>JANAVB010023996.1:2921617-3461617 GCA_029216955.1 Iris pallida | reverse complement strand
CGAAGATTTTGAGTTTATAATTTTGGACAGACACATATGATTATCGAATTGTGCGGTTTTGAGACTTTGATTGTTGGGGTGTTTACTTAGAAGGAGTACTACCATCTTAATTTCGATGACAAAATTCTTTTAAAGGGGGTAGACTTGTAACACCCACTTTTCTAAAATGAAGATAATTTTGAACTTTTATAATTTTGATTTTTAAATAATAAGATTTAACTCATGTTATGATTTTTAGTGATTTTTAATTAATTTAAAATTATTTAAATATTGAAATGTGACTTTGATGGTTAACTAGTGTAACCCTAGAATTGCTAAGCCTAGAGACTAACCATGACCATGGGAGCCTAGTCATGTGATTAGAATATTATATTACTACTTTTTAGCCTAGGGTTATTTTGGTTATTTTGATAATTTTGTGAAATTGTAAATTGAATTAATTAAATATGTGCTAATTGTTAGGTTGAGACTTGACCTAGAATCTTAGCCTAATTTAGATTAGCCTTGAGCATAGAATCTTGATTAGGATAACCTAGTAAATGACAAGATTAACAATATCTAGATATTCTAAGTAGGATATTTACCCCTTAGGATATTTGTGAAAAAGAAAGCCTTAGGACTAATTGAACCAATAGGAGGACTTGAAATTGGGTAGACAAGCCCTAGCCACTCATCTACACATAAAATCTAATCTTAATTCATCTAGTGGCAGCCACAATAGTAATCCCCCTCATATAAAGTATCCTTTAGAAAACCTTTCCTCTTTTTACATCTACAAAGAACCCTAACATGTTCTTCCCCAAAAATCCTCCCTTTTATCCAAATTGATCCCAAATTGAGGCTACTCTCTTGAATTGAGATCCATTTCAGAAGTGGAGGCTAGTGGGGGCTTGCTTGCAAGAAGTGGAGCTCAATTGGACATCGCTTGACGAAGGGAACTTCTCATTTCAGAGCTATTTACATTGAGTTTGAACCCTCAATAAGTAAAACCCTACAAATCCTAATAAATTCCTGATTTCTTTACATAGATGCTTCCATTTAGGGTTTCCCTAGGTGTAGCCCAAGTTTGGTAGGAATTCGTGTCCATTTCGGACACGTATCAGTCGCTTTAAAAGGGTGTTTGAAGAAATGCTTGTTAGAAATAAATATTGCTAATTTCAAATTCTAATTGAATAGATTTGTAGCTTAATATGTGGATAATAATAATCGAGTTGACTGAGTTGAATTTTGCGTCATGTCTATGTCCAAATTGGTACGAACACGCAGCACGAGCCCGTGCACTGTGTCCTGCTACCCGTGTCCTAATTCTCTCTGGACACGGCGTTTCGACATACGAAACTTGGTGTGTACCTTGGGGAAGTGACTGACAGGTCACCCCCTAAGTCTCGTACGACCCGTGTCGTATCGGATACGTTATTGCACACGTATTGGGTTTACACTGTTCTGCATGCAGTGGTTTTCGACCACTGATACGCGTGTCATGTCGCATCCAGACACGTCGTAGATGCGTGGCGACATGTCGGATGGCTAGCCCTATACCTAGGCTAGGTGTGGACACGAACACGTGGTGTCTCGTAGCCTGTGTCGTGTCCAGTTTGACTCGAACATGCCATACGAGCCTGTGTGCGTACAATTCTAAAACTGTGTTGTTTTTTTGTTTGGACACCTCGTGTCCCCTTATTTGGACACGAGACAACCCCCCATGACACATATAACATGCCAAATTTTTTGTACATATTTAATTGTTGATTAATTTGGGTTTTTGAAAATGATTTTGGTTTCAAAATATTTGGGGTTCGAATTTGCATTCCCAGGTTTTAAAAAAACTGTGAAACTTGTTTAGATTTAGTTATCGTTTATTCTCAGGATTTAATCCTGAGTTCCTGTGAAATTTAGTTAACCCTTGTTTTGAAATGTTAGTTTTGATATTATTTCAGCTTAGTAGCTATTCACAGGATTGATTAAATGGGTTGTGAACTTGGTTTCAAATTTTTCAGTCGAATATGAACATGTAAACTAAAATTATATGAAGAATAGTATATGGGTTAAAAGTTAACTGAGATTGGGGCTTTGATTGATTGGTATGATGGTTTTCAGGGTTTAATTGATGTTTAAACTGAATTGAATGCATGAATGAACTGAAATACATGTTTGATTGGGTTTAGGCTCGAATACATGTTAAGTTCTGATACATTAAACCTGAGACTTGATTCCTATATGTTAACTGTTTCCTGAGACTTGATTCCTATATGTTAACATTAGCCTTTAATTTCAGTCCTTAGCCTACTGCACACACACACACACTCACACACACACACACACACACATACACACACACACACACTCTTAACCTCCCTTTCCTTCTCTATATGTACACACACACACACACACACACACACACACATATATATATATAATATATATATATATATATATATATATATATATATATATATATATATATATATATATATATATATATATATATATACATCCTCAAAATATATATATATATATACATCCTCATAGCATTATCCATATACATAGATATATAGGAAGCTATATGTACACACACACACACACACACACACACACACACACACACACACACACACACACACACACACACACATATATATATATATATATTTTTATATATATATATATATATATATATATATATATATATATATATATATATATATATATATAAAATATATATATATATTACATATATATATATATATATACATATATATATATATATATTTTTTTATATATATATATATATATATATATATATATATATATATATATAAATATATATATATAAATATATATATATATAAAAATATATATATATATATATATATATATATATATATATATATATATATATATATATTTTATATTTTATATATATATTTTTTTTTATTTGTTTTTTTTTTAAGAAACCCCTCTTTTTATTAATCAAGGCTCAAAATGCTAAAGCCTGACACGTATACAAGGCAAAAGCCGATAAAAGTATACCACCAAAAGAAAAACAGGGGAGAGGGAGGGGAGCGACCGCAGCCGCCAAAACTACGAGGTGATAGATTTCCAGAATGTCGGAGAGCTGTGGGAGCAAAGAGAACTCCTTTTGCGACATTGCCTGTGAATTTCCCGGATTAGCTGATCGGCGGAGTATTGGTGTTCCTCGTATCTCGCTTTGTTACGATTTTTCTAAATTGCCTAGGTGGCGCCGCTGCAACGATCTGGTGGCCGTGGGACTTTACTCCCCAGTGGGCCAGAAGATCGATAAAGCGCCCATCTCCTGGGGTGGTTTTGTAGATGTGATTGAGGATACTCCAGATTTTGTCGGAGACGCTGCCGTCCCGGAAGATGTGATCAATAGTCTCCGTCTGACGCTCGGTGCAGCAATTACAAGCAGACGCCAGGCTGATGCCGATAGAGTTAATGATATCGTCGGTAGGCAGTTTCTTTCTCATGACTCTCCACAGGAGGAAGGACCATTTCTTTGGGATGCAAGAATGCCAATAACATGCGATGAAGCAATCTTGGCCGTTCTCTTGGATTGCGAGTCTCGCCGATCGCACTGAGAATGCTCCAGAACTTTCCAGCGACCACCTTAGCTTGTCTGCGTCGGGCCCAAGTCTAAGTCCGTGCTGACGAATGAAGTCAACCGTATCGCTGCCGGACCAATCGCGGATCTTGTCCCAATTCTAATTATTGTTGGTGGGGTTCCAGAGGTCATTGATCTTGCTATTTCTGGGGGAATCGGTAATGTTCGGGATAAGGCTGTCGCCGATCCATCTCTCCAGGAAGGGGTTGGCCTCGCCAGATCCTAGATGAAGTCTGATCGCCGGTTCAGCTAGTTCTCGGCCCCGTAAGATACGACGCCAAGTCGCTGAGGATCTGCAGTTAGCTGTGGCCATCGCTGGGTGGATGTGTTTGAAGTACCTGGCCTTCATATACTTGGTCCACAGGTTTTGGCTTGTGCGTAATTTCTACCACAGTTTCATCGAGAACGCTTTGACGATGTGATCAAGTTTGGTAAAACCGAGTCCTCCGTGCGCGATCGGGGCTGCCATGGTTTCCCAGCTGGCCCAGTGGTGTTTGTCTTGCCCCTTGTTGTGCCCCTAGAAGAAATTGCAAAAGATCTGCTCAATCGACGCAATAACCTTCTTGGTCGGGGAATAAGCAGCAAGGGTGTGGATGGGGACGGAGTTGAGCACATGTTTGATGAGAATAATTTTGTCTCCTGGGGATAGGGTAGCGTTATGCCATCCTTCGATCTTGTTTCTGATTTTATTGATCAAGTTCTCGAAGATGCTTGCGTTAGATTTACCGTACACTAGGGGACAACCTAGGTAGTTGAAGGGAGGATGTGCCACCATGAAGGAAGTTAGTTGGGTGAGTCTGGAAGCGTTCTCGATTTTGGTGCTGTGGTGGGCGTAGATGACACTCTTGGATTGGTTGATCTTCTGACCTGAGCATCTGGAGTACCGCTCCAGGGTGTTATGAACCACCTCCATCGATCCGACATCCCCGGATGAGAAGATGAGTAAATCATCGGCAAAGGCCAGGTGGGTGATGGTGGGGCATCCGCTGGACGTGTGGTATTGCTGGAAGTTAGGGATGTTGACCATGTTGTTGAGGTTTCTGCTCAGGGCGTCAGCGGCAATGATGAATACCGTGGACGAAAGAGGGTTGCCCTATCTGACACCGCGGCTAGATTTGAAGAATCCCTCAGATTGGCCGTTGATAACTGTGGAGAACCATGAGTTGCTGACGGATCTCCACACGATATTAGTCCAGTTCTCTGAGAATTCGAATGCTCTGAAGACCCAGATCATGAATTGCCAATCGAGTCTGTTGTAAGCTTTTTCCATGTCAATTTTAATGGCGACGTTGCCCCCTCTAGCCGGAAATTTTATGCAGGTGATAATTTCTTGAGCCAGCATGATGTTGTCCTAGATGTTCCTTCCACGAACGAATCCGCTTTGCTCCTCCGAGATAATTTTGGGGAGAGTATCTGTCATTCTAATAGCTATGATCTTGGATATGATTTTGTTGGTGAAAGTGCACAGACTGATGGGTCGAAAATCTCGAAAGGAGTTAGGGTTGTCTTTTTTCGGGATGAGGATGAGGTTGGCGCTGGAGATTGCTTTAGGGTAGTGTGCTCCTTCCAGGAAGGCAATACCCGCTTCGGTGATGTCCCGCTTGATAATATCCCAGCAGGTGTGAAAGAAGGTGCCAGAAAAGCCATCTGGACCGGAGGCGCTATAAGCGTTCAAGGCCCACACCGCGTCTTTCACTTCCTACTCTGACAGGGGCGCTCCAACCAAGCATTGTCTGCGTCATTGATGATAGTGGGAATTTGGTCGAGGAAAGATGTGTCTTTGTGGACTGTCTCCTTGGAGAATAATTTGGCGTAGTAATCGGTGGCCACCTCTTAGATCCCCTTGTGGTCTGTTCTGATGATGCCTTGTTCGTCGGCTATATGGTGTATCGGTAGTTTGTGTCTTTTGCCATTGACGCAGGCGTAGAAATATTTAGAGTTTTTGTCCCCGTCGCTGTCCCATTTCAGTCTGGCTTTCTGCTTCCAGAAATCGGTCTTGACCTTGAGCCTGAATTTGAGCATCGCCTTGGTTAGGTTCAAAGCTCTCCTGGCCGCCGGGGATCGATCTGATAGAAATAAAGCTTCTGCTCGGGTCACATCGTCTTCAGCGACACGAATCGCTTGAAAAATGTCTCCGAATGCTTGTTTGCTCCACTTGGAAAGAGCTTTCCTGGTGGCTTTAAGCTTGTTGCTGACCCGCGTGAGAGGATTTGGGGAGTCCTGACTGTTCCATGCCTCAGCAATGGTGCACAAGAACTGCGGGTGGTCGGTCCAAAAGTCGAGGAATTGGAAATTCTTTTTGGGTTGATAGGTGTTGTTTTTTATTTCCACCAGGATAGGGGCGTGGTCGGATTCTGTAGAGTTGAGGTGGGATAGGGTGGAGCTGATACTCATACCGTTCCAGTGCGCGTTGGTGAGGGCTCTATCCAGACGGGAATATTGACGGCTGTGGCCGTCCTGCATGTTATACCAGGTGAATTTGCTGCCTTTGAACTGGAGAGGAGTAAGATGAGTATTGAATATGAAGTCGTTGAAGTCTTGCATGGCTGATAGGGGCGTAGGACGACCTCCAATCTTCTCTTCTCTGCAGGTGATGGAGTTGAAGTCCCCTATGCAAAGCCAGGGGTGTTGGTGTTGTAGAGATAGGTGTCGAGAAGGTCGTTTCAGAGGTGTTTACGTTCAGCGATGACATAGCTACCGTGGACCGCAGAAAGGATGGCTCGCTCCGGAAGAGTGGGGTGAGTGACCCAGCAGGAAAGGGCTTCTTGGGAGTCCTGAATGATTTCGAGTTTAATGTCCTTCGATTCGAGGATCCAAATGTCGTGCCTGCCAGCAATCGCCGTGGGGAGGCCCATAGCTAATTGGGTAGATTTAAGACGTTTGGAGGGGATTTTGGGTTCAATGATGATGAAGATGTCTATCTTATGAATTTTTTGAAGACTGGTAATTCTTCTTAATATCGGTTTGTTAGCCAGACCTCGAACATTCCAAGAAAGGATGTTAAGCATTTGTGAGATTTTGGGGGTGTTTTTTGTTCCGCCTTGCGTCGGATCTGGTTTGGATGTTGGCAGTTTTAACGGTGCCTGCTTCGCTCCGTTGGGAGTTTGATGGTTCCGCTTTCGATATCGTGGGAGGATTGAGGTTGTGGCTCTCGAGCGGACCTGATGAGGGGCCTATCAGATCACCAGCTGAGTTGACTACCGGATCCTCCGAGGGAATGGTTAGGGAGTCGTGCGCATTCTCAATCAACAGTTACTGTAGGGGGAATCCTGCGGCTAGGACTTACAGACCTCTCCTCGCTTGGTCGTGGCCAAGGATGGCAAGGGCTTCTTCGACCGGGATCGTGCTGGGGGGTTGGTGAGCTTCGTAGTTATGGGAAGGTGTCAGGGGGGCAGCTTCCTGATCAATGGTGTGGTTCTGGAGTTCTGTGCTGCCCAGGTCGGTAGCCTCCTCCATTTGCGAGGACGAGGGAGGCGGTGGCTCTGGAATGCTGGAACCATCTGGAGGGTTGCTGGAGTCTGGGTCCTCCAATTCGAGAATGGCGAATTGGTTGGAGATCGCTAAGTGGTGGGGGATAAAAGGGATTAGGGCCCTGCTAGATTGATCGTTGGAGTCTGGCTCTCCGTTGCTGGAATCGAATCGAATGTGGGAGTTCGATAGAGGGAGGATGGGCGACTTGGGGGATGGTGGGTCGGTGTCTTTCTTGGATGGCTTCTTTTTAAGCTCCGGGTGAAGGCGGTGGCAGTGCTTGGGTTGGTGGCCTCTTAGGTGGCAATGGTTGCAGAATAATACGTGATTGTTGTAGAGAATTTATTGGGTGTGGGAGTGGTTGCCTAGCTCGATAGTGATGAAGTTGGGTGGTTCTGAAGTGAGATCTAGTTCAACACAGATTTTGGCGTAGTGGGCTTTGGTGAGGTTACTTGTCTCGGGCGCCATAGCCACGTACATCCCGAAGGAGTTGGCGATGCGCCTTAGCGCCGCTGGGACAAAGCAAATGAGAGGGAGGTTAGGGAGGGTAACCCAAGTAGCAACTGTGGCTGAATCTTCTTTAGTGTTGAACCCTGGAGACCACTTGATTATCTTCATCTGGTGGGTGTCGATCTTGCAAGTGCCCTTGGACCACACAGTCCTGTGGTCGCTTTCTGACGACAAGTGTAGGAGAATGTGTCTGGGATCAAGGGGGGCCATGCAGTAGTCGGAGGCGAGATTCCATTTGGCGATTGCTTCCTGCACCTTAGGAAGTTTGGGGCAACCGGTGGAGAATTTCAGGACGAATGTGTGAGGAAAAGCCGCAGACAGTGACGACAGTTCCTTGTCGGAGAAGGGGATGATAGGAGCGAATGTTTCTTGGGAGTAATCAATGTCCGACAGGTGGACGTCGGGGATAATGGTGCCCTTCGGGGGATTGAGATCCGGTCGAAGCATGGCGGCGTAGGAAGGTTGGGACGGGCCAGGAGCCGAAGGTCCCGAGGGGCCGGGGCGGGTATGTGAGGGTCCACTCTGGGGGAGGGTGAGCCCGATACTGGGGAGAGTGGGGAGGATGGAACCGTAGAATGCCTCCCTGGGAGAATGTGGAGGGGGGAGCTGGGGCGCCTGGGATAGCAGCGACGGCGGCTGCAGCACCTCCAGGAGGAACGATGGGGGGCTGCGGCGATGAGGCCGCCACCGATGGGGGGGATGCCGGAGTGGCCGTGGAAGGCTGAGCGGGGCCGGCAAAGACGGGAGCGGAGAAGGACGACGGGGAAGCTGGGGGCACCGCCGCGGGGGACGGGGAGGAGGCGAGGGCGGATGAGGGGGCTGGGGAGCCGGGAGGTGCCACGGTCGAGCTAGGGAGAGCCAGATGGCCTGAAGAGGGGTAGGGGTCCTCGAATGGCAGGGAGGGGACGGGTGGTGGCGGGTGAACTGGGGTGGGGGCGCAAAGGAGGAAGGGGGGTGGAGTGGAAGACTGGGGAAGGAGGTGAAGGGCTGGGGGGGTTGGACGGAAAGCGCTGATGGGGGGGGTCGGAAGGCGCTGGCGCGCTAGGTGGAGGGAGATTGGGAGTAAGCTGGGAGGACAAACGCACGAGAGCAGGGGAGGCATGCATAATAGGGCTGGGGTATCCAAAGGCTGGCACGTCCCATGGCTTAAGCGCAAGGGGGGATGAGACTCCATGTGCCGCGCAAAAGGAGCTGAATGGACAGGAGTCCGGTCCTGCTGCGCAAAGGGGGGATGAGACTCCAAGAGCTGCGCCATTGGAACTGACGGGACAGGTGTCGGATCCTGCTGCGCAAAAGGGGATTGAATAAAGGATGTCCACTCCGCCTGGGACCCGCCACGTGAAGGAAAAGAGAGGAAACTCTCTGGGTCGTACACTGAAGTGGCCTCCCCGAGAAGAGCGCCACGAATGGGGTTCCCGATGGACTGAGGAGCGTTGGGCCCGAGGTCAACTCTGCAGGGGATCTCTCCTCCCGCGGGGGGGGAGTAAAGATTTTAAATTCATGGAGAGGGCGAAAGCGGGGAGCTGCGGCGGAGAAGGGCCGAAGGTGGCAGCTCCGCTGACCAGGGCGGCGGAAGACGGGGGTCCGGAGGGAACTCCCGGCGAGGAGCGGATGCCACCCCATGGCGAAGGAGCAGGAGGAGCGAAGGGCGCATTTGGCTGCACGGTGAGGGAGAAGGCTGGCGACGAGGTAGTGAACGGAGGGTTGGAGGAGGAGGGCGGGATTGGAGGGCGGCGGGGAGGAGCTGGCAAATGAGGGCCAGCGCCTCGAGGGCCACTGGAGCGCCATCGGAGGGGATGACCGGAGATGGACGGCGGATGCTAACTATATATATATATATATATATATATATATATATATATATATATATATATATATATATATATAACTATATATATATATATATATATATATATTTATATATATATATATATATATATATATATATATATATATATATATATATATATATATATATATATATATATATATATAGCTATAGCTAAAAATATATAGCTATAGCTAATTGATGTGGTTTATACATATGTAAATTGTAATGTGGTAGATTGAATGATATATATATATATATATATATATATATATATATATATATATATATATATATATATATATATATATATATAAGCTATATATATAGCAATAGCTATAGCTATAGCTTATATATATATAGCTATTGCTATATATATATAGCAATAGCTATAGCTATAGCTTATATATATATATATATATATATATATATATATATATATATATATATATATATATATATATATATATATATAGCAATAGCTATATATATATATATATATATATATATATATATATATATATATATATATATATATATATATATATATATATATAGCTATTGCTATATATATATATATATATATATATATATATATATTATATATATATATATATATATATATATATATATATATATATATATATATATATATATATATATAGCTATTGCTATATATATATATATATATATATATATATATATATATATATATATAGCTATAGCTAATTGATGTGGTTTATACATATGTAAATTGTAATGTGGTATACATATATATATATATATATATATATATATATATATATATATATATATATATATATATATATTAAGTAATATATATTAAGTAATATATATATTTTAAGTAATATATATAGGTTTTGTGCCAAGTGTAGCTTGTGATTATAGGCTAAGTGTTCTATATGTGATACTTATTTACATAAACTATGGAGTTGACCTAGATTAGACTAGAGTTGACCTAGATTGGACTAGTTGACCTATTCGACTAGACTGTTGACCAAAAGTCAACATTGAGTCCATATGTGACCTAATTTGACTAGAGTTAACACAGTTGACTAAGATTGATCTAGTTGACCAAACCCTAAGGTTGACCCAGTTTGACTAGATGTTGACTTGGGTTGACCCAGAGTTAACCAAGTTTGACTTTAACCTAGATTGACCTAGAAATTATGTAGACTGCATTGTAAACTTCATTTACCTTATTTTAAACACATTGTGACCTGTGTTGCTCTAAATAGGACTCAACTACTCTGTCTGGACATCTACACTTACCAGATACTCAGGATATCAGACGATTATGTTCTCTGATCATTTCATACTTGTTAGGACTTATATCTTTCTCTAGACTATTTTACTTGATGCTGTCACATTCGTAACACGGATTAGTACTATATGGATCTTTTCATGAGATATTATCCCTCTCGGGAGCATCGGGTACTTCATGTCTTGTATGTTTTACTTACATCATGTACTCTCATGCTTCTACTATCATGAATCTGCTTGTGACTCATGTACCCTCATGAATCACAGAGCCTTCACGAATCAAATTCATGAATCACTCATTATGAGCCAGTAGTGTAATCATGAATCTTAACATAACTTGAATGGATCCTTATGTATTGAGTTAGGGATGGGGGAGTAGAAATAGTCGTGTGAATAATCTCAAAGTAGTGTAATCATGAATCAATTCCGTAGTGTAATCATGAATCATTCCTAGCCATTCACATGTCTATCTTGTACTCTGATTCACTAATCATTTATAGTTCCTTACTTATAGTAGATATTTCCAGTTACAACTGTCTATCTTACTTCATGTATATTTCTTTACAGCATTTCATATATCTTATTCTATTGCTAGATTTATATTCCTGTCATGATATGAACTGTTGAGATGTATTGTGCTCGTTCCTGTCCTGACTGGACCTGTTGAAAATATTACAGAGGATGAGGATGAGGCTTTCTCTCTTACCAACTACAGAGCAGGCATAGACGACACTTGCGAGCTAGACTCTCAAGAGGACCCAGCTCTAGCTGTTGAGATCACCCCTACTGCCTAGACTAGTTTAGTTAGGCTTTATCTTACTTTGTGTTGTCATTTGAGATTATCATATCTATCTTATCGTGCTGTTATCTATCTTAGATTGTGATTGAGTTTCTACCGTCTTATTGTTACTCCGTGCGAAGAGTATATCTTTTGTAGTTATACCTATACTGTGTTAGATGTTGTGACCTAGGATAACGTTCTACTACCGACACTGCGGCATAGGCTGGACGTACCCATTTTTTGTGCCCCTACACTGGGTGCGGGTCGTGACAAGCTATCAGGCCAGTATAGAGACGTCGCCATTTGAAGCTCTATACGGACGGAGATGTCGCACTCCTTTGTCATGGGACGATGTCGGCGAGAGGATGTTGCTGGACCCAGAGATGGTAGTAGATGCAGCGGAGAAGGTTAGATTGATCAGGGATAGACTTCGGGTGTCTCAGGATAGACAACGATATTGGGCCGATATCCATTGGAGACCGTTAGAGTTCGAAGTTAGTTTCAGTTTTCTGTTGTGCTTGCTTGTGATTGTTGTTTAGGTTTTGTGTGCAGAGTTTGGTTTTATGTCTAGGTTGCTGATATGGTGTTTCTGAGGATTTCTCGGACACGGGGCACGATTCACTTTGGCATGGGCGGAAATCTTAGTCCATGCTATATCGGCCCTTTCACTATCCTTGAATAGTTGGTGGAATAGCCTATCGACTAGACTTGCCGTCTACGCTCGAGGGAGTTCATAAAGTGTTCCATGTGTCGTAGGTGAGGCGGTACGTGGCAGATCCTAGCCATGTAATGGATCATTCTGCGATAGAGGTGGGGCCTACTCTCAACTATCCATAACAGCCTGTGGAGATTCTGGATCGTCGGAAGAAGGTGCTCCGGAACCAGGTTATACCCATGGTTCATGTTGTATTGAAGCACCACTCTCCATGTGAGTCTACCTGGGAGAGGGAGGACGACATGTGGGAGCGTTTTCCTTATCTCTTCGAGCCTTGAGGTATTTTGTAACGCCATAGTTCCAAAATACTTAGGACTAAGTACGTAGACATGCCAGCTGCACACATACGAGTATACTCCAATATGTGGCATCCTGGTATGTATACATAAGCTATAAAATGCAGTAAACCATAGTAATTAAATCTTATCCACAAAATCAAAAGAATAATGATATAAATCAACTCATGAATTATTATTTTGTACAAGACGTTAGACGGAGACAAATCCACTACCAACCAATTTAATGAGAAGGAATACAGAATGATGAAAGGAATTGTCGAGCGAAACAAAGGCGAACCAAAAGCAATCATCCTCGAAAAAATAGAGTAGATCATGGCCCTGAGCTACAGCACCTGCGAATAGACATGAAAGCACACACCTGGAGAGATCACCAGGTCCTCAGAGAGACGAAACAAGATACATAAGGAACATTCCATATAATCTATGATAATATAAGTAAAAGGAAATATGCATGCAATAGGGACCCTAACCGTTCTACTGTGAGCATGTAGTTTGAGATACAATCCTTTGACGCATGAGCCCTGGCTGTAGTTGGGATCGACATAGTTCCCGTATAGGGCACCAGGTGCCTACGTCTGTAATATCCGAAGATTGTCAAAGGACAACATGTGCAGGAGGTTACGTCCATAACGGTCTGGTAAACATCAGAGGGCACCTGGAGCCTGCGTCTCCGGTGGAGCACACAGGTAATCAAGGAAGTGCAAAAGAAGCCCATACGTCAGGTATTGTTCTCCCCACCCAATGCCTAGTATTGTCATCTCAATGACTAATATGAACCTCTAGTAACCGCCAAGTCTACTAACATGCAATTCTATTGGCAGTTACTGCTATCTGTCGTACGCCTCATCCGTATCGGTGGCCAGCCGACTACGTGAGTATGCATCCTACATGTGACTCATAATATGCGATAAAGTATGTGTCAAGGCCGTATGAGATATACCAATACTCCATCATCAATGGGTGGTCACTAGGCTAAGTAATTGCAAGAATATAGAAACAAAGCAAGTAAAACGACCGATACAGTCGCTTGCACCCAAGTGTGACTTGGACGCATAATGATATAATGCTAATAACCGATAAATTAATAATGCTGAATATGAATAACTAAAAATAAGATAAAAAAAAAATCACAGAGTAAGGTGGCAAGGTATCTTGCCTGACGGTACGGGAATAGGAATCCAACAATCAAGTACGTCAACAATGAATCTCAAAAACCACGAATGGCTCCGGATGCTGAAACAAACATCAAGAACGTTTCTGCTATAAACGATATATCTAGAAAACGCGTCCAAAAGTTTAATTCTGGAACAGGGGCAAAATCATAATTTTGGGTCAAAACGATGTCCGTCGTTGGACCCATTTTGTACCGAAATGCGTACCATTATCTACAGTCTCTAAAGTTAAAAAATTATATGTCTACGGGTCCGATTTGAGGAGACGAACCTAACCGTATGTCCAAAGTTGGATTCTGGCAGGTCGTGCATAATTTTGTCCGTTGGATCGGGTCACGAGCCCGCCAAATAGGTGTTCCCGTTGACCTTCTCAGAATCGGACCAAACTTGGCACACAGGAGCAGAATTTTGATATTGATCTATTGGCGTAAGTTTTGTCTCGATTTGACGAACGTGCACAAAGTAATTGGGATATTTACAAAGAGGCCGATACGGTAAATTTTGACGTATACGCATCAAATTCGTCACGCACATGCAACCAATTTGAATTTCGTCAAAGCCCACACGCCCGCAAAATCGATATGCACCTTTCGATGCTTTCGATTTGCAACCATGTCGCCCGGTTGTCGGGGTACACGGTATTTCAGAAGGTTCTTCTAAAAATCTATAGTTTTAAAATCAGTATTTCGGTCAATTTGGGATGCTGATTTCTCGGCACTCAGTTAATTCTGTAAGATTCATTACGAAGCCCTTTAGGCTGGCTGCTACTAACTTTAATTTATTTTGGATAAATTATAGTAATCTATCTTCTAAAATAGGGGTTTCAGTTTCGGGACTATTTTATTTTGAATAGATTTGCGCCAATGTTGGTGTCGATCCCTCAAGAAATCTGGGGCATCTAAATTCGAATTATTTGGAGGGTTTATGAGTCGTATAGATAGAGTGCATACGAGAGAAAATGGATTGGATATTGATTGAGAATCGAGAGAGGAATCGACTCGCGAAGATGCCATCTCGCAACTGCTGCTGCTGTTGCGCTTGGTGCGCACTGTGCACGGTCACAGCGGCCTTGGCCACGCCTGGCTGGCGGTGTGCGATGCTGAGGTAGCGCACTGGCCGCTGCGGGGTTGGGGTCTGGCGTGGCGAGAGTTGGCAGGGGTAGGTTTAGGGTTTTGATCAATTTCTCCCCCCTTGCTCTCGGTTTCCCTTTATATATATATATAATAAGGCGGTCTGGATACGATACTGTGCACGGGGGAAGCTTGCTGGTTTGGGTTTGGGCTTGCTCTTTTTTTTTTCTTTTGTAACAAACAATACAATATAAATATAATATAACCCAATAAAATGTTCCTAAATTTTCTAAAGGAAAAAAACATAAAATCTCTAAATTTATCAAATATATATATTTTACCCTACTTTTACAAATAGATAATAAATAAATATTTAAAGACACTAAATTTTTATCACTCTAAATCATTATCTAAATACGATTTAATATATAGCAATATACATATATCTCCATATATATAGTACGTATTTACTTAGTATAAAACTATTATTATCTAAAAAATGTATTTATTTTTATTTTAACTCTTCTGGCATATTATAATTAAATATTAATAATTAGATTTATACTTGAATATATAACTCAGTACTTACTAAAATGTTTTTTAACAACTATACTTAGTTATTAAAAAGCTCTATGTATAATAGCATCTATATTTACTATGTATTTAGACTTACTTAATTACATCAGAGTAAATAAAATACTAAAATCCTTTTTATTAAAAAGACCATTATAAACAGTACAATATATAATAATCCTGGAATGATTTTCTATTTAATAATTTTAAAATACTAAAAAATCTAAAATTCAGCAAAAATTGGTTAAGATTTTTAGGGGATTACATCATACCCAACTTATAAAAATTTTGTCCTCAAAATTAAAATAATCTTAATATATATAAATATTAAAATAACGGGATTTAATACAAGGGAGGGCAGGTACGTCAAATCGCAACTCGGTATTTGAAATGATGGAGGAGGTGGTTATCAAAAGAATCCAACTTGACGTCATATTCTACATGATGGGGTATTTCCTCCTTCAAGGCTCTACCCAACTTATAGAAGTTGGCTATCTGGGAAATCATCGTTACAAGACTTATGAGAAGGTAAATTACTAAAGGGAGGGCACGAGAATATTTTGGCATTCCTGACCGCGGTCACGGGTCATAAAGAAAACCTAGATATTGGCATGACGTTATTGGTCAATAACTACAAAGATTAAATTATTACCATTTCCTATAGGTTAGGTTCCACCAAGGTAGTAGGCATCTCTTATTCGAGTATAACTGATACGTATTGGTTCAAGGGCTTTTGTTCTTCGTCTAACATGGAAAACTAGGAGGTGAGTTTGGAGAACTTAGGAGAAAGGATTTATGGCCAAGTGATCAGAATATATACTAAGTACTGAAATTTGCTATCAAATACCTTTAGGCAAGTGTTTGGAATCTTTAAGTCCTAATGACTAGTAGGTACAGAATTGGTGTTTGGATGATGGGTTGGTCGCGTGTGCTTACTTGAGTGAAAGGCACATTTCATAAGTGTGTTACGTCTTGAATGGAGGACAATATTTGCATGGCTAAATCAAAAGGAAAAAAATAGGCATCTATGGTTTGTTTTAAGGAACAAAATATCATACATGTGACGTAGTTGAAATGGAGCACAGAAAGGTACATTTGTGCGAGGCTTGTATGTTATGTGTATAGCTTGACTGGTCTAGTTCATGAGTGTGAAATTTGTTCGAAGGAAACGGATCGTGTTGCGCTAAAAAAATATCAAAGTCACAGTAGAGGGTATTAATTGATACGGATGAAGATGAACGTTATGAACCACTAAATTTTAGCCTAGTGGAATCGATCGCTCATCTGCTAATTCAAGAACCCTACGTTCTAGAGAGGCCGGCCTATACCCTAAGGAAATTCTATTCTCGAAATTGAACTAAGACACGATTCTATAATAGAACAAAATTTTAAGAATCAAGGTTGCTATCTTTTACTGTAGTTATCTAACGCTCGAGCAAAGGGATATAATGTGTAATATAAAGATCGTCTCGTAATTTCTATCAGATGGGAGAACAGTCCATGAAGGGCATCCTATTCTAAGAGATGGGGTACACTAAGTTCAAGGTTCTACCCAACTTATAGAGGTTGGTTTATCGTGGAAAGCATAGTAATAGGATTTCTAAGGATATCATATTCTAAGAAAATGTATGAGGGCATGAGGTTCTTATGATCATAGTCATGGACTCTATAGGAAGCCTAGGTATTACTTATTTAATATTGCTCATATGTTGACAATGTTTCATCAAGGCAGCAGGAGAGGTCTTGGTTAAGCATGACCGGAGACAAGTTCACACCAAGGGATTCCATTCTTCTCCTAACATAGGCTACAAAGAGATACATATATGAAATCTATGGAAGGAAAATTAATGAGCCAAGAAAGGGGGCCTACGTAATAGGGGTGAGGGCCTATTTCATCAAGTTTGGTTTTATAATCCAAATATGGCGACGGGCAATAATGGGTTTATCTGAGTCTCAATAGGTTCCCTAACTGGACTTCAATCTTAGATTGCATGAACCTTAGATTCTAATCTTATAGTGGCTGGACAAAATGCTATGAAATCAATCTAAGCTATTCCTAGTAGGTTAGGGTATCTTATATAGTTTAAGGTCAAGGGGTCGGGCTAATTTTTCAGCCGGGTTGGTTAACCAGGTTCCTAAAGCCCAAGAATACACCTTCTATGACTTTTGGTATTTAAGTAGCACAAGAAGACTCATTTGAGTGGCACACTTGTGGCACGTACATAGAGGGCTTCGACTAGATCATAACCATATATTGGGCCAAAAGATTTGAGTCAAGGTTGGATCTAAAATTACAGTCGAAAAGTACATCAGTGTTATGGTAAGGGTTATCGCCAGTTCTTTTTGACTTGAAAGTCGTATTATAAAAATAGAGTACAAGGGCGCATGTTCGAGTGGGACATAATTTATCTAGATGAAGGTGTAGTCGTCTATGTCTTGTAGGTGAATTTTTTTGGAAGGTAACAGCTGGTCTCATGCTCCGAATATTTATGTCACGTTCGGGGACACCAAATGATATAAATGAAAAGTTGGAGTTCAGGAGGCACTAATTTACCATCATAGTAGAAACCAACTTATCCTAATCAATCGATAATCCTAAAATTTAGAAAGGGCTTACCATCTATTCACTCAGGTAACTAAAACACGATTTTAAGATTAATGAGGTTAGAAAATTTCAAAGTTGTCATATCGTGCTTGGGCTTTGAGAACAGAATACTACACAATGTGATAGTTAACGTTACATGGTAGATATGAATCAATTGGGAGGCGGTTCTCCAATTTTTTGAATAGATGGAACGATTGCATACAATGGCACATGAGTCGATAAAATATAATGACCCACTCCCCCATAGTATACGAGAGTCTATCGGTTAGGATAACGAACTCTAAGGCACGTCATATGAAAGATCTCTAACGACTAAGTCATAAATTTCTATTTGTGTCAAGCCTGCTAGGCTATAGTCATAAGGGTTCCAATGGTGTTGCACGTAGTGCTCCTGTATTGCTATTAATAACTAGTGAATCAATATGATGGAGCGACATGCTACAGATATTAGCCAAGCGGGTGAAGGCGATGTTCTAATGCTAAGTCATGTCTTTTAAAAAATTATACCTAGAATATCACCAACTGAATCTCTAATCTCAGGATGGGCATACATCATAGTCATGGTAAATGCTTGTCCGTGTTTTTGTCTATTCTCTCATGTCTAAACTGTGGACTTGGTCGAGTAAGGGTTGGGTTAAGGCATAGGGGTTGCTAGTTAAAGCAAGGATCAATAAAATAATCATAGACTACAATAATCGGTTCCTTGAGAAAATATAGTCGCCTTGGTTGGTGTTTCGACTAAGGGTATGATTCTAATCATCATCAAATTCAAATGATTAGAAGGTCACGATAGTAGTATTAGGGTCGAGGGAGGACGAGTGACTTAAGACAAGGTTGTAGTCACATGGCTGGCCGATGGTAGCTATACTTGTGTATACAACTATTATGGCCATGGGGGATACTCTGTATTTATCTACCAAATACTACCGTTTGTCTTCCCAAATCAATGAAAGATAAAAAAAACATTAAAGACTTCAAGAAGGATGTCATTGAATACCATTACGTGATTCAAAGGCAAATGTATAATTCAAGAGGAATTGTCAATGCAGTCGCGGATGAGATCCTAGATACCTCGATATCTCAATCCATGTAGGATAAACAAATGAAGAGCGAACCAAATGCATCAAGGTTGATCAGACCGTAATGTACTGATTCTGATTAGACAATATGTTAGTGGGCGTCCCCATTATACATATGTCCTGAACAAGCTCAATAAAGAATAAGCTTGCAAAACTAGACTATAAATAGCGACATCAATGGTGGTAGTACAAAGTATAAGTACGGAAGATAATGATGAAAGCAGTTATAAATAGTTCAAGTTTCATAAGAATCTAAGTCTTATCTGGTGTTCTTGGTTATACAGTCGTCCTACTTTCTCTTGTATTAGGCCTTGGTTGACTAATGGGGTATAGGCTACTGAACTCTATCTTCTAGCTAAACATATCTTCCTACACTAGCATATATTCATTGTCACTCTATTACACTTTATTACTAGGTTACAAGGATACGGGTGGTAGGCTGTAGTCATACTACCCAACTTATAAAGTCAACTAATAAAGTAACTGAGAAATATAACACATATACTCGTATGAGTTATCTTCCTAACCTTCCTATCAAGCACGAAGGACAAGATAAGATTTACAGTGAAAGGAATCAAGCAGAAGGAAGTCAAGGTAATCGGATGAGAGTTCGAATTGAATTCAATAAAGGAGGTCAAGTTTGTGGATGAGATTCTATACTCTAATCCTATCTGCAGGCTCACATCTGTACAGTAACATAACCGAAGTAATAAACTCGACCTGCATGGGCCACCACAAAAACATGTAAGCACCAGTCCCAAAATACTTAGGACTAAGTACGTAGATATGCCAGCTGTACACATACGAGTATACTCCAATATGTTGAATCCTCGTATGGATACATAAGCTGTAAAATACAGTAAACTATGGTAACTAAATCTCATCCACAAAATCAAAACAATAATGATATAAATCAACTCATGAATTATTATTTTGTACAAGACGTTGGGCGGAGACAAATCTACTACCAACCAATTTAATAAGAAGGAATACATAATAATGAAAGGAATTGTCGAGCGAAGCAAAGGCGAACCAAGTGCAATCATCCTCGAAGAAATAGAGTAGATCATGGCCCTGGGCTACAACACCTGTGAATAGACACGAAAGCACACACCTGGAGAGATCACCAGGTCCTCAGAGAGACGTAACAAGATACATAAAGAATATTCCATATAATCTATGATAATATAAATAAAAGAAAAGGTGCAAGCAATAGGGACCTTAATCGTTCTACTGAGAACATACAGTTTGAGATACAATACTTTAACACATGAGCCCGGGCTGTAGATGGGATCGGCATAGTTCCTATATAGGACAACAGGGGTCTACGTCCGTAACGTTCAAAGATCGTTAGAGGGCATCATGTGCAAGTGGGTACGTCCATAATGCTCTGAGAAACGTCAGAGGGCACCTGGAGCCTGCGTCTCCGGTAGAGCGCACAGGTAATCAAGAAAGTACAAAAGAAGCCCATACGTCAGGTATTGTCCTCCCCACCCAATGCCTAGTATCATCATCTCCATGACTAATATGAACCTCTAGTAACCGCCAAGTCTACTAACATGCAATTCTATTGACAGTTACTCCTTTCCGTCGCACATCCCATCCGTATCGGTGGCCAGCCGACTACGCGAGTACACGTCCTACATGTGACTCATAAAACGTGATAAAGAATGTGCCAAGGCCGTATGAGATATACCAATACCTCATCATCAATGGGTGGTCACTAGGCTAAGTCAATGCAAGAATATAAAAACAAAGCAAATAAAACGACCGATATAGTCGCTTGCACCCAAGTATGACTTGGACGCATAATGATATAATACTAACAACAGATAAATAATGCTGAATATAGATAACTAAAAATAAGATAAAAGTAAATCACAAAGTAAGGTGGCAAGGTATCTTGCCTGGCGTTACGGGAATGCAATCCAACAATCAAGTACGTCAGCAATGAATCTCAAAATCCATGAACGGCTCCGGATGCTGAAACAAATATCAAGAACATTTTTGCTGTAAAAGATATATCTAGAAAACGCTTGTCCAAAAGTCCAATTCTGGAACAGGGGCAAAATCGTAATTTAGGGTCAAAAACGATGTCTACAGTTGGACCCATTTTGCACCGAAACGTGTGCCAGTACCTACGATCTCTAAAGTCGTCAAACTAAATCTCTATGGGTTCAATTTGAGGAGACGAATCCAAATGTATGTCTAAAGTTAGATTCCGGCAGGCCACGCACAATTTTGCCCGTTGGATCGGGTCGCAAGCCCGCCAAATAGGCGTTCCGGTCGACCTTCTCAGAATCGGACTAAACTTAGCATACAGGACCAAATTTTAGATACCGTCTTGTTGGCGTAAGTTTCGTCTCGATTTGACGAACGTGCACAAAATAATTGGGAAATTTACAATGTCACACCCCAGAACCAGAATACTGGAGAGCGGGGGCGAACATAGCCAGCTACGTATATTGAAATAAAGTCCATCTTGCTATACGGTCATGACTGTCTAGATATGAGGGTTTACTACAAGCCAACAGTCTCTTAAGGTCAAGCCTACTGTCTCAATCTCAAGCAAATAATATAATTACAAGATGTTTGACCACCAAATATACAATAAAAGGCGTCCCAAATATTACATATCAGCTGATCATGAAGCTAGTCGTACAAAATGCTAGGACTAGCAAGAGTTAAGTCATACATGATCAACCCTAGGATTTGTTAATCATGTTTACAGCCCGTAGACAGACAGTAAGTAAAGATGCATCGAGCTAACAGGTGCTCGTCGGCTAAACGCCTCAAAAGAATAAATTTACAATAGAGTGAGCGAAACAAAATAGAAAACCCACTCGTAGCCCGGGTTCCTTCTAGTCGCCACCATCGGGCTGGAGGTTCGGTAGATCTTCGGGTGTTGCTCCGAAATTTGGCCACACAAAACCAGCTGGGTCAAACCCCAGAAAGAGCAAGTGCCACAAAGGAGGCCACGAAATAAGAACAAAAGCCAGCATATCAGAATATAAGAAAAGAAATGGAAGAAGGTACAAGTAAATAAAGAGTGCAACAGGACAATAAACGACTAGTGACGTGGGACAATTCCGGGAGCCAGGTTACAACCCTTAAACCAAACAAGGACCGAGGTTGTAACCCTTCGCCTGAATAGCACTCTGTCTCCACCCATTTATTGTTAGAGATAAGTAAAATAAGCATGTACAAGAGTAGCCAGGTACAGGGACTAGACAAGACTTAGACAAGGCTGGACTCCATCCATTCACAAGCGGCCAAGCAATTACTACGGCTTACTACTTAACTAACTAGGGTTATCACAACCCTTAATTACTAACAAGATGCAATGAGAATTTCCCAGTCCCAAGCCCTGCAGACCATCCAGTTATCCTTCCGCGGGTTGAGAGTATGGTTGGGTACATCGCTCCGGAGACGATATACCCTTAGGTGACTGAGAGGGTGCAACACATGACAGTGCGCTATAAATGTGCTCTACTCGTCGGCAAGCTACAAGTCCAATTAAGAGCGCCCAGATAACGAGATTGCTTGTGACTGGAAATTCTCCATGAACTATAGTTTGATCTAGTCATTAGCCTAATCCATATTCAGTATGAATCCCTGACCGTGGAAACCAGGGAGTCACGTCCTAGACATGATGCAAGACAAGATAAGTGGATTACAAAAGCAAGCAAGCAGGAACACCCACGGTGTCAAGTTGATTATACGAGTCAAGTTACAAGTTATAAGTCAAGTCAAGTCAGGAGTGCGTCACTACGGGCCACTATCAAGTTATCAAGATAAATCATGTCACGGTACTTGTCAGGAGTGCGCCACGACGGGCCACTATCATGTCAGGTTGGTCATGTTAGGAGTGCACCGCTACGGGTCACTGCCGTGTTATGCTAGTTCCTTGCCATATCACGCCATGTACAATAGTCATTCCAAACATATTAAGTAAAATCAAGTTCATGACAAAAGGCGTAAGAATATAAAATGGGAGTAAAATATCTAATAAAATATCAATATACAGGGCTAAAGAAGAGCCAAGCTTAAGGAAAATAAAACCAAATCTCCATGGTTGGACAGATTGCGCAAGGGGTCAGGGGGTTGGAATGTGCAGGGTGTCAGCTGCGCAGGGTGCCAAGTGCGCAGGGGCACAGGGCGCAGGGGCAGATGGCGCATAGGCCAAGTGCGCAGGAGCAGACTGCACAGGAATGAACTGCGCAGGGGTAGATTACGCAGGAGCAGACTGTGCAGGAATGAACTGCGCAGGGGTGGATTGCGCATGAGCAGACTGCGCAGGAGTGAACTACGCAGGGTGAAGTGCGCAGGAATGGTTGGCGCATGGGGCTGAGCGCAGTTCACCATAGGGCAAGCTGTGCGGTTGGCACTGCGCTAAAGAGCGCGGGCCGAGAGGGGATGCGCAGTCCAGCACTGCGCTAAAGAGCGCAGGCTGCAGGCTGCTACTCTAGGCCGAGAAGAACACCAAGAATTCAAATTTTTATATCTTTGTCAAATCAAAGCCAAATCTAGATTTTCAAAGTTCTAACTTGAGTACAATTAAATTCTCTTCCACATGGAAGCATCAAAACCCACAAAAATCCAACAAAAATAGATCAAAACCATGTAAATCCGAAAATAGTTAAAACCTAGATCTAGAACAATGGAGACTCCAAATCACAAAATGTCAAGTACTAATGTTGATCACCATGGCCTAATCTAGCTAATGAACAAATAAAAAAGTGGTTCTCATGTGGTGGCAAGGTGCACTTGCCTATGGTGTTTGGTGTTGTGTAGAGGAAGGAAGAAGAAGATGGAGAAATAAATGAGAGAATAAAGAGGAGAGAGAAAGGTTGGTGGAGATTAAATGAGGGTGGTTGTGGTGTGTTGAGGGTGGAGCATAGGCTAAGGTGTTCCATGCATATTAAACCAAACTAAACCAAACCAAACTAAACCAATTCTCCTCCACAAAATAAAACCAAGTCATGCTAAAACCCGTTTTACGAGAAAACCAAAATCTGCAAGTCGAGCCAAAATACAATTATAGGCCAGAATCTGAGAAAATAAAATACAGATCCAAGATACATGCAGGCTTGATCAAAATACGTATTCCGAGATATGGGTGTTACATACAAAGAGGCTGATACGATGAATTTCGACGGATACACATCAAACTCGTCGCACACACGCACCCAATTTGAATTCTGTCAAAGCCCACACATCCACAAAATTGAATTTTGATGCTTTCGATTCACGACTATGTCCCCTAGTTTGGCAGGGCGTATGGCGTTTCGGAAGGTTTTTCTAAAAATCTATAGTTTTGAAATCAGTTTTTCGATCAATTTGGGACACCGATTTCTCGACACTCAGTTGATAAAATTTAATTATGTAAGATTCGTTACGAAGCCCTATAGGCTGGCTGAAACTATATTTAATTTTTTTGGATAAACTATAGTGAACTAGTCAGAATCTATCTTTTAAAATAGGGGTTTTAATTTCGGGACTGTTCTGTTTTGAACAGATTTTGCGCCAATGTTGACGTCGATCCTTCGGGAAATTTGGGGCATCTAAATTTGAATTATTTGAAAGATTTAAGAGGCGTATAAATAGAGTGCATACCAGAGAAAATGGACTGGATTTTGATTGAGAATCAAGAGAGGAATCGAGTCACGAAGATGCCATCTCGCGACTGCTGCTGTTGCGCTTGGTGCACACTGTACACGGCGACCGCGACCCTGGCCGTGCCTGGCCGACAGTAGGCGGCACTGAGGTGGCACACCGACCGCTGTGGGGTTGGGGTCTAGCGTGGCGAGAGTTGGCAGGGGCAGGGTTTTGATCAATTTCTTCCCCCTCCCCCCTTGCTCTCGGTTTCACTTTATATATATATATATAATGAGGTGGTCAGGATACGCTATTGTGCACCGAGAAAGCTTGCTGATTTGGGTTTGGGCTTGCTCTCTTTTTTTTTCTTTTTTTTCTTTTGTAACAAACAATACAATATAAATATAATATAACCCAATAAAATGTTCCGTAATTTTCTAAAGGGGAAAAAACATAAAATCTCTAAATTTATCAAATATATATATATTTTATCCTACTTTTACAAATAGATAATAGATAAATATTTAAAGACACTAAATTATTATCACTCCAAATCATTATCTAAATACGATTTAATATGTAGCAATATACATATGTCTCCATATATATAGTACGTATTCACTTAGTGTAAAACTATTAGTATCTAAAATAACATATTTATATTTATTTTAGCTCTTCTGGCATATTATAATTAAATATTAATAATTTGATTTATACTTGAATATACAAGTCAATATTTACTAAAATGTTTTTTAGCAACTATACTTAGTTATTAAAAAGCTCTTTGTATAATAGCATCTATATTTACTATGTATTTAGACTTACTGAATTACACATTAGAGTAAATAAAATACTAAAATCCTTTTTATTTAAAAGACTCATTACAAAAAGTATAATATATAATAATCCTAGAATGATTTTCTATTCATTAATTAAAATTACTAAAAAAAAATCTAAAATTTAGCAAAAATTGGTTAAGATTTTAGGGGGATTACATATTTGTTCTTTCTATTTTTTGCTTGTATTTTTCTGTGTTAGTTTGCTCTAATTTCGAGGCCAAAATTATTTTAAAGGGGTAGATTTGTCACTTCCAGTTATCAAAATTAAGGGTAAAATAGTCATTTTTCATATTCCAATATTTTTGTGAATATTTATATATTAATATTGTATTTTGAGGATTCGTTTAGTCGGATTTGAGTTTAGTCTAGTTTTGACTTGTGTTAGTGGCCCGGGTAGCTTAGACTCTAGTCGAAATCCAATAATTAACTAGACATGGCCCACAATTCCAACTAATTAGGCTAGTGCAATTAGGCTAATCCCACATGACTAGATTTGTTCATTTAGAGATTAGAGACTTGACCCATTTGACCCCAAACCATTGCATGCTCATAATTAACCAAAGGGAGACTAGAGGGGGGCAACTTAGACATTTCAAACCCAATTAGGGCTCCCCTTAGGGTCGACCACTTGAGGCATGGTCTCTCCATTCTTTTCATTAGGTTGTAGCCTCTTTTCCCCAAATAGTGTTCTTCCCTAAATTTGAGAGCTTCCCTCTTGATTTTATCTCCCAAATCAACTCTTTCTTCCTCCATTCCTCTCAATCCATCAAGGAGAAGGTGCCTACTTGGAGTAGAGAGCAAGGGGCATGGAGGAGAGTCCATGTGCAAGGGATTCTCGTGTAGAAACTGTATCCTTTTGATGGAATCATTGGGATACAACTCCCAACAGATAAAACCCTCTCTAAATCCATATTTCCTTTGCATATTTGATAGTTTTGAATCAATAGGAACCACCCACATGCATTAACCACCCTTAGGTTTGTTTTAGAGGCTCTTTTGAGTCCTCAATAGGAAGTTAGGAGTGGTTTGGTGTCACCCATGGAGAAATTTCGAGGGTGGCCCACAAAGTGTTTGCGTTTATGTCCAATAGGCTATTTTGTCTTCTAATTTCATATTTGCATATGTTAGAGAATAGTTTAGCTATGGTTAGAGTGTTTCAATTAGTTTTCATATAGATGCCTATGTTGGTATCATTGTACTTTAGCCTACAAGTCATATTTTTATGTAGAGATATCAAATTTACTATATATCTATATTGTGGACTGATTTGGGGGTTATTGTACATATATTTTGATGTGTTAGATGTATATATATATATAGTGTGTGTTTGTGGAGAGGGAAGAGTGCTTGTGTGTTAGTAGAGAAGGGGGGTTTGTTTGTGTTTGTATTTGTGTGTTAGTGCGAGTGTGGCTTGAGTGTCATTGAGATGAGAGTGAGTGTGTGTGTTTGTTTAGTGTCTAGTACAGTGGGTTGTGGTTGTGTGTGTTTGAATTTTTGAGAGGTAGAGATGTCTTTGTATATGTGTGTGAGGAGAGGATGAGTGTTGAGAGTGTGGTATGTGAGTGTGTGCGTGTGTTGTGGAGAGGGGGGATCACAGCAGTAGCAGTGAGCAGCAATAGGAGCAGCAGCAGCTGCCTTGGCAGCTGCTGAATTGGTTGCACCAGCAGCAGCCAATGGTTGCAACATGCAGCAGCAACACAAGCAAATACAGCAATTTCGGCAGCAACTTGCAGCCTTATAGCTGCCCTTTCTGCCCTTTTGCAACCCCACTTTGTCCCCATTCCATTCTCACATGTGTGTGTGTTAGTGTTTTGGGTTTGTGTTAGATATCTTAGATGTTAGTATGTTAGTTTGTTGTTAGATAGTGTTGGTAGAAGTTAGTTTCTAAGTTAGATAGTTAGTTAGTAGATATATGTGTTAGAGATATGTTAGGATATCTAGGATACATAGATGTTAGAGTTGAGTTAGTATCTTTTATTAGTGTATATAGATATCTTACTATCTTTATATGTTAGAGTGATTAGTTAAGGTAAGTTAGATATCTAGATAAGTGGTATCTTAGGAATACCTTAGTTTTTGCCTATTACCTTAAGGTAAAGGGGTTTACCTAGGTAACTAAGGTATAGATGCAAGGTATTGGTTAACTACTGGCTTGGGGTAGATGGGTAGATACTAGATAGCCAAGGTATTGGTATAGGAGACTAAGGTATTTGTACCTAGACTAAGGTATTGGACTTCCAACCAAAGTATTTGTATTGGGATACCAATAGGAGCAAGGTATATGGTATCTTGGTCGGTAAAGGCTAGGAATATGATACTTAGCCTAGATTTGACCATGTTTGACCAAGGTTGACTATTTTGACTGAAAGTCAAAGTAAAGTCAACATTTGACCTAGATTGGACTAGAAGTTGACTAGGGTTGACCAGTTGATCAAAAGTTAACTATAAGTAAACCATTCACCTAGTTTGATCTAGATTGGACTAGAAGTTAACCAGTTAACCAAAAGTCAACTGTAAGTCAATTTTTTACCTAGTTTGACTTAGTTTAACTGAGTTTGACCTATATTGCATAGCATACACTAGAAAATCATGCCTTACATTGTTAAACTCAAGATATTATATTCTAGTTGACCTATACAGCATTCTACCGTCGACTCTGCAGCGTAGGCTGGACGTACCCACGTATTCGTGCCCCTAATCAGGGTGCGAGTTGTGACAATAAGGAGAGCTTGTGCATGTCCAACAAATCTTCGATGCCTCCGGACTGATCAATGCTAATCTTTGTATAGGAAACTTTCCAAGCACGAGCACCTAAAAAAGATGCCCATAACGTTGGTCAGTACATTGTTGTCTATTAGCGAACAGAACCAGCCCACTCGCCTAAACCAACACTAAGTAGTCATGTGAGCAAATATTTATTAAGTGTGATCTTTCAGTTTGGGCCTAGCATCAGTTTATAATTCATGTGAACTATCATAGTGAAGTATATAAGCATGTTATAGCAATGTTCATAGAAAGGCAACATTGTAGCATACTGGTGTTAACATGTTCAACAATTAGGATTGAATTAGTATGTATGATAATGCATCACTTTTTGAGTGATTCTTACCTACTGCCGAGTTTTCCATACCTGCTTAAAAATACAGGATATATGTATTATAGTTACCACCTGCATAAGAAATTGATTAGCATACATCCTTACAACATGATTACCGGTATTATTCTACCATTTAGGACTTCTGCCATATAGGACTTCATAGGGTATGCGACGTGACATTCAAAGTAGGTAGGTAGCCTCGATGGTTGTCCCGATACCTCGTACCCTTAAAGCATGCTTACGTTTTCTCCTGGGTTGGATCGGCCCTAGTACCACAAGCATACCATCAGAAGAAACTCATCTCAAACCTTGTGCACGAGTTGTCCATGACCATACAAATACGTCTCTGACTCGATCTTGAACACAATTACATGGTAAAATAGTAAAAGTAAATAGGCCAACATTATCATCTTTGTGTCACTTAAGCCGTATTCAATGACTCCATCATTATTATCATTTCTATCATTCCATTTGGTGATCTTATCGATCCCATGCCTCATCATTTCATATTATTTATCAATTCATCACATTGTAGCATTTATCACATTATTCAGTTCTCATAGGGTCATGTAATATTTTATTTCATTGTGTCAATAGCATTATCAATTCATTCTCATGTATAATTTACATAAGCATTTCATTATTCAAGTGTTTCATTCATTTCAGCAACATTGCACATGTGTAACATGATCAATTCATTTCTAACGTATGATTTACAATGGCAGTTCATGTTCATGTGTTTTTCATCTCAACATTATTCAACATAAGCATGTCTATTATTTTAGCAGCATAAAGTATGGGAAATTTAGGGATAGAACATAGTAACACAATAATCTATTTTATTAAGCATGAAAGAGTAGAAGAGAAGGGACAGTTCTACTCACTTGCACAAAAGGGTATTCATGTTTCGATCACATATATGCTCAACGGGTACTCCACAGATAATTTGACACAAAGCACGATATTCTTCACTTGATATAGCCACACCATCAAACTATGTTTCATGACTCATCCCATCCGACCAACTTAGAGAGATTGCATCATTCTCAATTCTTTTAATTTCCAACACCAGTTACGGGCTAACATTCTGATCAAGTCCAACAAGCCTACTAAATGCCTCCATGCGGAGCGGGGCATTATAGGTCTTGGCATGATTAGCTACAACAAAGATCTTGATTTCCTTGGCTAGACCTTATCAAAATTTGCATGCTCGAGTTGCGGGGTTTTTGACCATATGGTCAACAAAACAGCTAAGTCTGCTGAATTTAGCGGCATACTCGTCAACGGTATGGTTGTCTTGCTTAAGATCATGGAATTCTCTGTCTAATGACTCTCTAGCAATGTCTGGATAGAATTTCTTCTTAAATTGCTCATGGAAGTCCTCATAAGTTAGGATGGGTTAAACTATCCTAGGTTCATTTCTGAACCAGGTTCGGGCTAAGTCATGGAGTTGGAAGAGAAGGGTTTGTGTCAATCTCCTCAGGATTCTTGGGATGAGAGAGAGACGATCTTTCGATAAGCATAATTTTCTTTTCCTTGACCATTTTGAAGAGAAGTAAGAAATTAAAGAACATGATTTTAAAATGATAAGTTTCAAAATGGACAAAGAAATCATTAATATTCAAGAGTCAAATTTTAAAAAATCCTAATATGTGATTGGGTTTCCTAATCCTAAAATCTTTTAGAATAGTACTATAAAAGCATGAAATTCATGCCTGCAGAAAAGTTAGCGCATCCCTATGCGCTGTAAACAGCATGAGCCAGATGTTACAAACACAGTTGGCACATCCTAAATACAGCAAAGTACATTAAAGGAAGATTTTTTATTGACATAATATATTAAAAATCTATTACATAAAATGGACTTCTTATTAATATTTGTGATTACATGGAAAATCCTTTTCAAAGGGTCTACTCTAAACTATAAAGTCTGGCCAGCAGTTTTATGATGAGTCTCAGCCACTAACAGCACAGGCGCATCACTTAACCTTGTCTTCTGCCATGAGCCGCTGAGCATATCACTCTGGCCTTAACCTTGTCTTTGGCCTTGTGAATCAGTCGCTGGTAGCCGGCGCATCACTTCTGCCATATGAACGAGGCACTGGTTGAACAGAGTTTGGGTTAGCAATTAACCCAAACCCAATAATCAACATCTTGGCAATCGATGTTGTCTCGGGGAAGAATACGTCCAGCAAGGTGCATGAGTACAAACTACTATGCCAACAGTCAACCCGGCGCATCTCAATTTTCTGATATGTTTCTTCATCAAAATTGTAGCCTTATTGAATGAGGAGATATACAACCCACAACCGACCGACTCTCCAAGGAGGAGGCTTATGGCCATTAGAAGCTAAGTCTGTTTTTGACATGAAATCGAGTGAAACAAAAAATAAGCAAAATCCTTCTCTCTTGAACACCCCTATTTATAGGCCAAAACATAGTCTAACCCATGCGCCAAGTGGCAGTCTCTCCAAAATTAATAGGACGAACCTCATATTAATGGCAATGAATCTGCCACCTCGATTTTAACTAAGTCAGAAGTCATTATTTCGAGCCCCAACGCTTCAGGAGGGTTAACCAAAGTGATGTGCCGCTACAAACAAAGTGATGCGCCTCTACAAACAAAGTGATGCGCCTCTACAAATAAAGTAATGCGTCCCAAAGTTGATGCGCCAACATGGCTCCTCTCCCATCAGCATTTAATGCTAATATCAAATGTCAGTAGAATGTGCCTCGAAGACAGTACAGATAACGGTTTCACAGAAAATAAAGAGTCATCTTATGTCAACACACGTTGATGTCATCATTACTCATTTTTGTCGGCTCAACGATGTGAACTAACATCACTATCCCTTGCATGCGCCCTAAAGCCATGCACCCAGACTCATATGCGCCCTAAACCTATGTGCCCGGCTAAAGCGATGCGCCCAGACTCATCTTGCGCCCCAATGGACATGTACTAAGTTTCCCACACAATGAGCCCAGACGGTTCATAAATCTATCATGTTTCAACAGATCGAGATCTTTGAGCAATATACACATGCCCCGTGTCATTGACTCAATCATGCTCATGAACGGGTGCCAACCACCTAGGACCTCAGTAGTAACTGAATCTCAACAACTGCCACGTGTCAGCTCATCCACAGCCTTACAGTACAGTTACACCAGATTCAGTTAAAACTTCCCGAATGCAGCACCCCTGCGCCTAATAAGTCATGCACACAGCAGTCCTGCGTGCCAAAAAGTCCATACGCATACATCTGCATACATGGATAGTTCATTCCACCATCTATAAATAGAAGGATTATTCCTTCATTTCAGAATAGACATTCAGAGAGTCAGAACATACTTTAAGAGGGCCGAATTGTCGTCCAATCGAAGACTTGTAATTTTTTTTTGATAGTCAATAGAGAAAAGGAATCAAAAGTAGCATACGATCTCCATCGCCATATGTCCCCAGAAAAAAAATTGTACTCAAAAGATCTTGTTGAGGATCAAGTTGTACTTTCCATTTATTTGTTTCAAAGTAAAAGTCTTCAGTACTTTTCAATGGCAAACAATATGGCGACTCTGCTGGAGAAGACTTTCTCCTCCAACGAGAAAGTAGTAACATAGTCTGAAGACAACAAACTCGGGTCCTCCCAAAAGAAGCTGGTTGTGCTCTTCGACAAGCAAGCTTACGAGGAATTTCTCTCTAAAGGTAGCACGAGCCCTTTGAAGCGGCTATCAAAGCTAAAGAAGACTCACCAAGTCTTGGTGCCCAAAGATGATACGCTGTATACCAACACTGGAGGGACTGTATCAGTGCAGCCACTCCTTATTGTTGATTCCATTAACAAGCAAGATGCTGCTTCTGGAGTGGCATATCTATCTAGGAAGTGCACTACTGACTGCCACTCCCAGTCTACTTTATTCCAGTCAAAGAGGGAGCACCGAAAGAACGAAGGAGCAACCACACTATCGCACATGGGTTCTGCTACACAGAAGAAATCTTCTGTCTTCGATAGAATCACTTGCCACAATGGCAAAGAAAAATTGGATTATAAGTACTATATACCTTTGCTGGTTAGTACGAATAAATCCAAGATGGCACGGGCCATGACCTTCCAACGTGCTATGCCAACAGTATGCCAGAAACGTGCGTTGAAAGTCATGTGTGTGACTGACGGCAAGATATACAGAACTGACTCAAATGTTCTTGCGTCCCGAATGGGCCAGTTCATAAAGTCCTCCTCCCACTTGGGCGCATTCCATGCACTTCAACCAAGTCAGCGGGAAAATCTTGTGTGGTTAAACCCATGCGTCCATGTGGGTTATACGCATGAAGCGGGTTTGACTCACAGTAAGTGTTGTTCTTCCATAAATGATATGGGTGCATCTTATGTGCTGAAACCTGATCAGGGGGTGTGTCACCCACATACACACCTAAGCGCTCGGCCTATCCATGCCCGTAAAGTGGGTGTAAATGTGGATCTCTCTTTGCACGATTTACGGGACGTGATTAATCACAAACGCAAGGCAGGAGAGACAACTACTACGTACAATACACCCCTCACGGGGTATACTTGTGCTAGTGTCATCATCAACTATTGTTGTTGCAAAATAATGGCCCTGCTGTAACGTTCCAGTCCCAAAATACTTAGGACAAAGTACGCAACATGCCAGCTGTACATATACGAAGAATACTCTAATATATGAAATCCTCGTATACGTACATAAGCTGTATATATATAATAAAATCACAGTCCAGAATACAAGTATCTAATCTCATCACAGCTCAACACAGAAGAAACGAGACTCCAATAAATAATGCATCAAAAGATAGCCGGGTGGACATACCTACTCCAAACAGCTATGTAAAATAGTCACAAAGATCGGAGTCCAACCTTCGCAAAATAGAAAGTAAATGAAAGAACATAAGATGTCCACTACATAGTCTCGATAATCCTCGAAGATAAGAATAGAGCTAAATTTCAAAGGAAAATACCTCGTCGCCTACAAAAGATGGATCCAATGCCGCTCCGTACTCCTGTAGGAAATCGTCTAATCCTGGAGAGATAACCAGGTCCTCAGAGGGACGTAACAAGATAGAAGAAAACACCATGCCGTATAAACTGTGATATATATCAGAAAATAAGGGATGCTTGCAATAGGGTACTGTCACCCCTATTTCCTGTATTACGTATTTATGCTCGTATTTGATTTTGGCACGTATTTTAATTTTCTCGACTTGCAGATTTTGGTTTCTCGTAAATAGGTTTTGGACCATGGCTTGGTTTTATTTTGTGGAAGTTGGTTTGGTTTGGTTCATCATGAGTGGAACACTTTAACCTACACTCTACCCTCAACACAACACAACCACCCTCATTATATATATCTCCACCAAACTTTCTCTCTCCTCTTTACTCTCCATTAATTTTCTTCTTTTTCCTTCTTCCACAACTCCCCAACCCATTAAGCAAGTGCACCTTCCTTCTCGGCCAGCGCCTTTAATTGCGCATAGCCGATTGCGCCCGGCCTCTTGGGCTGGACCGCGCACCTCCCTTGGCGTACTCACCCCTGCGCAGTTGGCCCTGCGCAACCTAACTCTTGCGCAGTCCACCCTCTGCGCAGCTCACCCTGCGCCATCCCCTCCTGTGCAGTCTAACCCCTGTGCAATTTGATCCCGCGCAACCCATCTGCTGCGCCATCCATCTCTGGCACAGTTGGTACCCTGCGCAGCTCACCCTGCGCAGTTGGCCCCTGGCGTACTTGACTCTTGCGCAATCCAACCTCCTGACCCCTTGCGCAAACCATTGGCTCTTGGAGATTTAGTTTTATTTCTTTAAGCCTGGCTCTTCTATAGTCCTATATATATTGATATTGTATTAGATATTTTACGCCCATTTTATATCCTTACGCCTTTTGTCATGAACTTGATTTTACTTAATATGTTTGGAATGTTTATTGTACATGGCATGGTATGACAAGGACCTAGCATAACACGACAGTGACCCGTAGTGGTGCACTCCTGACATGACCAACCTGACATGACAGTGACCCGTAGTGGTGCACTCCTAACAAGCACCCTGACATGATTTATCTTGATAACTTGATAGTGGCCCGTGGCGGCGCACTCCTGACTTGACTTGAATTGTAACTTGTAACTTGACTCGTATAATCAACTTGATACCGTGGGTGCTCCTGCTTGCTTGCTTGTACAATCCACTTGCCTTGTCTTGCATCATGTCTAGGACGTGACTCCCTGGGTACCACGGCCAGGGACTCGCGCTAAATTGGATTAGGCTAACGATTAGATCAAACTAGAACATGGAGAATTCCCAGTCACAGGCAATCTCGTTATCTGGGTGCTTTAATGGACTTGTAGCTTGCCGACGAGTAGAGCACATTTCCAGCACACTGTCATGTGTTGCACCCTCTAAGTCACCTAAGGGTACATTTGTCTCCCGGGCAATGTACCCACCTATAACTCTCAACCCGCGAAAGGATAACTGGATGGTCTGCAGGGCTTGGGACTGGAGTTTCTCACTTGCATCTTGTTAGTAATTAAGGCTTGTGATAACCCTAGTTAGTTAAAGTAGTAAGCCGTAGTACTTGCTTGGCCGATTGCGAATGGATGGTGTCCAGCTTTGTCTGAGTCTTGTCTAGCTCCAGTACCTGCTATCTCCTGAGCATGTTTGTTTTACTTATCTTAACGATAAATGAGTAGAGACAGTGAGCTATTCAGGCGAAGGGTTATAACCCCGGTCCTTGTCTGGTTTAAGGATTGTAACCTGGCTCCCGGAATGGTTCTGCGTCCCTAGTCGTTTATCGTCCTGTGTACCTTACTACTTGTACTTTCTTTTATTCTTTATGTTCTGATATGCTGGCATTTGTTCTTATTTGTGGCCTTTTTTGTGGCACTTGCTCTTTCTGGGGTTTGACCCAGCTAGTTTTGTGTGGCCAGATTTCGGAGCAGCTTCCGAGGATCTACCAAGCTTCCAGCCTAATGGTGACAACTAGACGGAACCCGGGCCAAGAGTGGGTTTTCCTTTTTGTTTCACCCACTTATATGTAAATTTATTCTTTTGAGGCGTTTAGCCGACGAGCACCTGTTAGCTCGATGCACATTTACTTATTGTCTACCTACGGGCTGTAAACATGATTAACAAATCCTAGGGTTGATCATGTATGACTGAACTCTTGCTAGCCCTATCATTTTATACGACTAGCTTCATGATCATCCAATATGTAATATTTGGGACGTCTTATATATATATTTGATGCTCTAACATCTTGTAACTCTGTTAATTGCTTGAGATTGAGACAATAGGCTTGACCTTAAGAGACTGCTGGCTTGTAGTAAACCCTCATATCTAGACAGCCATGACCGTATAGTTGAGATGTATTCTATTTCAATATACGTAGCTGGCTATGTCTGCCCCCGCTCTCCAGTATTCTGGTTCTGGGGCGTGACATGGTTTAAGTGGTGGCCCATGCAGGTCTTGGCATTCAAGAAATGTGAGGGTTTACCGAATAGATGTCTCAATCAATATTTTGTCCTTGATCTCTGCTCGTATCTTCAAATCCCTGAGATTCTTGACGGTCACACGCTTGTATCATTGATCTGTCCTGGTCCTTCCTTACTGTTCCCTGTGTCGTCTTCTTCAGCGGCATTACTCCCGGACCTGCCAACCAGCCAGAGGAAGCTCGACAAGCACCCCAGCGCCAGGAAGATCAAGCTCAGCACTCTGGAGTAGCCTCCCGAGTTATGCTTCCCGGAGGCTCGGAACCTCCAGTTCAGGCAGCTCCGCCCGCTCAACCAGCTAGACAGGATGAGGGACCTTTGGTAGGGCTTATCAGAGAACTGCTTGTATCCCAAGATCGTTGAGGCGATGCCTTGCACCAAGAAGTTCATGATGCACTAAATCGAGGAGGTCCCCAAGGGAATCAGGCGGCCAACAGTTTCAAGCGCTTGAATCCTTCCTTCTTTGACGGCAGTGAAGATGCGATTACCGCGGATGCTTGGCTTCAGGATACCGAGGTGGTCCTGGAAGCAGCTAGGACACCTGAGAATGAGAAGGTGGCGGTGGTACGCCTACAGTTGTTAGACTTGGCTCACGATTGGTGGGTGGCTCAGGCCATGGGGTTAGCGGCACCAGTCACTTGGGCGACGTTCAGAGAGAGGTTCCAGACAAAGTACTTCGATGCGGTGGCACGGTATGACCTGCAGACCCGGTTCACCAACTTGAAACAAGGAGACAGGACGGTCGATGGCTATGCGACCGAGTTTTCCAGGCTGAGTAGGTTCGCCCCCACCTTGGTGGCAACCGAATTCGATAGGGCCAGCGGTTCCAGCAGGGACTGCATTTAGAGATATTATTGGCTGTGGAGCAGTTCGAGCACCAGACGTTCGATGCAGTATTGAAGGCAGCGAGGAGGCATGAGTATACCTCCCGGAGAATTGTGGACAGGACCGGAGGCAGGAAGCGGTCCCACAACCAGATGCACCAATCTTCAGCTCCAGCCCCGGCAGCTAGGGGTATAATCATTGGAACTCCGAGGCGGGCGGCCTCAGTGACGTCGGTTCAGCATTCGACCCCGACGTACCCGCAGCAGCAGAAGCAGAAGCAGTCTTCCGCGGTGGGATGTTCTCATTGCGGAAAGCCGGGCCATGTAGTGGCAGAGTGTCGTAGGGCACAGGGATTGTGCCTGGCTTGTGGAGGAGCAGACCACCAGATAGGGACCTGCCCGAATAGGGGAGGTCCATCATCATCTAACCTTTTTAGTTCTTCGGTGAGAGGACCAGCCCCAGCTCCAGTTCAGCAGCAGCAGCAGTACCCGAGGCCATTGTTGCCTCAGGCCCAGGCCTTTCATCAGCAGAACCAGCAGCAGATCACCCAGGCTCCAGCACAGAACCGACAGAGGGGTTTCCAGCAGAGGGGACCCGCAGCTAGAGGTCAGGCTATGATGATGACCATGGAAGAAGAAGTTGCACCAGGTGAGGTAGTGGCAGGTACTATTATCATCAACACCTTTCCAGCATCTGTATTATTTGATTCTGGTACATCGCATTCATTCATGTCTGCACGATTCACGACACGGATAGGATTGGAGCCCGAGTCATTATCAGTGAGGCTCAATATACTTACTGGTAATGGTCTTGTGGGAGTAGATCGAGTGTTTTCTTCGTGTCGGATCATAGTTAGCGGTAGAGAGTTCCCTGCTAGACTCATAGAGTTCCCTATGGCAAACTATGATGTAGTCCTAGGCATGGATTGGTTGAGGAACCATTATGCTAGGATAGACTGCCATATTGGCAGAGTTGTCTTTAGTATTCCCGGAGAGCCAGAGTTTTTATTTTCCAGAGGCACAGTAGAGCCATCTCCTCCAGTATTGCGGATGGCAGTAGCAGCAGTGCAGTTGCCCTGGATAGTTGAAGAGTTTCCAGATGTCTTTCCAGAGGAACTTCCAGGGATGCCGCCAGAACGAGAGATTGAGTTCACCATAGACTTGATTCCCGGGACAGCACCAGTATCAGAGCGAGTCTACAGAATGGCGCCTTCAGAGTTGGAGATTTTGTACAAGATGATTGAAGAACTTAGAACCAAGGGATTTATTCGTGCTAGTGGATCGCCTTGGGGAGCCCCGATGCTTCTTGTGAAAAAGAAGGATGGTACGTCTAGGCTATGTGTTGATTATCGTACCTTGAACTCAATGACAATCAAGAACAGATACCCTCTCCCGAGGATAGATGACTTGTTTGATCAACTCAAAGGGGCTTCAGTTTTCTCGAAGATAGACTTGCGGTCAGGATACCACCAGATCAGGATCAGAGAGCAGGACATCTCGAAGACGGCGTTCAGATCTAGGTACGGGCATTGGGAGTTTCTAGTTATGTCCTTTGGAGCGACCAATGCACCAGCAGTGTTCATGGACCTCATGAACCGTATTTTCATGCCTTACTTGGATCAGTTTGTGATAGTGTTCCTTGATGACATCCTGGTCTATAGCAAGAGTGAAGCAGAGCACGAGCAGCATCTCAGAATTGTCCTCCAGATTCTCAGAGAGCACCAGTTGTACGCCAAGTTCTGTAAATACGAGTTCTGGCTCGATCGCATTTCTTACTTAGGTCACATCATTACCAGAGGAGGAGTGGAAGTGGATCCCCAGAAGATTGTGGCTATCGAGGCATGGCCAGTACCCAGCTCAGTGGCAGAAGTTCGCAGCTTTCTTGGATTGGCCGACTACTACCGACGGTTCGTCTCTGATTTTGCAAGGATTTCAGCGCCGATGACCCAGTTAACCCGCAAGGATGTGCCGTTCGTTTGGACAGCAGAATGTCAGGAATCATTTGAGAAGTTGAAGCGAGGTTTGATAACGGCTCCCATTCTCACACTTCCAGATGGGACCGGAGGATTTACAGTTTATTGCGACGCTTCAGGCAGAGGATTGGGATGTGTTTTGATACAGCATAGGAAGGTAATTGCTTATGCGTCACGTCAACTTCGTGATCATGAGAAGAATTACCCGACCCACGACTTGGAGCTAGCAGCAGTAGTGTTTGCACTTAAGTTGTGGAGGCACTACTTATACGAAGACAGAGTGGAGATATTTACTGATCATAAGAGCCTGAAGTATGTTTTCACCCAGAAGGATCTTAATATGCGGCAGAGAAGATGGCTCGAGCTACTGGTGGACTACGATGTAGATTTACAGTATCATCCAGGGAAGGCCAACGTTGTAGCAGATGCGTTGAGCCGGAGTTTATTTCCTGACGGCGCAACCAGAGCTATTGGTGGATCTTCAGAAGATAGGAATTGAAGTGGTTCTTCCTTTCAATGTGGCCTTGATGGCCAGCCTACAGATTCAGTCCACCATAGTTGAGAGGATCCGGACCGCACAGTTAGCATATTCCAAGATTCAGCGGCTCAAAGCAGAGTGCGAGGCAGGAAGAAGGCCAGAGTTATGTATTCATGAGGATGGTACACTTCGACACGGCACGCGTCTTTGTGTACCCAGTGGAGATATCAGACAGAAAGTCATGGCAGAGGCTCACAGTTCGCAGTACTCCATTCACCCAGGCGGCACGAAGATGTACAGAGATATTCGTCAACACTTTTGGTGGAATGGTATGAAGAGGAAGATAGCCCGGTATGTCTCTCGATGTTTGGTTTGCCAACAGGTCAAGGCTGAACATCAGAGGCCAACTGGACTTCTTCAACCTTTACCGATCCCAGAATGGAAATGGGAACGCATAACCATGGATTTCGTGACTGGGTTACCCAGATCTCCGACAGGCAGAGATGCTATTTGGGTCATTATGGACAGGCTTACCAAGGTGGCACACTTTCTTCCATTTAGAGTTGGACAGTCGACGGCACAGCTAGCAGAGATGTATCTCAGGCAGATTGTCAGACTTCACGGAGTGCCAGTCAGCATAGTATCAGACAGGGATACGAGATTCACATCGCACTTCTGGCGCAGTCTTCATCAAAGTTTGGGGACTCGTCTCAAGTTCAGCTCAGCGTATCATCCGCAGACAGATGGGCAGTCAGAGCGTACTATACAAACTCTCGAAGATATATTGCGGTCGTGTACCCTTGAATTTGGTGGTTCGTGGGAGGATCACCTGTACCTGGTAGAATTCTCGTACAACAATAGTTTCCAGGCCAGTATCCAGATGGCACCCTTCGAGGCTCTGTATGGTAGGAAGTGCAGATCCCCGTTAGCATGGGACGATGTCGGAGAGAGGCAGATGCTCGGTCCAGAACTGATTTCAAAGACGATTGAAGTGGTCAGGAAAGTCAGAGATCACCTCCGAGTTGCTCAGGATCGCCAGTGCCATTGGTTCGATGCTCATCGGCGTCCCTTAGAATTTGTCGTCGGCGACCATGTATTCCTTAGGATCTCGCCTACCCACGGTGTCATTCGTTTTGGCGTACGGAGAAAGCTTAGTCCTAGGTATATAGGGCCGTTCGATATTCTAGAGCGAGTAGGCGATGTGTCCTATCGTCTTGCTCTTCCGCCGTCGCTAAGTGAGGTACATGATGTATTCCATGTATCCCAATTTAGACGGTACATCCCGGACCCGAGCCATATCCTAGATCATTCGGAATTGGTTGTTGGTACCAACCTTTCGTATGAGGAGAGGCCCGTGTCTATTTTGGACCGGAGGGAAAAGACGCTCAAGAACAAGACTATTAACTTAGTACGTATTTCTTGGGGTCATCACTCTCTAGGTGAGTCAACGTAGGAGCGTGAGGACGACATCCGATCGTGATATCCCTACCTGTTTGACTCGTGAGGTATAATGTCTTTCTTATGCCTTACGCTTTCCCTTCCTTACTTGCATTGTATGATTGTATGATTGAACTGCTTAACGTAGCTTACCTGTGCTTAGTATAGCTTGTCGTGGCAATCTCTAGCTCCTTGATTAAATTTCGAGGACGGAATTCTTTGAAGGTGGGTAGAGTTGTCACCCCCATTTCCTGTATTACGTATTTATGCTCGTATTTGATTTTGGCACGTATTTTAATTTTTTCGACTTGCGGATTTTAGTTTCTCGTAAATAGGTTTTGGACCATGGCTTGGTTTTATTTTGTAGAAGTTGGTTTGGTTTGGTTCATCATGAGTGAAACACTTTAACCTACACTCTACCCTCAACACAACACAACTACCCTCATTATATCTCTACCAAACTTTCTCTCTCCTCTTTACTCTCCATTAATTTTCTTCTTCTTCCTTCTTCCACAACTCCCCAACCCATTAGGCAAGTGCACCTTCCTTCTCGGCCAGCACCTTTCATTGTGCATAGCCGATTGCGCCCGGCCTCTTGGGCTGGACCGCGTACCTTCCTTGGCGCACTCACCCCTGCGCAGTTGGCCCTGCGCAACCTGACTCCTGCGCAGTCCATCCTCTGCGCAGCTCACCCTGCGCCATCCCCTCCTGCGCAGTCTAACCCCTGCGCAATTTGATCCCACGCAACCCATCTGCTGCACCATCCATCTCTGGCACAGTTGGTACCCTGCGCAGCTCACCCTGCGCAGTTGGCCCCTGGCGCACTTGACTCTTGCGCAATCCAACCTCCTGACCCCTTGCGCAAACCATTGGCTCTTGGAGATTTGGTTTTATTTTCTTTAAGCCTGGCTCTTCTATAGTCCTATATATATTGATATTATATTAGATATTTTACGCCCATTTTATATCCTTACGCCTTTTGTCATGAACTTGATTTTACTTAATATGTTTGGAATGTCTATTGTACATGGCATGGTATGACAAGGACCTAGCATAACACGACAGTGACCCGTAGTGGTGCACTCCTGACATGACCAACCTGACATGACAGTGACCCGTAGTGGTGCACTCCTAACAAGCACCCTGACATGATTTATCTTGATAACTTGATAGTGGCCCGTGGCGACGCACTCCTGACTTGACTTGAATTGTAACTTGTAACTTGACTCGTATAATCAACTTGACACCGTCGGTGCTCCTGCTTGCTTGCTTGTACAATCCACTTGCCTTATCTTGCATCATGTCTAGGACGTGACTCCCTAGGTACCACGGCCAGGGACTCACGCTAAATTGGATTAGGCTAACGATTAGATCAAACTAGAACATGGAGAATTCTCAGTCACAGGCAATCTCGTTATCTGGGCGCTTTAATGGACTTGTAGCTTGCCGACGAGTAGAGCACATTTCCAGCACACTGTCATGTGTTGTACCTTCTAAGTCACCTAGGGGTACATTTGTCTCCCGGGCAATGTACCAACCTATAACTCTCAACCCGCGGAAGGATAACTGGATGGTCTGCAGGGCTTGGGACTGGAGTTTCTCACTTGCATCTTGTTAGTAATTAAGGCTTGTGATAACCCTAGTTAGTTAAAGTAGTAAGCCGTAGTACTTGCTTGGCCGATTGCGAATGGATGGTGTCCAGCCTTGTCTGAGTCTTGTCTAGCTCCAGTACCTGATATCTCCTGAGCATGTTTGTTTTACTTATCTTAACGATAAATGAGTAGAGACAGTGAGCTATTCAGGCGAAGGGTTACAACCCCGGTCCTTGTCTGGTTTAAGGATTGTAACCTGGCTCCCAGAATGGTTCCGCGTCCCTAGTCGTTTATCGCCCTGTGTACCTTACTACTTGTACTTTCTTTTATTCTTTATGTTCTGATATGCTGGCTTTTGTTCTTATTTGTGGCCTCCCTTGTGGCACTTGCTCTTTCTGGGGTTTGACCCAGCTGGTTTTGTGTGGCCAGATTTCGGAGCAGCTCCCGAGGATCTACCAAGCTTCCAGCCCAATGGTGACAACTAGACGGAACCCGGGCCAAGAGTGGGTTTTCCTTTTTGTTTCACCCACTTATATGTAAATTTATTCTTTTGAGGCGTTTAGCCGACGAGAACCTGTTAGCTCGATGCACATTTACTTACTGTCTGCCTACGGGCTGTAAACATGATTAACAAATCCTAGGGTTGATCATGTATGACTGAACTCTTGCTAGCCCTATCATTTTGTACGACTAGCTTCATGATCATCCAATATGTAATATTTGGGATGCCTTATATATATATATTTGATGCTCTAACATCTTGTAACTCTGTTAATTGCTTGAGATTGAGACAATAGGCTTGACCTTAAGAGACTGCTGGCTTGTAGTAAACCCTCATATCTAGACAGCCGTGACCGTATAGTTGAGATGTATTCTATTTCAATATACGTAGCTGGCTATGTCTGCCCCCGCTCTCCAGTATTCTGGTTCTAGGGCGTGACAGGTACCTAACCGTACTATAATAAATATGCAATAAAGAACAATCCTTCACATACGGGCACTCGGGCTGTATAGTAGTGGCATCGTCCCTCTCATCGGGAATCAGTATAATCCATCCATAACGTTCGGCGAACGTCAGAGGGAATCAGTAAGAAAACGTCCATAACATTCCATGAACGTCAGAAGGAATCAGTACAATAGGGTGAACCTGCGTCTCCAACGGAGCTTCAGGTACAATAGCAGTTCGCAATTATGGCCGATACATCAAGGAACGGTTCTTCCCTCCCAATGCCTAATGGAGTCACATCCATGACTCATATGACCATCTAGTAACTGCCAAGTCTACTAGCATGCAATTCTATTGGCAGTTTACTCCTAACCGTCGCACGCCTCATACGTATCGGTGGCCGGCCGACTACGCGAGTACGTATCCTACATATGACTCACATCATATGATAAAGTATGTATCAAGGCCGCATGAGATATACCAGTACCTCATCAACAAAGGGGTGGTCACTAGACTAAGTCAATACAAGAAAAATAAATAAAAAGCGAGAAAAATGACCGACAAGGTCACTTGCACCCAAGTGTGACTTGGACGCACAGTTTTATAATAAAAAATAAGAAATGCTGAAAATAACAACTAAAAATAAGAATATGTAAATCACAGAGTAAGGTGGCAAGGTATCTTGTCTGATGGTGCAAAGTGGCAAGTCCAGGAAATCACTATGTCAGCCAAGAAACGTTATAATCTCCAAACAACTCCGGACGCTGAAAAAAAATCAAAAACGTACTCGATGTATAAGATATACCTAAAAAATGCCTGTCCAAAAGTCTAATTCTGGAACAGGGGCAAAATCGTAATTTTGGGTCAAAATGATGTCTGCCGTTGGACCCGCTTTACACCGAAATGCGTGCCAAAGTTTATGGTCTCTAACGTCGTCAAACTACATGTCTACAGATTCAGTTTGAGGAGACGAACTCAATGGTATGTCCAGTTTTGGATTCCGATGAGCCGCGTACAAAATTGCCCGTTTGAGTGGGTCGCGGGCCCGCTAAAAAGGGATTCCGGTCGATCTTTCTCATAATCGAACCAAACTTGGCACAAAGGACCAGAATTTTGATTCAGAACTATTGGCGCAAGTTTCGTCTCAATTCGAAGATGGTACACGAAGTTAGGACGAAGTTTGCAAATTGGCGATAAGGGGTATCTTGACGGATACGGACTGATTTCGTCGCACACACACGACGAAACTGAGTTCCGTCAGTTTCCACACATCGACAACGTCCATACGCGCCTTTCGATGTGTATAGCGCACGACTATGTCGTCCGGTTTGTCGGGGCGCACGTCGTATCGAGAAAATTTTAGAAATTTTATATAAATTAACACAGTTTTTCCTCCAACTTCAACATCAATTTACTTTTTACACGTTATTCGAAACAACGATCCAGAAGATGCGTTACAATCTCGATTATGTTTTCTTTTAATGTTTTCAATTAGTTTCTACAAATGTTTAATGCACAGCAAGAAAATTGGCCGACAAGTTATCGTTTAGAATTGAATTTAACAGTCCTAAAAAATAGATTTTTTGCTAACGTCTGTTCGATTTTTCGAACCAGCTAGATGGTTATGTCAAAATCCATCTGGAGGATCTCGAAGAGGGTTAAGTCTACTTTCAAAAAAATCTTACAGATCAAAAATCGGTGCTATGAGTAAAAAGTTATATCGTCGGAAAGTAAGGTGCCTTGAGTGGGAAAACTGTTCCGTGGATGACGAGGGACTGACTTTCGATGCTCCGTTCGTCGTGCACACAACTCCGTCGTAGGTGAAACGAACTCGTAGGCGAAGTGGGTATGTTCTGCCATAATTTTCGTTTTGGAAGTCTAGGGTTTTGAGGTCTGTGGAGGAGGTTATATATAAAACAAATTGGTTAAAAAACCTAATACTACCACTATTACTAATAACCCAATTGGGCTTTGCCCACGGATTGGTGATGCGTTAGCTTGCTGCTTCAGCAGCAAGCAAGGGATGGGGGACCGGCCCACTTAAGTTGGTGGGTGTGGCTTTTTTTCTTTTTCTTTTTCTTTTCTTTTCTTATTCTTTTCCTTTTTCATTGTCTTTCTCATTTCTTTTTCTTTTTCATTTCTTTTTATTTATTAGAAATTCTTTTTTAGAAATTCTTTTTTTAACCTATTTTCTATTTTTTTTATTATTACTCTATTTAAATATTTAAATTCTATTTTATTTACTATTTCTAATTAAAAACTCTTTTCAATAATTCAATAATTAGATATATTTATATGCACATATATTCCCACATATATGTATATATAAATGTATACACCGTAGTAAATCAACACATACGCACATACATATATACATATATACATATATACATATATACATATATATAAATATATCATATAAACTTACACCAATACTATGCACTACACTCCTAATATTATGCATACATGTATTTTAGCAAAAATTTACACAAAACTAACATTAACTAATTTAATAAATTAGGGAGGTTTACATCCTTCCCAACTTAAAGAAATTTTGTCCTCAAAATTAAAACTACGGTAAGGGGGTCTAATGCAAATGCAAAATTTTTAAGGGGCTAACGCATGAAAATCGTCCCTTAGTTTTCGAACAAATGAGGGTAGTTGTACAAGGAACCTTATTGGCTTAATTTCTATAGGGTAAGTGTTTTTGGTTCAAGGCTCTAGACCACTTATAAAGTTGGCTATCCGTGATAAACGTCGTTACGAGCCTTCTGAGAGGGGCTAAAAGGTGTAGGGGTTTCATATTGATTGAATCCATCTCGAATTTAAACTATATTGGTGGGGCAATATCTCGTAAGATCAACTTATACCATCTCTGCTAGGCTATGGTAGTCTAGAACAAGCCCTAACTTGAGAGGTTGGGCTAGTTCCGAATCGGATTGGTTAGATAGGTGCCGGAAGTCAAAAATACGCCTCCCATGGCTTTGTGTACAAGTGGCAGATAGGGTCTCAATTGAGTATCACATTAGGGCAGGTGCATATTGGGCTTCGAGTAGATCACAACCATATATCGGATCGAAAGTTTTGAGTTAGAGTTTGGTTCTCAAATTGAAGCCGAAAGGTTCGTCGGTATTACGGTAAGGGTTATAATTAGCCCTTTTTTGCTTAAAAATTGTATCATGAAAATAGAGTACAAGGGGACATGTTTTAGTAGGACATAATATTTTTACATGAAGGTGGACTCGTATAGGTCTTGCAGATAGAATTTTTTGGAAGGTAGCAACTGGTATTGTGCTCCGAATCTAAATGCCACGGTCGGGGACCCAAAAATGTTCTAAATAGAAAGTGGGACTTCATGAGGAACTAATTATCGTTCTAACATAAACCACTTATTCTAATCAATAGGCAATCCTAGTACATTCTAATTTCTACTGGGGCTTTACGATCTATATCCTACAGTAATTCATTTCTAGAAGTTAACAAAGACACCGCTCTATGGTTTAGTGGAGTTAGAAAGGTTCAAATCGGAAGGTCATACCTCAATTTGTCGAAGAATATTACACGATGTACTAGGATATGAGATGTGATAGATATGATTCAAGTTTTGAAGACTGTACTTTGAGTCCAATTGATGTCAATAATTGTATATTTATCCTGTCAATAGATGGTATGGTGAACTGAGAAGGATATTATGGGTCTGTCTTCCCTCAATACGAGCATTTGTCTTTTTGAAATCCGTAAAGGTAAAATAATAAGTGTTCCAGGGAGAGAGGATCGAATACGAATATGGGATTCCAGAGGCGTTTCAAATAGAGTTGTCAAGGCAGTTGCGGAAGAGATCCTAGAGCCATCTATATCTCAATCTACGTAAGATAAGCAAATAAGAGCGAACCAACTATACGAAGGTTGATCAGACCATCATACACTGATTCTGATTAGACAATATGTTAGTGGGCGTCCCCAATATACATATATCATGAACAAGTTTGATAAGGATAAGCTTGTAAAATCTAGGCTATAAAAGCGGTGTTTAGTCAGACTAGTCCAAATATTAGTACACGGGATTTAGGATTGAGTAAAAACACAAGTAGTTCGAGGTTTAAGAATTCAAGCCGTGTCCAGTGTTCGTGGTTATACAATCGTCCTACTTTCTAATTTTCTCTAGCCTTGGCTAAACTTATGATGCATGGATATGATAACAGGGAATATGAAAATTAAAATCATACCTGCTACGACTTCTCCTTCTGTTTCTACATTCTCTACTGCTAACGAGAAGGCATATCCGTAATTCTGGCCGGGGTCCTGAACTCTAGTCCGGTCGTGCTGCACTGGCTGGGGTGGTAATGGTGGGCGAGGAGCTCCTACTGTTGGTGCTATAAGCCCAGACACTTGTTGTCCTGGTCAGAGTGCTGGGAGTGTAGGAGCTGTCGGCCTCGGGGTCTGCCGAGCATATACTATCGCCTGCTGCTCTAGACAATCCTTGACCATATGCTGGCTAGATCCATACCTCAAACACTATCCATGATGGATCCGACAGTCTCTCTGGACATGTCCTTCCTTCCCATAGTAATGGCAAACGGGCTTCTGATATGGTGTGGGCCTCTGCGGGTACTGTCCTGTGGGCCTCATAATAGGTCAATCCTGTGTAGCTCTAGCCGGTACGACTGCTAGTGTAAGGCGTCTCGATGTCTGCTGCTGTTCCTTACAAAAAATCTTCTGGGCACGAGCTTCTTCTAAAACAGCTGAATGGGAGAATCGAGACTGGATATTCGTATAAGACTTGAGCTCTGGTGCAAGCCCCTGATGGAATCTTCTCGCCTTATCTAACTCTGTCGGGATCAGTCTCGCACCAAATCTACTCAGGCGATTGAACTCTGAGTCGTACTCATCAACTGACATGTTTCCTTGTTTCAGATGAAGGAACTGATCGTAGAGACCGTCTCGAACATGAATGAGGAAGAATCTTTCATAGAAAAGATCGTAGAATTGCTTCCAGGTGATACCAGTGCCTAATCGCCTTTCTTCCGTCTTCCACCAGTGGTGAGCATTATCTTCTAAAAGTAGGTCCACTGCTGTCATCCAATCACGTGCTGGCAACTAGGATGCCTTCAGTAGCTTCTCTGTACTAATAAGCTACTGTGATACCTCTAGTGGCTTCTCCGTTCCTCTAAAGGCCTTGGGGTTCATATCCATAAAATTCTTGATAAAGCCTTCATAAGAATACAGAGTCGGTGCTGGTACTGGTATTGGAGGTCATCGTGGAGGTCTAGCCAATGATGCCATCATTGTCTGTCTCATCAGCTCAGTCTGCTGCCACTGAGCCTGCATCATGGTGTATATAAACTGGGAAGTAGGGCTCCCATCAGTTGGTGGTGGAGGCATCTGAGGCCCCGATTGTTATAGAAACTGCTGAGGGAATGGTGGTGGTGGAGGCAGTGGTACATTCCCTTCCGATGGCATGGTAGTGGTCTGCCCAGCCTGGCTGACTGGGGATGCTTGTGTCTTATGGTGTACCATCGTCGGAGTCATAGTAGGCAGCGACTATCCTGGCTGGTACGAGGTCACCGGGGTCATCGGAGGATTCTGTTCCTCTTGGGTGGCCGAATCACCAGAGGTGATAGCCAAGATAGAAGTGTGTCCGCTTCTTAGATTCATACTGTTGGTACGAAGAAGAATAGGACGATATTATGAGAATTTAGATATGAGGTAATTCAAGTAGTCAAAGGAATTTGAAAAGATTGGAAGTCAAGGAAAGTAGTAGTTCTCGATGAGATACTATACCTATTCCTATATACAGGCTTGTTGGGCACAGTCATGTAATCCAACAATATTATTGTAGACCTGCATGGGCCACCACACCTGCCACCAAGGAAGTCCGTATTCCAACAACTGCGACCTGCTACACCCGTCTGACGTTGTCTCGAAAAGAGAGTGCCAATTAAAGACAAGGAGGAATTCTTAGTTGTCTCATGCCTTGCTACCTCATATTCCTCTGCTGTAAAGAGGAATCCTAAGACTAATAACCCTCCGGTTTCGACTAGTGCATCCAAAAGACGGCCCCGAGTGAGCAAGTTAGCAGTGCCCAACACCGGGGTGTTCCAACACACTCGTTCCAAAAGTAAGTCTTCCTCAGGAAAGATGACCTCGTCATCAACTTGGAGTAGCAATCCCCTGGAGATCCACAATAATCCTTCGTTCCAAGAAGATGACATAGATCAAGGAACATATGCCAATACAGCTAGAGGTAGCCAACTCTGGATTCAGAGGAGGAAGCCTTGATGTTGATCTTTCCATAAGACAGCGAGGCTGAAAGTGAGAGGTCCACTATGCCATCTACTTCATCCTGCGTCATGCATGTCTATATGACAGGGGGTAGAAACAGAGAGGAGGGAGATGCTTTGACCCCAAATCTCATATATCTTATTGATCTAAGACAGGGCTTCAACCTCTCACCACCTCCATGTAGGCCTTGACAGGTTATGCTTGATATCAGGAATAATTTTGTCGCTCAGCCTCCGTCGAGGGTTCTTACATCCATAAGTCCCAACCCAGGAACCAACGGAAAAGCAAATATACCCTCCAGCGCATACCCTCAAGAACAGATCATTATACCCTGCCTCGGTCGTCCGCTCCCTTCTCAACAAAGGAGTTGGTCGAGCTTGTGAAGGACTTACACACTCGCGTAGAGGCTAAAGATAAGCATGAGGAGTGTCAGAAGTTTAGGATCAGGAAGCCCTATCCTTCTGAATGTTACAACATGGTTTATCCCCCAAACAGACGTTGACCCTATTTGACGGGAAGGAGTCTCCCCGTCGATATCTAACATACTTCGCTTCCATGATGGGGAACTTACTAAAGGATGACATCCTACTCACAAGCCTATTCATCGGGGCATTAAAGGGAGCAGCTTACGAATTAATAGTTCTGCAGCCTCTCTGACAATTGCATATCCTCCTTCGAGGATCTAAAGCACATTTTCCTCTACCGTTCTACGAGAGTAGAATGGACATGACAATGGCTTCCCTTATGGATATCATCCAGAAGAAGAAAGAGGCAGTCCGAGCTTACATCGAATGCTTCCATCAGGCGGCTCTGAGGTTACCTCGTGGTATCCCGGAGCCCGCGCTTATGGATTCCTACCGTAAGAATATGTCGTCGGCAATCAAACTTTGGGTTGATTCCACCCAATATACAGACTGGACTTCGTTCATTATCGGTGCTGATAGTGCCGAAACAAATGCCAGGCATGCTCGTCTCCCGAAAATCAACTTTGCTGCATTGGACGACAAAAGGAAATGCCCCTCCAATAGCAATAACAGCAGGCATGAATCCAAAGGAAAATAAGCATTGACTGTCAATACCTCCAAGGGTGCATTAGCTCCCACTCAGAAACCACCAGCGGCACCATGGAAAAATGAGGTCTACTCCTTTAATAATGAGGACACTCTTCAACTCTTCAAGGTACTTATACAAGACGATAAAATCAAATTGCCTGATCCTAAATGCCCCGATGAGGTGGACAGAGTTGGCGAATCGAAGTATTATTACTATCATCGGTTCATCAATTACCTAATACTAGACTCTTACTTACTGAAAAACTACATCCAACGTATGATCAACGTGAATATCCTCGATCTCGACTATGAGGACAAATAGTTCCAACAAATATGGTGTCCCTTTAGTTTGGCACCCTTCCACCAACTAAGCCCAAGATGGCGTCGTCCCCTTCCCGAAGGCGACAATGAAAGTAACCAACCTTTCCCTAACTCGTGACAACGTGAGTGCGTTGGTGCCACTCACCATGTCTCGGGGCCGGATCATGTTGGTTTACCCGGATCTAGCCTCAGAGCTAACTCAATCAACGACACGCTCTACCTCCAAAAGTAAAGTCAAAAATTCTAAATCTTGTCGTATAGTCACTGCCTCTCCAGAAGAAGCCTTGCCAGTTATGATAAGGTCAAAGCAAAATACTCAGCAGAGAGAGGTTTCGACCGAGAAAGCACCTACACTATCAATCCTACCGCTCCAAAAGAGGGTACATCCCTACCTCCCATGGTGGATGAACAAAAATAAAAAGAGGCTGCTTCTGAAAAAAGGTGGCACTTCGGGGTTGATCAAACCCTATAACTTTGATATATTGGCACAGCTAACCAACAGTCCATGTCGGTTGTCACTTTTTGAGCTTCTCCAGATTTCTAAAGATACTCGTGACGCTCTACGTGAAGCATTGGGAGACGTTGAGTCTTTCATGAGCCAGTTCCAGCAGCCTAAAGAGGACCCAGTCGCGTGTCGGTATTTCCATAATATGGGAGAGATCATCCCCAATATTACATTTTTCTCAGCAGGACATGCTGCTCGAGAATAATAGGTACAACAGACTACTATATTACACAGGGTATGTTGGTACCATCAAGGTGGACCGAATATATATCGATCTCGATTATTCTCTCAGTATCATCCCTCGGAGTCTACTCCAAACCCTAGGGATACCGATGTATCGATTAACATCGTTGTTTGCAAAAATTAAAGTTTCTTCACAAAGTAAGAAAAAGAAAAGAAAAAGAGTACAATTTGATTCTGGGGAAGTACAACTGTAGGAATCTGATCTGAAGACGATCACTTTATCCCGGATGATGTGATATTGATGACACGAGCCTCTGGAGAATTCAACAGCACTTTGTCAGAAGATTATGATCATTAATGATCCCTTAGAACTGATTTGGAACTCTATTTATAGAGTTTTCAAATAACTGTCAAGCAGTTATTCTGAGTGGCGTGCACTGCATTTTGCATGCCATTCACTCAGTTGTGCGAACGGTTACTTAAACTGTTGGGGACGTATAGCATTTTGTGAGAGAGATGTACATGGTTGTGGACAGGATAGTGGATACGTTTTTCGAGATTAGTGGCATGCATGCCACGTCATCTGGCTTCTGAATAAAAATTGACTAGGTGGCGCCAGGCGCAATTTGATAACTGGAGTCCCTTACTCGGTCTGTCAATTCTGTAGAAATTAATTACCTCGCGATGATAAATACCGCGAGCTAGCTGTCAGCATTAATTATAGAGACTGACACAGTCTCCTCGAGCGTCACATTGCTCAGGATTCAAAGGTATTTCCTTCGTCTGTTGAGCCGTCAGTCATCATGACAATTTTATAGCTTCTCGAGGAAGCTTGCCATGTGGTGTTGACGCACCCAAATGATCGGTGCCACCAGAGTCCCGCGTACGTTAATGACCATCGCTATTTTGATATTGGTGCCATTTTATGAGTGGCGCCTAACCATTTTTAAGCTTCTACAAGACCTCCTTCAAAGTTTTTAAATTTGAAAATTTTGAAATTTTGAAATACTTTGAATTAGAAATGATCGGAGTGGCGCGTGATAGCCTTTCAACCGACCCCGAGTTTTGTGCATAATTGGCGCAACAGTTATATTTCTCCTTTTCGACTATAAATATCCGAGAGGAGAGAGGAGAAACCTTTTTTACTCAAAAAATTCATTCCTCTCGTGCTTTTCATCTTCTCATTCCTTTCTTCAAAAAAGTTCTCCGATCATCAGCCATAGCCCCAAAGAAATCAGCTACTGATAAGGGCAAGGCAGCCGTTGGAGCTTCGTCGCAGGCACCGCCGTTGCGGGCACCACAACACGCATCGCCGTCGGCGAGAGCTGAAGAAGCTAACCTAGCGCTCGAAGGTGATCCTCGAAGAAAATAATGAACAGTCGCCTAGAGCCAAACTATGGCATCACAACGTAGCCAGCATCAACCATCTCTTTTTAGAGCTCTGGTTAATCCTGCGTACTTTACAACTAGCACTACCTCTTTTTAGAGTGTCAGCCAAATCATGCAAAAAAAAATCTTGCGCCAAGCAGATCTCGTGCAAAACATAAAATCGCGCAATCTTGAACTCGCGCAATTCGAACTCACGTGAAACTTGAACTTCGCACAAAACTTGAACTCGCGTAAAACTTGAACTCTCGCACTTTGCATTGGTTGCTCAACTTAGAGATTTTTATGTAGATTTTGTAATCTCTTCTTGAAATTAAACTTTGTTTCTCCTTTTGAAGTTGATCTCAGGGAAGACCCAAATGCTGATATACTGGATTCGACCTTTCGAGTATCAGAATATCAATAGAATTTGGCCCACCTCTCTTTTCTCTATATTATCTTCCCAACTCCAGAATAACAATGCTAGCATCTCAAGGGGATAGCACTTTATTGTGTTTGATGAATGGTGAACCCCTTGTGAGTTTAGACCAAGTCCCCCACAAGAAACCAGCTTTCTTGTTTGGAGATGCCATCAAAAAAATAGCTCAGCCCAAATCAAAACGAGAGAACAGGATTTATTAAAGCGAAGACAAATTGATGTATCTTACAGAGATGTCAAGACACTTATCTCTATCTCGATATGCTCATTCTAGTTATCCTCGAAGGATGGCATGGGGCTTTACTCCAATTCAACAGGCCTGGGTTAGAAGAATATGCTATAAATTGGGTCCTAGAAATAAGGACATGTTCTACAGTACTTCAAAGAGATATAGTTTCCACCTAAGAGGCTTAAAACCAAGTTGCGTGCCTCCTAAAGATTTATCCCTGTTGATTCCCTTCAGAATACCCATTTTCGCAAATATATTCGCTAAGGCTGAGGGAAAATATCCAGATCAGGCCATGTGATTGACAGGCTTGATGAATCCAGAGATGAAACATTGGAACAGTGTTGCAGTCTGGGCTTTGGATCACTTTAGAGACAAGCTTCTTGAACTGGAACTCTATTATCCAATATGGACTACTGCTTACGACATCCGTCCCAATCTCAATTTATTTTTTTCTTTGGTAAAATGGTATAACGACAGAACCGACACTTTTATGACTCCTCATGGAGAGATTGGCTTTGCGCTTCATAAAATGTAATATTTTTCTCATTTGACAACGGGTGAAAACCCGTACGAAGAATACGTACCGACAAATGAGAAGCTGACTGCAATAGCCTAAAAGAGCCCGCAGATGGTAGCCGTCTTCGAGGAGCTTTTATGCTACTTCATGATTAGTACCCTCTATTATCAGAGTGCCGCAAAAGGGACATGCTACATGACTAAATGGCTACCGTACTTATTTCTGGGCCACATTTAAGAAGAAAAGATCAATGAGAGTCAAGCTTGCGAACCTTGTTTCTTCAAACTGCTTGACCGCAGTACTGTCGAAAAGTTGATAGAAAAATCCAGATATTTTGACAATATACTAGATGTAGATAAACATCCATTTACTGTCGGTGCTACTATTGAGAGTTACCGCAGGCAAGGTTATAGACCAATGTCTCGAGAAGCCATCTTCGCAGGTTTCCTCTCTTTTTGGATACGACGGTTCGTGGTTTCCGGAGCCAGTATCGTTGATAGATTCCACCGAGGCATACTATTCGTTGTTGTGCGTCTAGTATTTGGCTACAAGATGGACATTCTTTTGGGGATGACTTGTCGACTGAACGCGGGGCTGCGTTCTTTTGTAGATAAAATGATGAATGATCCCAGTACTCGAGACGCCCTCCCTCGTACTGGGATGCCTTATACTTATCTGTTCGGTTTGCTGTTGTTGTATCATCCCAGCCTGATAGACCTGGCTCTGGGTACTGTAGGAGGAGAGTTTATTCGACGTTATGCCACCACTCGATGGAACATAAACACCCTTTCAGAGTGTAGAAAGGCTTTGAACATGGGTTCCAGATGGAGATTCCATTGTGTCCTTCCTCCTTCGGGATATAAAACTCTTCCACCTCAACTCATGGACCTGGAACCTATGGCTCTCCGTCTAACTCTACCAACTTTTATGTGGTTGAAGACGATCCGGCCCTTCCACTTAGTGTATCGCGATTCGAGGGTGAATGATATCTGGATCCATATTTACCAAGCTGATTCGTTTGACAGTTCGGCTATGATCAGATGCACGTGGGCAATGCCACCACCTGCTTACAAGCCAAAGGTTATTTGAAAGATGGGGCCAGATCCTGGAGGTACTATAGTGCAAAACGTACCAAAGTTGTATTCACAATGCCCTTTGCTACACTTGAAGTAGGTCCACGTATGTTATATACATATGCGAATTTTTATACTTCAGCCAATACTTTCTTCGAAGGTTTCAACTTGGCTGATGGTTTTGCAAGTACCAAATGGATACAATCGGGGATCCGCACTATGCGAGAATTTAGAGATGCAGAGGATCATGACCCTGCTGATGAACCTCTAGAGGCTTCTCTTATTGGTCTTTCCGATGAAGTAAATGACCCACTGAATGTGTCGCTTAAGAAGCAGAAGGAGAAGTCTCCTGTTAAGGGGGCTAGTAAAAAACAGAAGATGGAAGAATCACCTACTCCATTACACCCAAATGAATGCCTTTCCCTTCCTAAGGCTCCAAGGAGAAGAAAGAAAACAACAGTAGTTCTTGTGGAGCAACCTACGGCTAGGACGACAAGGTCCTAAACAAGGCAAATGAGCACGGGACTCTCTCCTGGAGGAGGAGAAGCAACTTCCTCTTCGATTCCAAGACACATTAGAGTTTTTGATGAAGAGACTATCAGGGGGCCGATTATGCAAGATGATCCTATTGAAACTGAAGAATCACCTCCGGCACCTCTTCAACGCAAGACTAGAAGAAAGTTATTGGTGACTCGAGCATACCGACAAGAAACAGACGCTTCACCAATTCCTTCCATGCCGGAGGAGCCTTCAATTTAATCTGATCCGTCGATGCCCTCACAGGATCTGTTGCCTTCGCAAGGTAATATTTATACTCTTCTAGTACGATCATGATTTAATAGACTATAGACATTGACTTTTTTATTAATCAATATTCCAACTCCAATCTTTAAGATCACTATTCTTGTGATTGTACTGGCTGCAGCAAGAGTGATGCTATTGTCCCCAACTATCGAGATTTTGGAGGCCACAATTCCAGAGGAGGGATTACCTTCAACCAACTTGATTCCCTATGTTGCAGCTCCTTCAGTAGTCCAGACTCATGTCCTCTCTCAAGAAGGTCAAGAAATGATAGAAGCTCCGGATGGCTGTGATCTCGACGATGATTTGATCGAAGAAGACTGATGATAACAAAGAAGATGGTGAAGATCAGGCTAAAAACCTAGAAAACGTTAGGATTGATGAGAATCCCAGAACTAATGATGAGGTGGTTCAAACCCCGATTAAACATGTCTTTGAGATAGAGGGAGCAGAAGTGGCAGGCCCCATTGGTCAAACAGAATCAGGGGCTGGAAGCAGCCATTTTTGGTCAGGAGGCTCAGATACTGGAAGCAGTCAGGCGACCGTGTCCGAGAATACCATGAAGAGACTTTACATAGACCGAGATCTGCCTCTTGAGACCCTATATATGCCACCGGGCTCAGGTAACTTACTGACTTCTGTTCATCATTGCTTTTTTGATATTATTTGATACGATATAACGATTATGTTTTTGAATTGCAGAGGGGACGATAGGGACTATAACTGCAGCTAATTTAACTTCTGCGGCTTTCAGTCTCAGTTCAACAATGGTTCCCCTAGACATGGGGAATATGGAAGAGAGTTCTTCAAGAATGTCTGCACCAAAATTCTCTAGAGTACCAGCTGTGATCCTTTCCTCTTCTACAGAAGGAGGAATTCCTATTGAAGTGGCGACACCTGGTCTTTCAGCAATGAATAACGGCCTCGTCGAAACGTACACAAGCTTTCTTTACTTCTTTGAGTATTCTGGTGCAGATGGCTATGAAAAAAGGCTAAACTTCTGATTCAGTGAGGAGTACTGCTTCTTTTGTGATCGGAGCCATATGTAACATTGGTGACATAGAGAGGGTTAACTTTTTGGAACATATTCTAGATGAACTCGAAGAACCCATTAAATCCTATCCGAATCAGATATAGGGCAATATTCAGAGCCAAGTAGATACAGAGTATGAGGCTTTAGCTCGTGAATTCGAGGAGCAACAACTTGTTATGAACAATGCTATGATTGCCTTCTCGACATGATCCGCAGAGATCGAAAGCAGCATTATTAAAGTCACCTCTTCCGTGGAGCGTCCTAAGGCTAAACAGAGGAAAAAAGAAAAGGAAGCAGCCGAGAGCCAAGCTCGTCTTCAGGAGCTGGAAGCTAAAATGGCCAAACTTCGTAAAGTAATCAAGGCGGCCAAGAAGCAGAAAGAAGAGGAACTTTCATTATATCAAGTCGCTTCTAGTCAACTCGATGATCTGATCAAGCAGCGAAACGACTTCCTCAATATCAAGGGAGCAGAGATAGAACTTCAAGTGAAATCCATACAGCCTTTGCAGCCAGACGTCAGGAGAGAGTTAGCCAGGAAGAGGGTGCTTGATTCCCGAGTAGAGCATGTTGAGGCTTTGAAGAAGCTAATCATTGATCTTTGCACTCAATCTTAGGGATGAAGCTATTTTGATGTAATAACCTTTTATTATTATTTTGAATATTTTAAAAATGTAATGATTTTTTGTGTGTGCTGGTATGAATGATACTGATGTTTTGCGACTCCATTACTAATTGTACATCTATTATAGACATAAGTAATAGATAAGAGTAGTAAGTATGTTCAGAGGTACCAGACGTGACATATCTTTTAGAAAACAACAATACTCGTTATATCAGTTCAGAGATAATGTGGACATGATAGAATATAATTTTGAGATATTGTCATTTCAAGGATGACATTATCAGAGATAACGTGGACATGACAAGCCGTTGATGTAGATAGTAGAATTCAGAGAAAATATGGACGTGAATTCATATATCTATTGACTATCTTTGGGACACAAAAATAGGATATCTTTTAAAACGACTGGGTTTCAAAAGACGATATTTATGATGATGTGATATGATTTGGATATACTCCGCTAGGGATTTAAAGATTTGAAACATGTACAATATTTGTTAGAAAACATAGTACATATTTTCAAACATGGTATTTCTTCAGAAATTTTCCATTAATAGGCATCATAGCAACTCGGTCGTCCATCCCGGTTAGTTGATAAGCTCCGTTTGTGAAAATTTTGCTTAAAACGTAGGGACCTTCCCACTTTGATTCGAATTTGCCCTTACTCATGTGTGTCATAGTCATAGGACGTCTGACAGTAAAGACCAGTTTACCTTTTTGAAATGCTCGTACTCTGACTTTATGGTTGAAGGCTTTTGATATACAGGCTTGATATAGCTCGATGTGTTGTTGAGCTAGTAGCCGTTTCTCGTCAAGTGCTTCAAGCTCCTGAAGTCGAAGTCGGTCATTATTTTTTATTGTGAGTTCATTGGCAATTGCAATCCTTAATAAGGTGATTTGGATTTCCAACGGTAGGACAGCTTCACATCCGTACACCAAGGAGAAAGGAGTATAACCGGTTGGAGTGCGTATGGTAGTGCAATAAGCCCATAAACATTCTCCAAGCTTTTTGCTCCAATTCCTTTTATTGGTAGAAACAAACTTCATGAGAAGCTTGATAATTTTTTTGTGAATGCTTCTGCCAAACCATTAGCTGCGGGATTATAGGCCGTAGAAGCAACATTGTTGATCCTATTGTCATCATAGAATTGGGTAAATTTCTGACTGATGAACTGCGGCCCAATGTCATGGATAATTCGTCAAGGAATACTGAATCTGTAAATCATATGATGTTTGATGAAGTTGATGACGCTGCTTGTCTTAACTTCAGTTAAAGGTATAGCTTCGGCCCACTTAGAGAAGTAATCGATTATAGCTAGAATAAACCGATGTCCTCTAGATGAAGACAAATTTATAGGACCAATGACACCCATGCCCCAAGCTTCGAACGGCCATGATGATGCAGTCGCATGTAGAAATTCCAATGGTTGATGAATAAAATCTATATGGATTTCACATGCTCGGTATTTTCTTGAATACTCTATAGCATCTGATACCATGGTTGGCTAATAATATCCCATACGTCGAATTTGATCTTGTAATTTAGGTCCGGGCTGATTTGTACCACAGACGCCATTATCAGCTTCACATAATATCTGTTTTGCTTCATCTCCAGCAAGACAGCGTAGAAGCATACCGTCATATGATTGTTGACAGAGTGTTTTGGTGATATGATTGTAGTAGAATCACAGCGATCGTCGACGGATTGTAGGTTTTTCCCTCGAATCTTCAGGTAGGATGTCATGTACCACAAAGTTGACGAAAGGAGCTCTCCAGTCTTCACTTGTAGTGCAGATCTAGACTAAGTTGCTGGGTTCCAGATGCAAATTATTCTCGATGCAGAATAACTCTCTGTTTGTAATGACGATCATCTGTTGTCTTTTCATAGGGATCACCAATACTGCTGCTAGATTGGCAAGCACATTAGCTTCTGCATTGCGAGCTTGATATATATGTTCAATAAAGAAACATTTGAATGATCTAGACAGTTTGATTGTTGCTTTATGATATAGCACGAGATCTTGATGCCAAACTTCATACGTACCCATAACCTGATTGACGATCAGTTTAGAGTCTTCGTATACTTCAAGGTTATCAATATCCAATTGTTTAGCTAACTGGAGACCAATGAGTAAAGCATCGTATTCAACAATATTGTTGGAGCATGGCTCGTCCAGAGAATAAGCTCTCTGAATGAATAATCCGTTAGGAGATACAAGAATGATTCCGACTCCAGCGGCTATAGTACCTTTAGATCTGATTCTGGATGCACCGACAAAGAATAGTCGTCAAGCAAGGATACCTTTTGAAATTATGTTAGATTCCAGAGTTTTATCAGAAATCTTATCATAGAGTTTGGATGTATCAGGGATTGGATGAGTAGCCAGGAAGTCAGCTATGGATTGACCCTTAACAGAATTTTATGGGACATAGACCATATCATACTGTGCTAGCAATATGGCCCATGTAGCGAGCATGGAATTGAGTGTACTAGGTTTCTTCATCAAGACTAGAAGAGAATTAACTCTAAAGATGACATGAATAGTTTGACCTGTAATATAATATCGTATTTTTTGAACAACAAACATCAGGACTAAATATTTTTTCTACCGGGCTGTATCGATGTACAACACCGATCATCATGCGACTGAGATAATAGATATCTTGCTCATGACCCTCTATGTTCTTCTGAGCTAATAAGGCACCCAAGGAATGATCCATTGCCTGGACATACATTAAAAAGGGTGGACATACATTAAAAAGGGTATTCCTATGACTGGAGGTACTAGGACTAAAGGTTTCATCAAATACCATTTTATGTCTTCAAGTGCTTGCTGGCATTCTTCAGTCAAAATAAAAGACACACCTTTCTTCATCAGTTGAGTGAACGATCTGCAGTGCCTAGATAGATTTAAAATAAATATTCTGATGTACGTAAGCCATCCCTTGAATCCTCATAGCACTTTTAGGTTGTGTGAAGGACGCATCTCTTGAATGGCTTTGATCTTCTCGGGGTCTACATATATACCTTTAGAGGTAAAAATGAATTCGAGGAATTTGCCACTAGAAACTCCAATGAATGACTTAGTGGGATTCGTCTTGAGTTGATGTTGGCACATTAGATCGAAGATAGTTCTCAAGTCTTGGATGTGATCTTCCTTTAGACGACTTTTGACAGCAATATCGTCGACATAGCATTCGAATGTCTTCCATAAATGTTCGCGAAAGATGGTGCTCATAGTCCGCTGATAGGTTGCACCAGCATTTTTAAGACCGAACGGCATGACGGTGTAGCAGTAGACTCCTATAGGAGTACAAAAAGATGTATGTTTCTCATCTTCAGGGTTCATCCAGATTTGATATATCGAAGAATCCGTCCATGAAAGACATTCGTTCAAACCCGAAAGTGTTGCCAATCATGACATCAGTGATCAGAAGAGAAAACTCATCCTTAGGACATGCTTCGTTGAGGTCTCTGAAGTCAATATAGACTCGTACCTTTCCTATTTTCTTCATAACTGGGACAACATTAGTCACTCAGTCAGGATGTTGTTCCTTTCTAACAAAACCACATGTGATAAGCTTCTTGACTTCAGTTTCTATGGCATCCATCATGTCAGGTCGAAATTGACGATGTTGTTATTTGACTGGCCTTGCATTAGGCAAGATATTGAGCCTGTGGGTAGTGATCTGAGGATCTAATCCTGGCATATCCTCGTAACTCCAGGCGAAGATGTTAATGTATTCCGGAGTAAGCTGAATTAATTCTTGCTTATCCACTTATGTGAGGCCTTTGCTGATGAATATTGGTCTTGGCGAAGCTTCTTCTCCCACATTGACTTGAATTAATTGATCTTCAGTAGGTGGTACTCGTTGCTCGAAGTAAAGTTCCCAATGAGTATCCATTCTTTGTGCCCAAGGCTCAGATTTGGGAGCTTCAACAAAATCATCGTCGCCTACGGAGAACTCGGCAGTCACCATATTGGAAGATAGAATCACTCGATAGACGTGCCCTACACTAGTATCAGAATTCCATGAAACAGAGTGAGAAGAGTTAGATCTCTCCTCTTTGTCAGACTCAACGGCATCTAGGGTCATGACTGGGGAGGTATAGCCCAACCCATGCTTTGTTTTGCTGTAGTATTGCAGTGACTTTCCTTTTAGAGCAGGGATACGATTAGGAGTTTGCCTTCCCCTACCACCATTGAGGCCAGTTTTGAAGTTATAGCCCATCCTTTGAATGATGTCTTTTGATTCTTGACTGTAACGACGTAGTTGAAGTCGCCCGTTATCATCATTTTCAGAGTCATTATCAAATGTAGTCTTCTCCTCTGTTCCTTTACTGAAATGTATATGAAGTTCATCTTTCTTTTGAAAAGGAACTTGGAAGAAAGAATCTTAAACTGGTTCGAGTGATACTTCGTCTTGGTGAGGTTGAACTGCTACTATTATAAGGGGTTCAAAGTTATTTAGCATTTCTAGGTAACATCGAGTATAATAAATAATATCAGTATACTGCAAAAGAGATGCTACTTTATTGATTTTTATATCATCATTTATAATAGGGTTCTTGATCTTAGCCAATGGCTTACTAAGGTTGATCACCAGAGGAGGAGAAGGAGAAGGCTTATTACGACGAAGGTCAATAACAAGAGGCTCAGAAGAGGTGAGTTCCCTTTGCTCCATCTTTTCAGTAGGAAGATGCTTGGCATGAGAGGAGAGATGGATTGTTAGCGTTTGAGAAGACGAAGAACGAGAAGTACGTCCTTTGATCGGAATCACGAGAACATCATCTGGGGTGTCCCTCTGATCTTCCTCGGTATCCATGGCCAGTACGACCTTCATGAACTCTTCTTTGTACATTATGAAGTCAGCACAGTATGCCTCAACACCTCGAAAGGGATTAAGATTGGCCACTTTCTTCCTAACTTCTCCATTGTCATCGACATATTTGAAGCACTGATGGAGAGTGGATGGAACAATGTTCTGTTCATGCAGCCATGGTCTTCCTAACAAAGCATTGTAGGAGCCATGATTGTCAATCACATAAAAAGTAACTTTTGTATAAAGATTTCCGATTTGAACTTTCAGGCGAATCTTTTCTAGTGGTTCACTTCTTCCGGAATTGAATCCCAAGATAGTTGTAATTGTTGTAGAGAGATTATGGACTGGAATTTTTAGTGCATCCAGTAAAGTCTTTGGCATAATGCTAAGTGCAGATCTGGGATCAATCAGGATACGATCAACTTTCATTGTATCGACATATCCTATGTAGTATAAAGATCGATCATGTCGATTGTCTTCTAAAAGCATGTCATCTTGTGTGAAAGTGATATTGGGAATCAACTCTATCATACTATGACAGTGAAAACATGCCACAGGTTCCTCATCTGGCTTCTTGAGGAGTTCTAGACAAGTGTCAGCTTGCATCAAAGCTTCGTTCAGTGTTTCCTGAGTTTCCTTCGAGAGATATAAGAGCTCGAAGATTGACAACCTCACCGGAGTGTTGGCGAGTTGAGCTAATATATCGAAGTTATATGATCTCTTAAGTCCAAGGAATGGAGCAATATTTTATCAAAGAGAACTGGCTATTTTCCTCTGTCGGACGTTGTTGGCTTGGAAGGAGTCGATTCCACTAGGGGCGATGAAGCTGATAGAACATTGACAGCAGACAGAGAAGCTGATGGAGGGGCATCAGAGCTTGGAGTATGGATCTCTTGACCTTTTGGATAGTCTATAAGGTAGAGTCTTCCAGATCTGGTACCGGTCAAGGCTTCCTCTTCTGAAGCTGGTGCGAAGGAAACCACGTTGCAATCCTTCATCCGAGCCTTGCTTTTGGAAGATTTCTTTTGACAAGATGAAAGATCTGTCTAGAATCCTAAGCCAACACGAGATTGATTGTGCTACAGACGGAGAGAGAGAGAAAGGTATAGGATACCCTTTTCTATGATTTAAGCCGGGGGCTTTTTGCAGATCATAACCTATCTTTGTCATCAACTCGCGAGATTACTGACTATATAGATAGAATGTCGGCTGGTAGTTGACTTTCGACTTCGGTACTGTTGTCTCAGGAGAGAGAGGTGAATCAACTGCCTGGATGAAGATATCATTCAGAGGTAGATGATGACCATCATGTGGCATGATTTATATTTAGTTGTCTTTCTAAACTTCGAGGATGAAGCAGGCATCTCAAAGTTGGCAACCAAGTCGGGATGGATCCACATGATTTCTTCTTTGTCTATTGACAAAGGGACAAGACCATCACTTCGTGCTGGCGGAAGGTTGACGATCTCCAAGATGGATTTCGGAATGGAGACGACTCCATCCTCCACAAGTTGAGATGAAAAGTTGCCAAATTATAGAGACACGACGTTGGCAGTTACCGTCTTCTCTTCTTGCTGAAGAGTAATTGCGCCAGCATTAATCAGCTGCTGAATCTTCCCTTTTAGCACATAACATACCCTGGTCTGATGTCCTAGAAACCTATGGTACACACAGTATTTAGGATGGTCAATTTTACCTACTTCATCTGGCCATATTGCTTCAGGCAGTTAAAGTTTATTGTACTTGATTAGGCAATCGAAGATACTCATGACGTTGTCCTTATCGAAGGAATACTCCTCTTTTGAAAGCTGTGCTCTCTGTAGCGGTGTCGTCGTGGTAGGCGTTGATTGACCCACATTGACAGCTAAAGCTTATTTGCCTTTCAGGTTGATGGCTAAAGCTTCTTTGCCTTTGACATTGATGGCCAAAGCTTAATTGCCTTTGTAGTTGTTTCGACGGTCACTACTATTGGAATGTTCCTCTTTTTCGATATTAGGCATCTGGATGCCTAATTGTTTGAACTTGTCAGCACGATCTTCAGCCGCCCTGGCACTTACTATGAAGGAATACCAGTCTTGGTATTACATAGATCTAGTCCGCATGCTGACTATAGGTAAATAGTTTGATTTGTATGTATCTATAGTCAGAGCATTTGAAGTTCCTAGAGGCATTTTGAGTGGCTCTCGTCGGAAGCGCTCAATGAAACATTCAGCAGTTTTATTAGGCCATTGTTTGATTTTGATAAGGGCCGACATGGTCATATCATTTGTTCCCTCGTAAAACCTTTCCAAGAATATTCGTTTGAACTCTGCAAAGGAAGTTATGAAACCATCTGGCAAGCTGTGATACTAGACATAAGCTGCACCTGCTAAGCATCCGACAAATACTCTAGTTAGAGCACCGTTTAGCTAAAGTTGATCAGTCATTACTTCGAAGTGATTGAGGTACTGGCTTGGAAATGAGCTGCCGTCAAACAGCATAATGGTGGGAGGCTTGTACTTGGGTAGAAACGGGACTTCCTTCCATTCTATGGGATAAGGTTGTTTGATCCCAAGCTTCTGTAGGTCATCCTTCCGCTTAAAAGCTTCGAACTGGTTACGTAAAAGCTTCACTGCCTCATTGGTGTCCCCTAATGCTTAGAGAGCAATAGACTGATTCGATGTGTTAGGAGGTAGGACTACATGATAAGCACCACCCCCAGCACCAGAAAGACTTAGAGTTGGTATGGTGGCATCGTGAGGAGGTTGTACCCCTAAACCAGTGTTGGTAGGAGCAGATGCCGCTTGATGTTCTTGGGTTGGAATTAGATTCACAACCGTTAAAACAGTGTATTGTGCCACGATTACAGCATGCATGCTCACCATCATCTTAGCCATATTTTTCAAGTCGGCCTCTAAAGAGACGATCTTTTGCTCCTGACTGCCAGAGCTGGATGTGTCTTATTCTTCATTAGTGACATAAGCAGTCACTTCTCTGGCTAGAGATGACGAACTAGTAGAAAAGATAGTCCGCTCAAATCTTTCGCTATCAACATCAAAATCATGTAGATAACTACCCCAGGATAAAGGATGGGCAGATTCCTTTGACCGATTGAATCTTGATCAGAGTCATGAAGATTCCTTTGACCGATTGATTCTTGGTCGGAATCCAGAATATCCTTTTGGTGAAAGACCTCTCCGAGATGAGGAGTAGGAAGATTCCTTTGATCGATTGAATCTCGAAGTCTTGATCTTGTGTTCTGATAGACTCCTTCGTTGGAGTCATAAATTCGATCCAAGTATTGTTGACTGGGGTTGCGGGATGCATTGCTTCTTGGACGTTTCCATCCCCAGTGCTTTGAGACATCATATTGACTGAAGCAAACAACAACTAGGCTTCATCGACCAGTGTCACTTTACGAGGGTGACGTTGTATGTCAGAAGAACGATTGTAATTCATGCGATCGAAGATGGTTTGTCTAGCTGATTTGCAACAACATTGTACTTGAGCCTCATGGGAAGCAGACTGGAGTTCCATGCATGTGGTGATTGCAGAGGATAAATCTCTGTCTACTACTATAATCAGTTTAAAAGATTGAGGGTAGTTTAAACGGTCGAAGACTGTCACGACCCGCTCCCGAATAATCGGACACGAGTCGGACACGCCCAGCCTTCATCGATGGACACGACGAAGTAAGCTGTATATTTCTAAAGAAAACTCCAAGATACAAAAATATAAAGCATCACAGCTACGATACACGTTTCCAGAATCACCACAATCCACAAGTTATTAATACAACATCATCCGGAGACAAATCTGGTAACCTGAATAAAATTATACAATCTTGAATCCTAAATACAATACATGATAAACTCTAACAAATCTAGGAAAAAGTCTGACTATATCTCTGTAATCTAAGTCCATCCTGAAATAGAAACTCCACCATCTCTGGGCTCTGACCCAAGGTGGTACAATATCAACAAGCACACATGTAACGTATCCTGTCAGGAAAAGAGCAATGTACAACCCCGACAAGAAGCACTAAACAATGTAAACTGAAATGCATAAAAAGGGTCACAATATGAACTATGGTACAAGACAGGAACATGAAACTATAATACAGGAAAAACGATGAACTATGGTACCAGATCGAGAAATAATGAACTAGACTATCAGTATAACATGCAAGTGAAATAACTATCAGTGTATGTGACCGGCTGGATAAACAATGAACAGTGAACAGTGAACAATGAATAATGGTACGGCTTAGAGTCCCACGTGCACGATGTGAGACCTAAGCTATTAGTCAATGCCTAGCTAAAATAGGATTGGTCACATATCTGTAGTATTTTTCCACCCCAATGTACAAGTAAGAACAATAAACTATAAACAATGAACGATAAACGGTGAACAATGAACAATGAACAATGAACAGTCGTGTGTACAACGTGTTAATATGGGAACATGAAGCAAGATATAAATACAGAGTAAAGAGATCGAGTCGGTGTACTTGCCTTGCTCTTGAAACCAATGAATCTCAACTGTCCACTTAGAATTTAATACAAGTTGATTAGAATCTAAATTGTCAACCTTGCTAATATCACTTAATTAACCAATCATTATGTAAATTAGCCAACTCTACCTCTACTGGCTAACAAGGAAGCCTAAATTTTTTATTTAGATAAGACTATTATTGTTTGAAACCATACCAGAATGTTTGCTACCAAAATATTACCAATGTAGAATAATCATCCAGTGAATCTAGTTGTATTAGTCAAAAGTAGGAACTTTGTTATAAAACCATTTAGAAACTATATTATAATTTAAGCTAGTTGATTATATATATATATAACACACACTAGTTCAATTGAAAGTACTTAAATTATTTATTTAAAATCTACTTGCTAACTACAGTATTATCTAAATATTAGCAAGATAACCTATTATAATTTAGATAGCAACTAAACTGGTATAATCATTAGTAAACTATTTGAAAGATACTACTAATTTAATATACAATCTAATAGTTTTGGTAAGAAACGATGTAATCTAATTAGAGGCTTCCAATTTATTTGTTGGCAGTTTAATGCTAAATAGAAGTTTAAAACAATCACAGAGATTGGTAAGAAGAAAGCATTTATTAGATAAATAACGATTAAATACCTAAACCATTTGTTTATAAAAATATAATTTAAAATAATTTCGTTACAACCACCTGAAGTGATTTAGTAAAGCTAAACTATAAAGGAGGTCTAACTAATTCCCAACTTAATCCAGCCCATGCTTCCCAACCCAGTCCAAACAGACTTGGGCTCGGCCCAGTCTCAGCCTGACTTACTACAATCAAAACTGCAAATGGCTTAGAACTCAGTAGACAAGGAATCAGTTAAAACATTCCAACATATATAAAACTCATGGCCCACTCGGCCAACTCATCACCATATTCCCTAATCTGTTTCTTATTTCTTCTTCAAATTCTACATACTAGCCCATGCCAACTCTCCAAAATTCCCAAGCATACACCGTACTAGCCCATGCCAACTCTCCAAAATAAAACTCATAGTAAGTCCAAAATTCCACATACTAGCCCATGCCAACTCTCTAATCAAAAATTTAATCAGGAAGTTATTCACATAAAATATGCCAACTTAAATTTTTAGGAAGATAATTTTCTAAAAGAATAATTATTCACCAAAATTTTAAAATACCAGAAAAAATAGTATTATTTATAAATTTCGGAAAAGCGGAGTTACAAATCTTCCCCCTTAGAAAAATTTCGTCCTCGAAATTTTAAAATGGTACGATAAAGTAATTAGATACAAAATTTGAATTGGCACGATTTAAAGTGGAATGAAATGATAGTCACAGGAATCATGGTCACGGAATAATAGTCTCAATAGCATCCGATAATCTTGCATATCTGGGTCACTTCCCCTACAGTTCCTGCCCCGCCAATATGCATCTGGCTGCAGTGAACCTTCGGTTCCGTTGTCCGGATAATACTAGATTACCGCAATACTTTGTCGACTTTATTCGATATGGGATAAATTTAGGACTCAGCTTCGATAATATCTGAGAACCTACGAATACCCGTAATTACTTTGACTTAAAGCCCCTGCCTCGCCAGTGTACAGCTAGCTGCAACGGACTCACAGTCTCCATAATCCAGGTCATAGTAGGTTGTCAAATATTTTTTCAACTTTATCCAGAAGTTTCAAGAAAGGATGTGAAAATAACAAAGAGGAGTAGTATCTGTTCTTAGAAACAAGTTTTTACTGAATACTAAAAGACAATCAACAGTCAATAAGTAGCTCATAGGTACTATGAAACAACAGTAAGATAGAAAGACTGTAAAACAAGTCTCGAATGAAGAAACAACAAAGGAAATGCAAAAAGGAACATCAAGATAGGTAATGATCACAAGTGCCTCCGGTCGTCAGTACTCGTCCGGTATCGGAATGGTCTCCACATCCTCGGCTGTCATAAGGTAGACTCGCCCCTCTGGCTGATCTTCCTGCGGCTGCTGAACATGAAGAGGTAAGTCCTCCTGCTGGGGTCCCGGTGCTCCTCGTGCTCGTCCTTCAGCGGCTTCTGGACAATCTCTAACCTGGTGAGCAGGTGATCCACAGAATAAGCAGCGCCTCGGCCTCTTACGACATTCATCGTAATGATGTCCTGGGCGGTGACAGTAGTTGCAAGTGACTGCCAACTGCTGTCTCTGAGGCGAATCTGCATGAACTCTGGCTGGACGGTGCTGAACTACTGCCTGCTGAACTGGCCTCGTCCGAGTCTGTATCTGTACTCTCTTTGCCGGTGCCTGGTAACTACTGCTGCCGATGTCGATATCCCTCTTCGGCCTCGGGTCCATCTCCTTCTCAACTGCCTGGGCGATCTTGAGGATGCTAGTGTAGGTAGTCGCCTGACTAATAGCTACTGCATGTCGCAGCTCCCTGGTCAGACCCTTCTTGAATCTCCAGGCCCTGTCCTCTGGTGCTCTGACTATGCTCTCCGCGAACCTAATGAGTCTAGTAAACTCGGAAGTGTACTCCGCTACTGTCATCGTTCCCTGCTGCAAGGCCTCGAACTACATGCTCATCCCGCTCCACATCGGGGAAAAACTTCTTCTTGAACAGAGTTTTGAAATCTGTCCAAGAAACCTGGGGCTCAGCTAACTGGGGGTCCTTCTGGTACCAAGCTCTGGCCAAATCAAAGAGTCATATGCTCGCCACCTCCACCTCCAGGTCATCCGAGACCCGCACCATCCTTAGTGTCCTCTCCGCATTCTCCAGCCATTCGTCTGCATAGATGATACCCTCATTGCCCTAAAAGTCTATCGGGCAGAGGTTCTGGTATTCCTTGGCCGTCCCTGGTCTCGGTGCTGCTGGAGCTGGTACTGCCGGCTCTTTGGTCCTGAGTGCATCGACGACGGTCGCTCTGAACTGTCTGGCCTACTGACTCTGAGCCTCTCTGAACTGCGTAGCTTGGTATTTTTGTGCTGCCATGAACTGCTGGAACATGGCCATCACCTGGGCGCCGTCAAACAACATCGTCGAGGGCAACGGAGGAAAGATAGGAGGCGGTGGCGGAAGCTGATCCGCCGGAACATCTGGCTCAGATTGTCCTGAACTGCCTGTAACTCCTGGTTGATCCGCGGTCTTCCTCGTAGTGACCATCCTGTAATAGAAAGAAAACTTTGTTGATTGACAAACACTAAAGCCTAATAAATAATGTTTTATAATATCAATGCACCTGATAAACCTGATATACCCTTAATCCCCAATTTTTCCTATGCTGTGATGAGTTTTCCATAGTCTAACAGGTTCTCCAAAATCACTTTATAGCATAAGTGCCATTAGGACAAACCTGCATGGGCCACCACTAAAAATATGTCACGACCCGCTCTCGAATAATCGGACACGAGTCGGACACGCCCAGCCTTCGTCGATGGACACGACGAAGTAAGCTGTATAATTCTAAGGAAAATTCCAAGATACAAGAAATATAAAGCATCATAGCTACTATACACGTCCCCAGAATCACCACAATTCACAAGTTATTAATACAACATCATCCGGAGACAAATCCGGTAACCTGAATAAAATTATACAATCCTGAATCCTCAATACAATACATGATAAACTCTAACAAATCTAGGAAAAAGTCTGACTATATCTCTGTAATCTAAGTCCATCCTGAAATAGAAACTCCACCATCTCCGGGCTCTGACCCAAGGTGGTACAATATCAACAAGCACACCTGCAACGTATCATGTCAGGAAAAGAGCAAAGTACAACCTGGACAAGATGTACTAAACAATGTAAACTGAAATGCATGAAAAGAGTCACAATATGAACTATGGTACAAGACAGGAACATGAAACTATAGTAGAGGAAAAATGATGAACTATGGTACCAGATCGAGAAACAATGAACAAGACTATCAGTGTAACATGCAAGTGAAATAACTATCAGTGTATGTGACCGGCTGGGTAAACAATGAACAGTGAACAATAAATAATGGTACGACTTAGAGTCCCACGTGCACGATTTGAGACCTAAGCTATTAGTCAATGCCTAGCTAAAATAGGATTGGTCACATATCTGTAGTATTTTTCCACCCTAATGTACAAGTAAGAACAAAGAACTATGAACAATGAACAATGAACGATAAACGGTGAACATTGAACAATGAACAGTCATGTGTAAAACATGTCAATATGGGAACATGAAGTAAGACAGAAATATAAAGTAAAGAGATCGAATCGGTGTACTTGCCTTGCTCTTCAAACTAATGAGTTTCAACTGTCCACCTAGAATTTAATACAAGTTGATTAGAATCTAAATTATCAACCTAGCTAATATCACTTAATTAACCAATCATTATGTAAATTAGCCAACTCTACTTCTACTGGCTAACAAGGAAGCCTAATTTTTTATTTAGATAAGACTATTATTGTTTGAAACCATACCAGAATGTTTGCTACCAAAATATTACCAATGTAGAATAATCATTCAGTGAATCTAATTGTATTAGTCAAAAGTAGAAACTTTGTTATAAAACCATTTAGAAACTATATTATAATTTAAGCTAGTTGATTATATATATATATATATATATATATATATATATATATATATATATATATATAACACTAGTTCAATTGAAAGTATTTAAATTATTTATTTAAAATCTACTTGCTAACTACAGTATTATCTAAATATTAGCAAGATAACCTATTATAATTTAGATAGCAACTAAACTGGTATAATCATTAGTAAACTATTTGAAAGATACTACTAATTTAATATACAATCTAATAGTTTTGGTAAGAAAAGACGTAATCGAATTAGAGGCTTCCAATTTATTTGTTGGCAGTTTAATGCTAAATAGAAGTTTAAAACAATCACAAAGATTGGTAAGAAAAAAGCATTTATTAGATAAATAACGATTAAATACCTAAACCATTTGTTTATAAAAATAATTTTGTTACAACCACCTGAAGTGATTTAGTAAATCTAAACTATAAACGAGGTCTAACTAATTCCCAACTTAATCCAGCCCATGCTTCCCAACCCAGTCCAAACAGACTTGGGCTCGGCCCAGTCTCTGCCTGACTTACTGCAATCAAAACAGCAAATGGCTTAGAACTCAGTAGGCAAGGAATCAGTTATAACATTCCAACATAAATAAAACTGATGGCCCACTCGGCCAACTCATCACCATATTCCCTAATCTGTTTCTTATTTCTCCTTCAAATTCCACATACTAGCCCATGCCAACTCTCCAAAATTCCCAAGCATACACCATACTACGGCAAGTCCAGACACCAAGAAAACCCAGCAGAACTAAACTGATGATATACAAGAGAAATATTCAAGAAAAACAAAGCACAGGGACAGCCCTATACTCAATATTTTCCCCATAGAATGTTCATCTGAGCATCAAAATAAGTCCGGGAACATAATATCACACACTCGAGTATATAGAGTCCCAGAGAAAATAAGTCTAGGAATATAGTATCACATACTCGAGTATATAGAGTCCCTGAGAAATGAAGCAACCCTCTAGCAACTTGTTCACAAGCTTAAGCTCATCAAACAACCAACCCAGCAGTAAATGAATCAGCAAGATTCAAAACAAAAACTCAAACCCAGCAAAACTTAATAATACATACACAACAACTTAGAAAAATTATACAAAAATCCAATAAATCCTACAGACAGAAAATCATAACAAAACCCAAAAATTCTAAACTAACTCAGCAATACTAATTTCAAATTCAAACTCGCGCCACTGCTAATCCCATTCTCAACCAGTCTCTAATGACAATCTTGCCTCAGTCGGTCTCCTAGGTAGCGACACTCCAACACCCCAACACGAACATATATCTGGACACGAGCATGAACTCGACATGAACAAGAACTGATCAAGAGCGTGACCATACTCCCCGCGGTCAACCCTGATTCTGACCAAGACTCCAATTAATACAAGTGCAGGATAGTGCATAACCAACATAAGAGAGTAGAGCATCACCTGAGCCGATGAATCAGGTCTTGGGAGAAAAGAAGACACGATCAAGGAGTCAGACACGATCCTACTGTGTCCAAAAACAATTCAATAAACCTGTTGGTCATTCAGACAACGATTGGTGTGATCAGATTCGAATCATTCCAACTTAAACCCAAATTTTGAAAAGAAAAACTAAAAATACTAGACCTATGAATCAAGGATTCATTCAATTGAATTAATACCGCCGGTCAAGAAAATTAAATTAATTCAGTTAGGCTTACCAAAACCAGGAGATCAGGTTCAAAATCTCCGCAGCAACCTTGAACGATTCGATCGTCCCCGTCAATGGAAATACCGGGATGATATCATTCATCACAAAGCAATATCAACAGATCAGAATGATCATCGATTAGATCGACTAAAAGAAAGGGTTTAAAATAAATCTGGAGTATAGATCAACTCACCGATCACCAGGAAAAGAGTATAGGTCACGATTAATCGAATGGATCGGCCGTTGTTGGAAAATGAACGCCGGAAGGAAGTTCGATCAGTGTCTGAACAAAATCAAATTACTGATCCAATCAAATGAATTAATCAAAAAAAATAAAGAACACACTCCTCGAAAATCTGAACTAACCAACCTCGTCGCCAGTAACGTTTGGTGAAGGGGACTCCGAGGAAGATCATGTCGTCGAAAAATCACTTGCACCGTCGAAGAGTCGGATCTGATGAAAGGAACGAGTTCGTCGAAAAATGAACGTCGGAGAGAAGACTTGCGGTGGAGGAGAACCGCCTAGTCGTCGTCCACGCTCAGCCGAGCGTCGCCGAAGTCGCCGGAGAGCTAGGGCTCAGTTCTCGCTAGGGAGAAGGAGTCTCGCCATGGCTCTGCTGTCGGAGAAGGTTCGTGCCACGTCGCCGTCAGGTGGTGCACCGCCGAGGTGGACTCGCCGTCGGCCGAACTGGAGAGGAGCAGAGCTAAAAAAAATAAAGAAGGATGATAGTGAGTTATTGACACTCTCTCTCTTTCTCTATTAATTAAAAAGAGATTAGGACTTTTGCAAATAACCCCCCCCCCCCCCGCCAAGGACATTTTCCAGCGGGGCCCCTCCGCTCAAGGAAAAGTACTGATAAACCCTCTGTCTTTTCACTATTTACAAAAATTTATGAAAATTAGTTAGAAAATTAAAGAACTAAATGGGGACCACAAAGTTAGTTATAACAAACTTGAAAATTCAAATTTTAAGAATTTATGGAATTTCAAATTATAACCAACATTCCTATAACAAGCCCAAAGTGAATTAGGCCCATCATCAACCCCATTAATTATTTAACTTAGAGAAAATAGAAGATGAAATCATTAATCTCAAATCAAAAATTTAATCAGGAAGTTATTCACATAAAATATGCCAACTTAAATTTTTAGGAAGATAATTTTCTAAAAGAATAATTATTCACCAAAATTTTAAAATACCAGAAAAATAGTATTATTTATAAATTCCGGAAAAGCAGAGTTATAAAGACAGACCATTTTGCTGCCTGGCAACAATACTTAATCACTATCTCATGGTTACAAAGATGCTCCGTAGGTGGTGTCACAGATACATGAGATGGACTTGCGATCTTCCGCATTTGTATAAGAATCTCGTGGAAATCGGTCACATTGATATGATAAGAGGAAGAAGAAGGAACATACTCATAGATTACATTAGGAACATGGTTCATGTTCTTGAGATGCCCTGTCCCTTGAGTGTATAAGGAAGTGTTGAGTTGATTGGCATAGGTGAGAGGGTCTTTGACTTTAGAAGCCTTCCCTTTGCACAGATCAGTAACTAGCGCAGACTGCCATTGGCATGCCTTGTAGCTTGATGAAGCTGACTCTGATTTGCGTATGTTAAGATAGGCGCGCATATCACCCTTGGCAATAATTTGATGATTTTGTAATCCATCCTTTGATCCATTATTCTGACTGTTCGACAGCATAGATCGAATCGAGATCATTCCTCTCGAGACTATTCAATTTCATTCTCCGGTGGAGTCTTCGATAACCTGTCGACAATGACATAATGTGGAATGAGAAGTCTTTGAAAACTCTGGTTCGATCGATCAGACAATCATTCAAGAATAGGTCGACAGTCGCCAAATCGACACTCTTGATTTCTTTGATTTTATTCTTTTTGAATCATTTAATTCTAACTAGAAGACCTTTGTTCTGTGTAAAAGTTTGTTATGTACATCAACTGTTTGATCTAATGTTTGAACCAGGACTGGGTTCAATTTCAGACATGACAGTAGTGGTATCCGACTCCTCGTGAGTCGTCCCTACATCGAAGACTAATATTCAGGTATAATTCCTTCATCTCTCGACTCATTCTCTATATGGGTTAGCAACATCTCCTTGGGGCATAGGGTATGATGTGCAGTTGATGTGTTTAGTATGTGTCAGGTTCTGTACTTGTGTCATGTGGAATGTGAGAGAACTTATGGTACGGCTAAGAATTGATTTGATCTCTGTAACTGTTGGGTTAGTATATGAATTTGTATAATCAAGTTGAGTGGAAAGAACTGCAGAATTTGGGATTCACATTAGTTGTTGGAGGGAAATGATTGTTGGGTGATTCAAATATTGGATTATTTTGATAACAGGCTGACTTGATTTTATTATGAGTATAGATTTTTCTTGGACTTGTAAGCTGACCATTGGACCGAGCCCAATTAGCAATAGGACATTTACAATGATAGGTTATTGGGCCAGACTATGTTAAAATTGACAGCTTAATTACTGGGCTCGGTTCTATAGGCCAAAGGCCAGTTTGGTAATTGGTAATTGGTTAGTAGTTGGTAACTGTTGAGTAGGGCCCTTAGACCAGAATTATATATTCTAGAGTCTGTTATTAGAATTAATATTAATTAGTTGGGCTTCCTGTTATAGGCCTATAGCTAATTATGATTTTTATTAAGCAATAGTAGACTTGAATAATTATTAAGGATTAGAGCAATTAGTTAGATAGGTTTAACTAAGGATTTTAGAAATAAGATTAGGAGTAAATATGGTTAAGGAATTTGAGTATCCTCTCAAACTTATTTGTGTCTTTTGACACAACTTCTCTGGACATAGGACTTGATCCTACGACAAATCCAGGCAAGTACACTATGACTAGGGTGTGCATATTTGGACCAAATCGAATCGATCGATTTTTAACCGAACCGATGGTGCGGTCCGATTGGTTCGACTGGACCATTTAAAAATCTGACCGATTTGGTTCAGTTTACGGTTTGGTCATTCCAAAAACCGCTTAAATCGAACCAAACCGAACCTAGTTAGTAACAACCTAAAGTTAGCTTTATATCTGGTCCAACCGATCCATCTCATGGTTTGTTTATTTTCTATCTTCAATTCATAGATCTATCAGGATTAGGGTTTATTTTCGAGAATCATTTTGGATTTGTGGAAGAAATTTATTACGTAAGTGATTTACTTAGAAGATTATTATCCACTTTGGAATCTCATACAAACATCTTTCAAACAAAAGACGGTTAGGATTTATTTTTGTGTGAATTTACTTTGTGAAACACTTATATATACTTGAAATTTTTTGTCTGATCAAAAAAGATCAGCCGAACAGATCCAAACCGAACCAAGTCGGTCGGTTTTAATACCGAACGGACCAATTGGTTGGTTTGGTTCGGCTGTGATTATTTTCAAACTGATTAAATTTGTTTCGACTTCGGTTGTGACCAAAAAGGTCGACCACCGACCGATGCACACCCCTATCTATGACTGAATTCGTACTCTACAATTATATGCATATTCATATTGGACACATAGCTAACACAGAGATTCGATTGTTCTATTACTCTTTTATTATACATATTGTTATTCTTGGGGATTGGGGAAATGTATAGTTTACATGTGATCAAAGCCCTAGAATAATATTGTTGATAGCTTAGTCGCACATCGTGCACGTGTGCCTAAGCCGTACTATACTGATTGTACTATTATTCAATTGTACTCCCTGAGCCGATCACATGTAAAGTATTATTTCAATCAATATTGTACTTAGTCGTTTTTGATGTTATATTATTACTTTTCCATTTACATGTTAGTTATTGTTAGCATTGTTTTATAGTTTATTCAGTACTATTCATTATACGGTTGTACTTTGCTCATTTTCTGACTAGATGTTTTGTAGGTGAGTTAGATGCTAATCTATATACTAACTATTATGGTCTTGCATATGAGGTGATTAGGGATGACTAGTCTAGGAGGCTGAGCCAGCTGCTGATCTGAAGGTCTAGAGCAAACAGTCAGAGTAGCGTGATGTAGTAGAGGCTGTTGTACTATTCAGCGTTGTACTGTACAGCTTTGGATAACTGTAATAATAGCTTAGGATGCACTTTATATTTTATCGGATCTATTTACGGACATCCTGTATAAAAGTGTACTCCTAAAGCATAGTAGAACCATGTGATTGTGCTATGGTTATGATATATGTGATAGTGTTGTAATAAGCTGATCTTGTGAACATTGAGGTTTAGACAATTACTACCGCTGTCAATACAGCATAGGCAGGACGTGTCCGACTTGTATCCAGTTATCTGGGAGCAGGGCATAATATTTTTTTAGTGGTGGCCCGTACAGGTCTTTCCTAATAGTTACTTAGGCTTTAGAGTACTATTGGGAACCCTGTTAGAATAAGAACTCATCATAACATAAGACTGATTACTTATTTATTTACTGCTTTTATTACCTTATGTGGATGTTTACATACCTTTTTCATTCCATAGAATGGCACGACCAAGAGGCAGTCCCACCGGGAGAGCGACTGCAGACAGGGCATCTACTTTCTGTCCTATAATTCGGGACACCCACGAGACCCTTCCCCTACCTCGATATTTGACCCAAACTCTGGAGCCCATGCCTGCAGAGGGATCCCAGTTTTATGATTTCATGAGAGTGATGATGGACTCCCAGAGAGGGTAGACCGCCCTCATGAGGCAGAGCATAGAGAATGCTCACTAAGTCGCTCTAGCCGCCATGGACAGAGTGATTGCCGCCCAGCAACAGCAGCCACACCCACCACCCCCACAGCCTACCCAGCCCAAGTCCGGCTCTATTCTAAACTTCAAAAAGCTAGGACCCTGCGACTTCTGTGGCACTGAGGACATTATATATGCCGATGAGTGGTTAGAGGATATGGAGAGACTCCTTCATTTTTTTCGGATTTCGGATGATCTGAAGATAGACGTTGTAGGCCTTCTTCTCCGTGGCATAACGAGCATCTGTAATGCCCCAGTCCCAAAATACTTAGAACCAAGTACGTAACATGCCAGCTGCACATCTACGAAGAATACTCCAATATATGAAATTCTCGTATACGTACATAAGCTGTATATATATAATAAAATCATAGGCCAGAATATAAGTATCTAATCTCATCACAGCTCAACACAGAAGAAACGAGATTCCAATAAATAATGCATCAAAAGATAGCTGGGTGGACATACCCACTCCAAACAGTTATGTAAAATAATCACAAAGATCGGAGCCCAATCTCCGAAAAATAGAAAGTAAATGAAAGAACATAAGATGTCCACTACATAGTCTCAATAATTCTCGAAGATAAGAATAGAGCTAAATGTCAAAGGAAAATGCCTCGTCGCCCACAAAAGATGGATCCAACGCTGCTCCGTACTCCTATAGGAAATTGTCTAATCCTGGAGAGATAACCAGGTCCTCAGAGGGACGTAATAAGATACAAGAAAATACCATACCATATAAATTGTGATATATAATAGAAAATAAGGGATGCATGCAATAGGGTACCTAACCGTATTATAGTGAATATGCAATAAAGAACAATCCTTCACATATGGGCACTCGGGCTGTATAGCAGTGGCATCGCCCCTTCCTTCGGGAACCAGTCATCTCCGTCCATAATCTTTGACGAACGTCAGAGGGAATCAGTAAGAAAACGTCCATAACGCTCCATAAATGTCAGAGGAAATCAGTAATAGTAAGGTGAACCTGCGTCTCCAGCGGAGGTTCAGGTACAATAGCAAATAATATATGGCCCATACATCAAGGAACTGTTCTTCCCACCCCATTCCTAGTGGAGTCACATCCATGACCTATATGGCCCTCTAGTAACTGCCAAGTCTACTAGCATACAATTCTATTGGCAGTTACTCCTAACCGTCGCACGCCTCATACGTATTGTTGGCCGGCCGACTACGCGAGTATGTGTCCTATATGAGACTCATAATACGTGGTAATTAAGTGTCAAGGACGTATGAGATATACTAATACCTCATCAATAATGGGTGGTCACTAGGTTAAGTCGATGCAAGAGAGATAAATAAAAGTAAAAAAAATGACCGATATAGTCGCTTGCACCCAAGTGTGACTTGGACGCACAGTTTTATAATAACAAAAAAAAATGCTGAAAATAACAACTGAAAATAAGAATATGTAAATCACAGAGTAAGGAGGCAAGGTATCTTGCCTGATGATGCAAAGTGGCAAGTCCAAGAAATCACAATATCAGCCAAGAAACGTCACAATCTCCAAACAACTTCGGTTGCTGAAACAAACATCAAAAATGTACTTGGTGTATAAAATATACCTAGGAAATGCCTGTCCAAAAGTCTAATTCTGGAACAGTGGCAAAATCATAATTTCGGATCAAAACAATGTCCACCGTTGGACCTGCTTTTCACCGAAATGTGTGCCAAAGTCTATGGTCTCTAAATTCGTCAAGCTATATGTCTATGAATTCAGTTTGAGGAGAGAAACACAACAGTATGTCCAGTTTTGGATTTCGATGAGCCGCGAACAAAATCGCCCGTTTGAGTGGGTCACGAGCCCGCCAAAAAGGGTTCTGGTCGACCTTCTCAGAATCGAACCAAACTTGGCACACAGGACCAAAATTTTGATTCGGACTTATTGGCACAAGTTTTGTCTCGATCTGACGACTGTACACGAAGTTAGGGTCAAGTTTGCAAATTGACAATACGGGATATCTTGACGGATACAGACTGATTTCGTCACGCACACGCGACGAAACTGAGTTCCATCAGTTCCTACACGTCAGCAACGTCCATACGTGCCTTTTGATGCATATAGCGCGTGACCACGTCCCTCTTCGTCGGGGCGTACGCCGTATCGAGAAAATTTTAGAATTGTATATAAGTTTAAAACAGTTTTTCCTCCAACTTCAACATCAATTTACTTTTTACACGTTAATCGAAACGACGATCCAGAAGATGCGTTGTAATCTCGGTTATATTATCTTTTATTGTTTTCAATTAGTTTCTACAAGTTTTTAATGCACAGCAAGAAAATTGGCCAAAAAGTTGTCGTTTAGAATTGGTTTTAACAGTCCAAAAAAATAGATTTTTTTGCTAACTTCGGTTTGAATTTTTGAACCATTTAGATGGTCATGTCGAAATACATCCAGAGGAATTCGAAGAGGGTCAAGTCTACTTTCCAGAAAATCTTATGGATCGAAAATTTGGTGTTACGAGTAAAAAGTTACATCGTCGGGAAGTAGGGTACCTTGAGTGAAAAAACTGCTCCGTAGATGACGAGGGGCTGACTTTAGATGCTTCGTTCGCGCATACAACTCCGTTGCTGGTGAAATTAACTCGTAGACGAAGAGGGTATGTTCTGCCGCAATTTTTGTTTTGGGAGTCTAGAGTTTTGAGGTCTGTGGAGGAAGCTATATATATAATAAGTTGGGTGAAAACCTACTACTACTTAGGCTTACTAATAAAGCCATGGGCTTTGCCCCACGGGTTGGAGTTGATTTAAGCGCTGCTACAGCAGCTAAGGGAGAAGGGGGCCTGCCAACTTTAAGTGGGTGGGAGTTTTTATTTTTTTTTTCTTTTTTCTTTTCTTTTCTTTTCCTTTTCATTTCTTTTTCTTTTCCTTTTTCATTTCTTTTTCTTTTCTTATTCTTTTCATTTATTTCTTTTTATTTATTAAAAATTCTTTCTTTTTTTAATCTATTTCTCTATTCTATTTTTCTATTTTAAAAATCTATTTTCTATTTTTATTTATTATTACTAATTAAAAACTCTTTTTAATAATTCAATATTTTAGATATATTTATATACACATATAGCTCTATATATATATATATATATTTTTTTTGGGAGTTTTTATTTTTTTTATTTTTTCTTTTCTTTTCTTTTCCTTTTCATTTCTTTTTCTTTTCCTTTTTCATTTCTTTTTCTTTTCTTATTCTTTTCATTTCTTTCTTTTTATTTATTAAAAATTCTTTCTTTTTTTAATCTATTTCTCTATTCTATTTTTCAATTGTAAAAATCTATTTTCTATTTTTATTTATTATTACTAATTAAAAACTCTTTTTAATAATTCAACATTTTAGATATATTTATATATACATATAGCTCTCTCTCTCTCTCTCTATATATATATATATATATATATATAAATATATATATATATATATATATATATATATATATATATATATATATATATATACACCTTAATAAATCAACACCTTAATAAAAAAAATAAAAAAAAATATATATATATATATATACACCTTAATAAATCAACACATACACACATACATATATACATATAAATATATCATATAAACTTACACCCATACTATGCATTAACTTAAGTATTTGCTATTACTATTATTTCACACTCCTAATATTATGCATACATGTATTTTAGCACAAATTTTTACACAAAACTAAATTTAAATATTTTAATGAATTAGGGGGTTTACATCCTACCCAACTTAAAGAAATTTCGTCCTCGAAATTAAAACAACGGTAAGGGGGGGTCGAATGCAAATGCAAAATTTTAAGGGACTAATGCATGAAAGTCGTCCCTTGGTTTTCGAACAAATGAGGTTAGTTGTGCAAGGAACCCTATTGGCTTAATTTCTATAGGGCAAGTGTTCTTGGTTCAAGGCTCTACCCAACTTATAGAAGTTGGCTATCCGTGATAAACGTCGTTACGAGCCTTCTGAGAGGGGCTAAAAGGTGCAGGGGTTTCATATTGAATGAATCCATCTCGAATTTAAACTATATTGGTGGGGCAATATCTCGTAAGATCAACTTATACCATCTCTGCTAGGCTATGGTAGTCGAGAACAAGTCCTAACTCGAGAGGTTGGGCAAGTTCTGAATCAGATTTGTTAGATAGGTGTCGTAAGTCAAAAATATGACTCCCATGGCTTTTGTGTACAAGTGGCAGATAGGGTCTCAATTGAGTATCACACTAGGGCAGGTGCATATTGGGCTTCGAGTATATCACAACCATATATCTGGTCGAAAGTTTTGAGTTGAGTTTGGTTCTCAAATTGAAGCCGAATGGTTCGTCGGTATTACTGTAAGGTTTATAATTAGCCTTTTTTTGCTCAAAAATCCTATCATGAAAATAGAGTACAAGGGGACGTGTTTTAGTGGGACATGATATGTTTACATGAAGGTAGACTCGTATAGGTCTTGCAGATGGAATTTGTTGGAAGGTAGCAGCTGGTCTTATGCTCCGAATCTAAATGACACGGTCGGGAACCCAAAAATGTTCTAACTAGAAAGTGGGAGTTCATGAGGCACTAATTATCGTTCTAACAAAAACCACATATTCTAATCAATAGGCAATCCTAGTACATTCTAAATTCTACTAGGGCTCTACGATCTATATCCTATAGTAATTCATTTCTAGAAGTTAACAAAGACACCGCTCTATGGTTTAGTGGTGTTAGAAAGGTTTGAGTCGGAAGGTCATACCTCAATTTGTGGAAGAATATTACACGACGTACTAGGATACAAGATATGATAGATATGAGTCAAGTTTTGAAGACCGTACTTTGAGTCCAACAGATGTCAATGATTGTATGAATATATCTTTCCTGTCTATAGATGGTATGATGAACTGAAGAGGATATTACGGGTCTATCTTCCCTCAATACGAGCATCTGACTTTCCAAAATCCGTAAAGGCAAAAACAATAAGTTTTCCAGGGAGAGAGGATCGAATACGAATATGGGATTCCAGAGGCATTTCAAATAGAGTTGTCAAGGCAGTTACGGATGAGATCCTAGAGCCATATATATCTCAATCCACGTAGGATAAGCAAATAAAAGCGAACCAACTGTACGAAGGTTGATCAAACCATCATACACTGATTCTGATTAGACAATATGTTAGTGGGCGTCCCCATATACACATGTCGTGAACAAGCTCGATAAGGATAAGCTTGCAAAACCTAGGCTATAATAGCGGTATTTAGTCAGACTAGTCCAAATATTAGTACGCGGGATTTATGATTGAATGAAAACACATGTAGTTCAAGGTTGAAGAATCTAAGCCATGTCCAGTGTTCGTGCTTATACAATCGTCCTACTGTCTGATTTTCTCTGGCCTTGGCTAAACTTATGATGCATGGATATGACAACAGGGAATATAAAAATTAAAATCATACCTGCTACGACTTCTCCTTCTATTTCCATATTCTCCATTGCTAACGAGAAGGCATGTCCGTAATTCTGGCCGGGGTCCTGAACTCTAGTCCTGTCATGCTGCACTGGCTGTGGTGGTAATGGTGGGCGAGGAGCTCCTACTGTTGGTGCTATAAGCCCAGACACCTGTTGTCCTGGTCGGGGTACTGGGAGTGTAGGAGCTGTCGGCCTCGGGGTCTGTCGAGCATATACTATCGCCTGCTGCTCTGGACAATCCTTGACCATATGCTGGCTAGATCCACACCTCGAGCACCATCCATGACGGATTCGACAGTCTCTTTGGACATGTCCTTCCTTCCCACAGTAATGGCAAACGGGCTTCTGATATGGTGGGGGCCTCTGCAGGTACTGTTCTGTGGGCCACCTGATAGGTCCATCCTGTGAAGCTCTAGCCGGTGCGACTGCTAGTGTATGGCATCTCGATGTCTGCTGCTGCTCCTTGCAAAGAATCTCTTGGGCACGAGCTTCTTCCAAGACAGCTGAATGGAAGACTCGAGACTGGGTAGTCGTATAAGACTTGAGCTCTGGTGCAAGCCCCTAATGGCATCTCCTTGCCTTCTCTAACTCTGTCGGGATCAGTCCCGCACCAAATCTACTCAGGCGATTGAACTCTGAGTCGTACTCATCAAGTGACATGTTTCCTTGCTTCAGATGAAAGAACTGATCGTAGAGACCGTCTCGAACATGAATCGGGAAGAATCTTCCATAGAAAAGATCGTGTAACTGCTTCCAAGTGATCCCATGCCTAATCGTCTTTCTTCCGCCTTCCACCAGTAGTGAGCATTATCTTCTAAAAGTAGGTTCACTGCTGTCATCCAACCACGTACTGGTAACTGGGATGCCTTCAATAGCTTCTCCGTGCTAATAAGCCATGCCGACACCTCTAGTGGCTTCTCAGTACCTTTGAAGGACTTGAGGTTCATATCTGTAAAGTTCTTGAAAGAGCCTTCATAAGGATGCAGAGCCGGTACTGGTGCCGGTGTAGGAGGTGGAGGTGGGGGCCTAGTCAGCGCCGTCATCATGCCCTACCTCATCAACTCAATCTGTTGCCACTGAGCCTGCATCATGGCATACATGAACTGAGTGGTAGGGCTCCGATCAGTCGGAGGTGGAGGCATTTGAGGGCTCGACTGTGGCTGAAACTGCTGAGGGTATGGTGGTAGTGACAGGGGCACATTCCCTCCTGGTGGTACGGTAGTGGTCTGCCCAGCCTGGCTGACTAGGGATGCTTGTGTCTCAGGGTGTACCTTCGTCGGAGTCGTAGTAGGCTGCGACTGTCCTGGCTGGTACGAGGTTACCGGGGTCATCGGAGGATTCTGTTCCTCTTGGGTGGCCATATCACCAGAGGTGATGGACAAAATAGAAGTGCGTCCGCTTCTTAGATTCATACTGTTGGCACGAGGAAGAATAGGACGATATTAGGAAAAGTTAGGTATGAGGTAATTCAAGTAATCAAAGGAATTTGAAAAGATTAGAAGTCAAGGAAAGTAGTAGTTCTGGATGAGATACTATTTCTAATACTATATGCAGGCTTGTTGGGTACAGTCATGTAACCCAACAATATTTTCGGACCTACATGGGCCACCACAAAAACATGTAATACCCTAGTCCCAAAATACTTAGGACCAAATACGCAACATGCCAGCTGCACATATACGAAGAATACTCCAATATATAAAATCCTTGTATACGTACATAAGCTGTATATATATAATAAAATTACAGGCCAGAATATAAGTATCTAATCTCATCACAGCTCAACACAGAAGAAACGAGAGTCCAATAAATAATACATCAAAAGATAGCTGGGTGGACATACCCACTCCAAACAGCTATGTAAAATAGTCACAAAGATCAGAGTCCAACCTCCGTAAAATAGAAAGTAAATGAAAGAACATAAGATGTCCACTACATAGTCTCAATAATCCTCGAAGATAAGAATAGAGCTAAATGTCAAAGGAAAATGCCTCGTCCCCCACAAAAGATGGATCTAACGCCGCTCCGTACTCCTGTAGGAAATTGTCTAATCCTGGAGATATAACCAGGTCCTCAGAGGGATGTAACAAGATACAAGAAAACACCATGCCATATATAAAAACTGTGATATATAATAGAAAATAAGGGATGTATGCAATAGGGTACCTAACCGTACTATAGTGAATATGCAATAAAGAATAATCCTTTACATATGGGCACTCGGGATGTCAAGCAGTGGCATCGTCCCTTCCTTCGGGAACCAGTTGTCTCCGTCCATAACGTTTGGTGAACGTCAGAGGGAATCAATAAGAAAACGTCCATAATGCTCCATGAACGTCAGAAGGAATCAGTAATAGTAAGGTGAACCTGCGTCTCTAGCGGAGCTTCAGGTACAATAGCAATTAATATATGGCCCATACATCAAGGAACTGTTTTTCCTACCCCATGTCTAGTGGAGTCACATCCATGACCCATATGACCCTCTAGTAACTGCCAAGTCCACTAGCATGCAATTCTATTGGCAGTTACTCCTAACCATCGCACGTATCATACGTATCGGTGGCCGACCGACTACGCGAGTACGTGTCCTATACGTGACTCATAATACGTGGTAAGTATCAAGGCCGTATGAGATATACTAATACCTCATCAACAATGGGTGGTCACTAGGCTAAGTCGATGCAAGAGAGATAAATAAAAGCAAGAAAACAACCGATAGAGTCGCTTACACCCAAGTGTGACTTGGACGCACAGTTATATAATAACAAATAAGAAATGCTAAAAATAATAACTGAAAATAAGAATATGTAAATCACAGAGTAAGGTGGCAAAGTATCTTGTCTGATAGTACAAAGTGGCAGGTCCAGAAAATCACAATATCGGCCAAGAAACGTCACAATCTCCAAATGTAGCTCCCATTCCCGGAAATTTTTGGAATATTTTTATTTTATTTATTTTATTTAAATGGTGATTTTTAGATTTTTGTAAATAATTAATTAGTTAATTATTACGGTGGATGACTTAAGTCCTTGTGGAGTTATGGAGCCCAGAACGATTAGGAATTGTGGCACGAGTGTCGTAGCAGTGTGCCTTGACTAGTGTACTAGCCATGCCAGGGAAAACCTAGCCATAAGGATATCCGAACTAAGAAAACCAGTCCAAGTTGCGACTTAACCCTTATCGAAGATTATTTATGTATTAATTGAATTATTGAGTTTTAGAGAACCCGGTTGTACCAAACTAGTCCAGATTGGACCCGAACTGAGCCCAAGCCCATGTAGTCATGCGATACGTCTAGTGACATTCGTGTTGATACATTTTAGTATGATTGCATCGTATTCCATTTTTTGTGATCTAACGAATATTTCTAAATATTTCTAATTAAATACTATAAATATTGTTATTAGTTGATATTCAATAATAATTGTATAAAATAGGCCTTGTACATTTTCTAGGATTATTAGAGGGTGCAATATGGTATATACACCATCTTTGGTTTATTGAATTTTGTTGTTATTATCCTTATTATTATTATTATTATTATTATTATTATTATTATTATTATTGTGGATATTAAATATAAACTATTTATTATTATTAGTTACTATCATCAAGATATATGAGTATATACAAATATATAATAAATATTGTATATGTGTGAATGTATGAATAAATAAATATTATATATATGCGTATTTGTGTGTGCGTATGTATATATATAATAGATTAAGTGTATTTATACAAATGTATATTATTAGATGTACATATATGTATATATATATGAATGTATAAGATATGGGCGAATAAGTGTATATATGTATAGATATATATCATATGGGAATATACAATATATATGTCATGTATATATATATATATATATATATATATATATATATATATATATATATACATGGATAGTTATATAAATATAGATATATATGTATCTATGAAAATACATTAATGATTATATATATGGAGATATATATGCTAATATATAGGCCCGGCCTAGGCCAACCTAAGTCGGCCCATAGGCCCACACCCGAGAACCCCACACAGCAGGCTTTAGAAAATTAGAATGGGAATAGCCGAGCATATAGCTCTTCCCCACAGAACCCGCTCGGGTTGTACATATACTTCGAGAGAAGGATTGAAACACCTAAACCCTAAACCAGGCTGCCACTACCCGACCTAGTGACCCACCCCCAGCCCCCAGGCGCCGGCGCGTACCCCTGGGTGGCCGTGCACGGCCGCGCGGGTCGACGGAGCCAACCACAGGCGCAAAAACAGGGCGTAACAGCAGTCCTGCAAAGCCACATCGCGCAAGGATTCCTCCACGACCAATCGACGATTTGTCAAACGAATTTTGTAGGTTCTAACCTAACCTATACCCCTCTATTTTGATATGATAGTTTCGGTCTAAAGCAAAGCGAAATCGAGTCAAAGATCGACACAAACATTGACGAAAACTTTCGCGAACAAGACAGAATTTCGTGTTCGTAAAACTGTTTTGGAAGGCAATTCTTTGCCGAACCATCGACAGTTTCGAAAATCTATTTGAAGGAGTTTTTAGACAACCTAACCAGCTTTTAAACCCTATTTTTAGATTATTTTATTTATCAGTAGTTGTTAAGATAAATCGAGATGAAAATCATGAAAAACCTGTTTTCAAAACATAGAAATCGCTCCACACGACGTGCATCCCACCAAATCGGTCGATGTGGTCACGAACCGAAGGCATTGAAAGCTGCGTAACGGCTTCGTGGTCGTATGGGCTTTGACGGAATTCAAATTGGTCGCGTGTGCGCGACGAATTTGATGCGTATCCGTTGAAATTCACCGTATCGTGCACTTTGCAAATTCTCTAATTACTTTGTGCATGCTCATCAGATCGAGACGAAACTTATGCTAATAGAACCGTATCATTTTTCTGGTCCTGTATGCCAAGTTTGGTCTAATTCTGAGACCGTTGATAAAATCACCGTTTTGCGGGCCCCACGGTTCCACTCAACGAGCGATTTTGTGCACGGCCCGCCAGAATCCAACTCTGGACATACGGTTGGGTTTGTATCAAAAAACCAGATCTATAGACATATAGTTTGACGACTTTAGAGACCTTTGACTCTGGCATGCTTTTCGGTGCAAAGCGGATCCAACGGCGGATATCGTTTTTGCCCGAAATTACCCTTTTGTTCCTGTGTCCAGAATTGGACTTAAGGACAGGCAATCCTAGCTAATTTGACTATTCTGAGAACGTTGGTAATGTTTGTTTCAGCTTTCGGAGACAGTTGTGATGACTTGGACGGTATGGCTTACCAGTTGACGGTATTTTATTGGTTCTTCGCACTGCCACCAGGCAAGTATACCTTGCCTCCCTCTACAGTTTACTTTCATGCATATTTCTATTATTATATAGTTTTGCTAGTTGGTTATTTACATGTGATTTGTATATCATGCTTGCTAGTATAGATATAGTCTATGTACATGGTTAGCCTTGTAGTTCATATTGGACTGGTTCTCTCGTGTATCGTGATTGCGTCGTGTCGTGTCTTCACCTGTATCTTGACTGAGTCATGTCTGTAAGTATGAGTGAGTGAACTGCTATTCCTTTGTCTTTCCCACAACCTGCGAGTCCACACATGGGGCGAGGGTTGCCTTTGCACCTGCGAGTCCACAATCGGGGCGAGGGTGACTTGTCTTGAAACTGACCTGCGAGTCCACAATCGGGGCGAGGGTTGGTTATCCATTGATCTACCAGCAGTTCATTTATGCATACTTGATCCCGTATCCGAGTTCATAGTTACCTGTCAGTAGCCACTTGTCAGTTTTCTGTCTAGTTCATGTTTATATCCAGTATATATTATTGCATGATTAAACTGTTAGATAGGTATATTTAATGTATCTTGCTAGTCCTCTGTGGACCTGATGATCTCTTCAGGTTTAGCGACTGCATGGAGTTAGTTAGCAGAGCAGGATGGTAGAGGATTGCGATATATGATACAGGTATTTGTTTGTGATATTCTTTATTATCCTTTCGTGCTTTATATTCCGTATCATGTTATACTCTGTTTATTTATAGACTCTTATTATTCTTCGAGTCTAATCGAATAATATGCTAATGGGCTGCAGACCATGACCCATAATTATTCATTATTGTTTCATATGATTCCTGTGGATTGAGATATAGTTTAGATTAGACATGATACCCTTGACCTTGACAGCTTATACGTACTCGAGTCAGGCTGGAGTCCGCTCGATACGTAGCTGGCTTGCTCACGAGCTCGCGTCCGAAAAGCGGGTGCGGGTCGTGACACCAAACAACTCCGATTGCTAAAACAAATATCAAAAACGTACTCGGTGTATAAGATATACCTAGGAAATGCCTGTCCAAAAGTCTAATTCTAGAACAGGGGCAAAATCGTAATTTTGGATCAAAACGATATCCGCCGTTGGACCTGCTTTGCACCGAAACGCGTGCTAAACTCTATGGTCTCTAAAGTTGTTAAACTACATATCTACGAATTCAGTTTGAGGAGAGGAACTTAACGGTATGTCCAGTTTTGGATTCCGATGAGCCGCATACAAAATTGCCCGTTTGAGTGGGTCACGGGCCCGCCAAAAAGGGGTTCCGGTCGACCTTCTCAAAATTGAACCAAATTTTGCACACAGGATCAAAATTTTGATTCGGACCTGTTGGCACAAGTTTTGTCTCGATCTGACGACTGTACATGAAGTTAGGTTCAAGTTTGCAAATTGGCGATACGGGGTATCTTGACGGATACGGACTGATTTCGTCGCGCACATGCAACGAAACAGAGTTCCATCAGTTCCCACACGTCAACAACGTCCATACGCGCCTTTCGATACGCATAGTGCACGACCACGTCGCCCAGTTCGTCAGGGCGCACGCCATATCAAAATTTTTTTAGAATTTTATATAAGTTTAAAACAGTTTTTCCTCCAACTTCAACATCAATTTACTTTTTACACGTTAATCGAAACGACGATCCAGAAGATGCGTTGCAATCTTGATTATGTTGTCTTTTACAGTTTTTAATTAGTTTCTACAAGTTTTTAATGCACAGCAAGAAAATTGGCCGATAAGTTGTTGTTTAGAATTGGTTTTTACAGTCCAAAAAATAGATTTTTTGCTAACTTCGGTTCGATTTTTCGAACCAGTTAGATGGTCATGTCAAAATCCATCTGGAGGATCTCGAAGAGGGTCAACTCTACTTTCCAGAAAATCTTACGGATCAAAAATTGGTGTTACGAGTAAAAAGTTACGTCGTCGGGAAGTAGGGTACCTTGAGTGAAAAAACTTCTCCGTGGATAACGAGGGGCTGACTTTCGATACTCCGTTCATCGCGCACACAACTATGTTGCTGGTGAAACGAACTCGTAGACAAAGAGGGTATTTTCTGCCGCAATTTTCGTTTTAGGAGTCTAGGATTTTGAGGTCTGTGAAGGAAGCTATATATATATAACAAGTTGGGTGAAAACCTACTACTACTCAGGCTTACTAATAAAGCCATGGCCTTTGCCCCACGGGTTGGAGTTGATTTAAGCGCTGCTACAGCAGCTAAGGGAGAGGGGGGGCCCTGCCCACTTTAAGTGGGTGGGAGTTTTTCTTCTTCTTTTTTTTCTTTTTCTTTTTCATTTCTTTTTTTTTTTCCTTTTTCATTTCTTTTTCTTTTCTTATTCTTTTTCATTTCTTTCTTCATCTCCTTTTTTATTCCTTTTTTTTTCATTTCCTAACACCTTGCCAGGATTACCCCCTGATCGAGACATTGAGTTTTCTTTTAACTTAGTCCCTAGAGCTACACCAGTATCTCAGCATTGTTACAGAATAAACCCTAAGAAAGCAAAGGAGATGAAGCATCAGATTGATAAGCTGGAAGAAAAGGTCTTCATTCGATCGAGTGCTTCACCCTGGGGAGCACCAGTCCTATTTATGCCTAAGAAGGACGAGACTGTCAGGATGTGCATCAATTATTGGGCCCTCAACAATATGACTATCAAGAATAAATACCCATTGTTCCAGATAGATGAGCTTTTTGATCAGTTGAGTGAGGCTAAGGTCTTCTTTAAGATAGATCTACGATCAGGGTATCACCAGGTGAAGGTCAGGGAGCAGGATATCCCCAAGACTACATTCAATACTCAGTATGGACAGTATGAGTTCTTAGTCATGCCCTTTGGACTCACTTATTCTCCAACCATTTTCATGAACCTTATGAATAAGGTCTTCCACCAGTACTTGGATAAGTTCGTGATGGTATTTATAGATAATATTATGATCTATTCCAAGACCAAGGAGGAGCACGAAGAGCACTTGAGGATAGTATTGTGTATTCTGAGAGAGAAGAAGTTGTATAGGAAACTCTCTAAATATGAGTTTTTTTAAGACCGGGTGGAGTTCTTGGGGAATATGGTGAATAGAGACGGCATAGCAGTGGACCAAAGAAGATAGAAGCAGTGAAGTCATGGGATACTCCCAGCTAGGTGGCAGAGATCAGAAGCTTTTTGGGATTGGCTGGGTACTACAGGAAGTTTGTGCAGGATTTTGCTAAGATTGTAGAACCGATGGCCCGGCTCACCCAGAAGAATGAAGAGTTTGTTTGGACAGAGGCTTACCAGGGGGCTTTCGAAGAGTTGAAGAAGAGATTGACTATGGATCCATTCTAGCCTTACCATTAGGATCAAGAGGGTTTTCTATATACAGTGATGCATCAGAAAAGGGACTGGGATGTGTATTGGAGCAGAACAAAATGGTGATAGCATATGCTTCTCGACCGCTGAGGCCACATGAGAAAAAATATCCAACCCATGACCTGGAACTTACAGCGGTCATTTTTTCCTTAAATCTTTGGAAGCACTATTTTTATGGAGAGAGAGTGGAGACATCTACGGACCATAAAAGTCTAAAATATGTCTTCACTCAGAAGGAACTGAATATGAAATAGAGAAGGTGGCTAGATCTTCTAAAGGATTTTGACATCAATCTACAGTATCACCCAGGGAAGGCGAATGTTATAGCAGACTCACTCAACAGATATCTTATGGCTATGTTTTTGTCTATGGAGCGGCATCTTCTAAAGGATTTAGAGAGCTTGGGGTTGAGGTCATTATTCCAAGATTTGAGGGATAGATAATAAACATTCAGATTCTATCTGGACTGATGGAGAAGATTAAGAAGGCCCATTTTCTTGATGAGGGTCTCCGCAGCCTTCAGATTCAGGTACAGGCAGGACTATCGGATGACTTCACCATAGTAGAGGATGGTTCACTTAGGCATGGTACTCGGTTGTGTGTGTCCCTAAGGGTAGCTTGAGAGAGGAAGTTATGCATGAGGCTCATCATTCACAGTATTCTATTCATCCAGGGGCTACGAAGATGTACAAGGATCTTCGTGAGCATGTATGGTGGTATGGGATGAAGTGGGAAGTAGCCAGATTTGTCTCCAGATATTTGGTATGCCAGCAGGTTAAAGCTGAACGTCAGAGACCTGGAGGATTACTCCAACCTTTGTCTATTTTTGAATGAAAGTGGGAGCATATCACTATGAATTTTGTCTCAGGACTACTACGAAAACCTGGTAGGAAGGACGCTATATGGGTCATAGTGGATAGACTGACAAAATTAGCTCTTTATTCCATTCAAGGTAGGGCTGTCGACTGAGAGGCTAGCAGAGCTCTACATGAGGCAGATTGTACGAATTCATGGGATTCCAGTTAGCATTGTTTCAGACAGAGATAGCTGGTTTACTTCACACTTCTGGAAGAGCTTGTAGTAGAGTTTGGGCAACCAGTTGAAGTTCAGTACTGCTTACCACCCACAGACAGATGGCAGTCTAAGAGGACGATTCAGACCTTAGAGGACATGTTGAGGATCTGTGTCTTGGACTTTGGAGGGTCTTGGGAAAACTATTTACACATGGTAAAGTTTGCCTATAATAACAGTTATCAGGCTAGTATAGGCATGACACCTTTTAAGGTGTTGTATGGCCAACGATGTCAGACGCCTTTATTTTGGGATGATATGGGAGAGAGAGTATTGCAGGGGCTAGAGATGGTAGTGGATGCAGCTGAGAAAGTCAAATTGATCAGGGATAGACTCAGTGTGGCTCAAGATAGGCAGAAGCACTGGACAGACAGTTACCACATTCCTCTGGAGTTCGTTATTGGAGAATCTATTTTCCTGAGGATATCCCCTACCCAAGGTACTATCAGGTTCGAAAAGAAGGGGAAGACCAGTCCTCGATATATTGGCCTATTTGAGATAGCAGAGATAGTGGGCCCAGTGGCATACAGGTTAGCACTTCTACCTAGTCTGGACGGGGTCCACAACATCTTTCATGTTTCTCAGCTCAAGTGTTACATTGCAAATTCCAGCCATATTGTAGATCATTCTGAGCTTAAGATGGGACCCAGCCTCACATATGAGGAACAACCTATGGAGATCATGGATCATAGAGAGAATCATCTGGGGAGCCAGACCATAGCATAGTCAGAGTAGCTGGGAGGCATTTTCTCTTGGGGAGTCTATCTGAAAGAGAGAGAATGAGATGAGGAAGAAATACTCTCATCTGTTTGAGTGATTTTGATGTACTTGTCTATTTGTAATCCTTAAATTTCGAGGACGAAAATTTTCTAAGAAGGATAAACTTGTAACTCCTTTTTTTATACAATTCAATAAAAGTTCCTCTTGACCTATTTTCTAGTAATTATTTGTTAGTTAACCATTCTCTTAATTATCTATATATCTATCTTGGTGTCACGACCCGCACCCGATATAGGGGTATGAGTGCGTAACAGCACCCAGCCTACATCACAAAATCGTCAGTAGAACGTTGTTCTATGGTCGCTAACTATCAACTTATACAATGATATAATGTACCTGTCATAGATCTCAACTTCGAATGGAGGACAAGTATAAAGATATGGTAATACTCAATCACAGTCTAAAGCACGATAAGATATCACAGAAGTCTAAGTAACTATAAAAACTAACATCAACAACAACTACTAAATAGTATTCGAAACAAATCTCAAATATAATGTCAAAATCTCCACTTATTACAAGTCAAGTTTAAAATAGAGAATCTAAAATTAGTCAACTAAAACTAGGTCTCTCGGTCATACCTGAGAATCTGGACCCAAGGTTGCTATCCCTTCCCCGGATCCATAGTGGGTATGACACGGATACTCTGAGCAATCATCTAAAAATATATCCAGTCGGGATGGAACGAGCACATCTTCTTTAGCAGTTCTAAATAAATGACAAAGACTAAAAAGCAATTATAGCAAGTAATACTTGATGAACATAAAAAGTTTGAGACACGAATTAAAATAGAACAACAGTTAGAACAAGAAAATTAAATACAATAAAATAGGAGAGCATGGCAATGAAGACTGTAAAATAGATATAGCTAAACTAGAACAATGTGATGTGAGTCCAATCAGTATAACATGAGACAATGTGAATCTAGTACAAAACACTAATCCAGTGTATTTTTGAAATATTGAGTTTGATATGTAAATGGCTAGCGGGTGAATACGGTACATCGCACGCTTGGCAAGCGTACGAAGGCTATCTGTCTTGTAGGGGTGATTCTTGTAACGACTAGACTAGTATGGAATACAGCACGTCACACACTTGGCCTAGTGGCGATGGCTTTCTTTCTTGTAGGGGTGGTTCTTGTTAAATACGGCACGTCACACGCTTGGCCTAGCGACGACGGCTATCTTTCTTGTAGGATGGTTCTTGTTGAATACGGCACATCGCACGCTTAGCCTAGCGGCGATGGCTATCTTTTTTGTAGGATGGTTCTTGTTGAATTGGGAATCTTTACATGTTCACTTGAGTATTTCTCCGCCCTGACAAGTAAAGGTGAATCCATATCCCGACACATAAATAGAGTACGAGTCTAGCCAGAAGTAAATGGTGCTTGTATGTGTTTCGAATAGGTGGTTCCAATAAGTAGTTCTGGTAGTAGGGGCTAGACGAGTTAAATACATGTATCGCAAATGAATGAATCCAAAATACTAGTTTGTGTTGTGACAGAGAATCAAATAGAACTATACTAGAAGCTGAATCATAATCATCATCAAGTAAATGAAAACTATCAGAGAATGTACTCGTCTGTCATCCAGAGCAGTGAATGAGGATCGATGCCCAAAGTGGTGTCACACAAACCTATATTTGAGATATATAAAGTTATTTAGTGTTCTAGAGTAAGCAATAAATCTAAATGAGTTAACTACATGATTTTATGCCTTTTCTGGGTTAATGAAGGCAACTTGGTCAACTGAGTCAATCTATATTAAGTTACCCTATAACTTATTCATGAACTTACCTTGCCCTAAGATAATACCATATTACCTTATCTATAATCTATGCCCCTTTAGTACACTATAGAATACTACCCAAAGCTCCTTATCTACTACTAACATTCACATTTATATAACCCATATATATATATATATATATATATATATATATATATATATATATATATATATATATATATATATATATATATATATATATATGGGTTATATAAATGTGAAAGAAAAAAAAACCCATATATATATATATATTTTTTATTTTTATTTTTTATATATATATTATATATATATATATATATATATATATATATATATATATATATATATATATATATATATATATATATATATATATATATATATATTTTATATTATATATATATATATATATATATATATATATATATATATATATATATATATATATATATATATATATATATATATATATATATATATTAAAATATATATATATATATATATATATAAATATATATATATATATATATATATATATATATATATATATAATATATATATATTAGAAAAAAAATATATAATATATATATTAGAAATAAAATATATATATATATATATATATATTTTAATATATATATATATATATATTAAAATATATATATATATATATATATATATATATATATATATATATATATATAAATATATATATATATATATATATATATATATATAATATATATATTAGAAAAAAATATATAATATATATATTAGATGCTTACAATATATTTACTACTACAAGCTACTATAACTACATCATTCAAGTTCCCTAATCTCCTATACCTATTGTCTAACACTATAACTCTCACATAGGACACACACACACTCTCATCTTAACAATTGATATCAGTCCACATCTACAAATGTAGACTCACAAAACCCATATGGCATACAAGGTATCCACATGTACACAACACTGCCCTGCTGCCATGAACCTGAGCCCATCTCCCCTCTATACAATTGATGCCACTAACCTTCCTAATCACTGATACCTGAACCTAACACCCAACACCCTCAATCAATTGAACTAATACATATACATATAGCCTTTATTCTAAACCTTGCTCCCTCTCCTGCTGCTACTGCTCTGTTGCTCCTCCTTTCACAAACGCCAACACTCCCCTCTCATCTAACCTTTCTTATTCACTCACACCTTTAACTGATACCAAGATAACCTGACAACACGAGGTAATGTATATATAGACTAAACAAAAGAAGGCTAAGGGGAATACTGGACCAATATTAGAGATAAGGGTTATAAGGACTTGGACATGACATCTAGTTCAAGGTTTGATCTTGAGGTATGTAGACTGAATATATGTGGTAAAATTAATAGGTAGTCTAAGGATCTGAACATATAAGGATATGGCTGTCATTGTAATACCTAAACATGAAGGAATGGGATAAACTTAAAGATCAATACTGCACTTATGCAATGATACTAAAACGGTGAATCAAAGGCTAAATGCAGTCCATATATTGTTTGATACATCCAACAGTAGTTGACATTCGAATATCTAAGGCAACCATGGATGTTGGGATAGGTCATTTTGGACATTGACTGCACAACAGATAAGAGTGGCTGATACTAGGTAATATGAAATACAATAGGAAGTATGAACAATACAATGGCTAACACAATCAGTTGCTCGAGTACCCCCTCATCCATCTACATGACTGATACTCACCCCTTCCCATAGCTAGACATCACTAGTTCCTATTAAGGATAGGTTCCTAACTGAACTATAGGACAGGACATCTCATGTGGATAGCAAGATGAAGTAGTAAACACAATAGTGTATGCAAAATGGATACATGAATAGACATTCAAATATCATCATTTTAATGAATCTGAACTAAAAGGAAAGGTAACATGAACTAATATGCATACAAGATCTGAACACCCAATATATTGTGGACTGGCTTTAGGAATGATGTGGAGGATAAACATATAATGTTACAGGGAACCAACTAAAGGATAATATGGAGTGCACTATACAAAATCTGAACCAATGCAAAGGACAGATCAATGAATGATTGCAGGACAACACAACAATGCAGTGGATAAGTTAATGTACCCAAGTAACTGTACAAATGAGTCTAAGGGATTCAACCCAAATGCAGGACAGAACAATGCAATGGGAAAAATAGATGAACAGTGATCAAAACTTAGTTATGGTACTATAGGATTCATGTTCGAACCACAAAGAACAGAACAAATGGACAGACAAAATAAATGTAGGCAAAACAATAATATGGTGGACAATATGTGACTGAACTTCAATGAGATACAAGGACAAATGCATGAAATAAAGGTTTGGACATGAATGTAACCTAAAGAAAAGATGCTAAGGGATAGAACACACATTTGTAAACACCTACTCCACCTAACACAAGGATTTCCACCCTCTGACTGATACATGGGTATCAGTTTTACTTCTGATACCAAGTTCCAGTCCCATACTTGATGTCTCGACTTGGCCAATACCCCAAACTCCTTTCCTTACTTCAGAACACCCTATCTAAACTGATGTAGTATCGAATAGGGACCCAATACATCATATCAAAAGATCTCGAGCCCTTATATTTGTCCTCCTTTACACATCTAGCTAAAAACCCCAACCTTCCTCTACTGTTACAGTAACCCCAATACTCTATATATGAAGAAACACTCATACAACCATATAATTAACCAACAAGGACTGGCATATATATATATATATATATATATATATATATATATATATATATATATATATATATATATATATATATATATATATATTAAGGAAACCAGAATTTTATTAAACCAATAGGCGCAAAATGCCAAAGCCTTTACGAGGAAGCGCGCTAACGCGACAAGAGGACAGAAAATGAAAAGCATGAGACACGCGCAGGCAAAAAGAGGAGGGTGGCCTAAGCCAGGATCTCCCTGAAAGAGTGAGGGACGTGGGAACAGCGTCTCCTGACTTTGAAAAATTGTTTGATGACCTCTCTGTACAGCTGAGGTAGGGGGATCTGTCGGCCTTCATATCTGAATTTGTTCATGTTCTTCTAAAAACCCAAACATCGGCGGCTGCAACGATCTGGTGACCGTAGGATTGGCTCCAGTAGGCCAGAAGATCGTGGAAGCCCCCAGTGTGCCGGACCATATTAAGTCTATTGAGGATCTTGGACCAAAGACCGGTGGCGAGCTCCCCCGAATGAACGACGTGCTCGACGGATTCTGAAGAGGGCTTCTTGCAACAGTGGCATCTAGATGCAAGGCTGAATCCCATGGATCTGATGGTGTCATCCGTCGGGATCTTCCGTCGAATGGCACGCCAGATAAGGATAGACCATTTAATGGGGATGCAGGTGTGCCAAAAATTAGCGTAAATAGGATTCTGTACCCCGTTGCCTCTAGCCACAAGCCTGGCAGAAGCCAAGGTAAATATCCCACTCGGGTTGGGGAACCATCACCAAGTGTCGTTAGCGTCGGTAATCCGCAAGTTAGCCGCAAGAAGACGGGTTTTCGCGTACTGGCCAAGCCAATCTCTGACCTTCCTCCAATTCCATCCAGAAGTCCCCTCCCAAAGGTCCCTAATAGCACATTGCGTTGGAGTAAGCATATTGGGTTGAATGATTTCCTCTCCTAGCCACCGCTCCAGGCAAGCCGAAGAGCGACCATCTTCCAACTGGAGACGGATGAGAGGCTCAGCAGTGGTACGACCCAGAATAATACGATGCCATGAGGCCGAGGATCGGTTATTAGAGCTCGCTTCCATCAGATGGGAGAATCTGGAGTATCTAGCTCTCATGAACATCGTCCATGGGGAGGTCTCGGTGTGTAACTTCAACCACAACTTAATGGAGCAGGCGTGCACGACGTATGCAAGCCTGCAGAAGCCCAGACCACCCTCTTCAGTTGGTACATATATATACATATATTATTATATTTTGGGGAACCCTCCTTTATTGACGTATAAGGCGCAAAATGTCGAAGCCTATACAAAGAGCGCGACTCGTACAAAATGAAAAGGAAAACACAAAACCAGCCAGCGACGATCACGACCGACTAGACCGGGGCCAAAGTTAGTCCAATATCCTCCAAAAATTGCTTGACGAGTGAGAGCAACGGATGCTAATTTTTCTAATATGTCTGAGAACCTCTCTGAGAAGTTGGGAGGAGCTGAGTTGGCATCCCTCATATCTGTACTTATTCCTATTCTTCCACAGGACCTAGATGCCAGTGGCCGCAACGATCTGGTGCCCGTGGGAAGAACTCCACTTGCCGAGAAGATCGTTGAAGCCTCCGACCTAATAATAGGGGTGACATCTGCTAGATAGGTTGGACCACAGTTGAGAGGCGAGATCTCGAGAGTGAAGAACGTGATCTACCGATTCAGCCTTGGGAGAGAGGCAACAGTGGCATCTCAACGCAAGGCTGAAACCGAGGGAAGTGAGGGAGTCGTCTGTTGGAAGCTTTCTTTGCTGCGCTCTCCAAGTTAGGATCGACCATTTGTTTGGGATACAGGATTGCCAGAAGGGGACGGTGATAGGGGAAGGTTCACCGGGGACTCTGATCACGCTTCTGGCAGACGCGAGAGTGAACTCTCCCTCGTTGGACGGGGACCACCTAAGGATACCGCCAGTTTCTCTGATCATCAACAGTTCAGCGATGCTACAACCGTAGAGAATGCGACGCCAATTTGCTGATGCCCGGCAGTTAGCCGTAACAATCGTTGGGTTGGAGTGTTGGAAGTACCTAGATTTCATGAAACGAGACCATATCGAGTTATTCGTGCGCACTTTCTACCACAACTTCATGGAGCAGGCTTCAACAATGTGCGATAGCCTGCAGAACACGATGTCGCCTTCTCTGGAGGGTTTGGCCATGGTGTCCCAGCTGGCCCAGTGGTGCTTATCTTTGTCGTCGTTGTGACCCCAAAAGAAGTTGGAAAAGAGGGACTCACAAGATGTTAAGACCTTCTTCGGGGGGAGCACACCTCCAGGGTGTATATTGGGATAGATGACAGCACATGTTTGATCAGAATCACCTTTCCCCCGGGGGAGAGTGTGGCATTGTGCCATCCCACAATTTTCCTTCTGACGTTCCTGACCAGACCTTCGAATATCCTCGAATTAGACTTACCATAAACAAATGGGCATCCGAGGTAGGTAAATGGCGGGTATGTTATGGAGAAGGAAGTAAGATTGGTGAGAGTTGCAGAGTGGGTCATGTTGGCTTTGTGGTGGGTGTAGATGACGCTTTTGTTGGAGTTTACTCGCTGTCCTAAGCATCTGGTGTATCTCTCTAGCGTCCTGTGAACCGCATCTACCGATCCAATGTCCTCCGCCGAGAAGTTGAGGATGTCATCCGCATATGCTAGATGTGTGATTAAGCGACAACCGGTTGTGGTGTGGAAATGATAGAATCTGGGGGAGTTATATATATATATATATATATATATATATATATATATATATATATATATATATATATATATAGGACTTATACCAAAGACTCCTCTTTACTAACACACTATGAGCCTCCAAATATATGTACATAGTTCAGTTGCAACCTTTATCTCTATATAATCCAATCCATATCCATGACATAGTTCAGTTGCAACCAGTTGTCCTGGTCGAGTTGCTGGGAGTGTAGGAGCTGTCTGCCTCGGGGTCTGTCGAGCATATACTATCGCCTGCTGCTCTGGACAATCCTTGACCATATGTTGGCTGGATCTACACCTCAAGCACCATCCATGACGGATTTGACAGTCTCTCTGGACATGTCCTTCCTTCCCACAGTAATGGAAAACGGACATCTAATATGGTGGGGGCCTCTGCGGGTACTTTCCTGTGGGCCACCTGATAGGTCCATCCTGTGTAGCTCTAGCCGGTGCGACTGCTAGTGTATGGCGTCTCGATGTCTGCTGCTGCTCCTTGCGAAGAATCTCTTGGGCACGAGCTTCTTCCAAGATAGCTGAATGGGAGACTCGAGACTGGGTAGTCGTATAAGACTTGAGCTCTGGTGCAAGCCCCTAATGGTATCTCCTCGCCGTCTCTAACTCTGTCGGGATCAGTCCCGCACCAAATCTACTCAGGCGATTGAACTCTGAGTCGTACTTATCAACTGACCTGTTTCTTTGCTTCAGATGAAAGAACTGATCGTAGAGACCGTCTCGAACGTGAATGGGGAAGAATCTTCCATAGAAAAGATCGTATAACTGCTTCCAAGTGATCCCAGTGCCTAATCGCCTTTCTTCCGCCTTCCACAGTGGTGAACATTATCTTCTAAAAGTAGGTCCACTGCTGTCATCCAACCACATACTGGTAACTGGGATGCCTTCAATAGCTTTTCCGTGCTAATAAGCCATGCCGACACCTTTAGTGGCTTCTCAGTACCTTTGAAGGACTTGAGGTTCATATCTGTAAAGTTCTTGATAGAGCCTTCATAAGGATGCAGAGCCGGTATTGGTACCGGTGTCAGAGGTAGAGGTGGGGGCCTAGTCAGCGTCGTCATCATGCTCTGCCTCATCAACTCAATCTGTTGCCACTGAGCCTGCATCATGGCATACATGAACTGAGTGGTAGGGCTCCCATCAGTCGGTGGTGGAGGCATCTAAGGGCTCGACTGTGGCTGAAACTGTTGAGGATATGGTGGTGGTGACAGGGGCACATTCCCTCCTGGTGGTACGGTAGTGGTCTGCCCAGCCTGGCTGACTGGGGATGCTTATGTCTCAGGGTGTACCATCGTCGGAGTCGTAGTAGGCTACGACTGTCCTGGCTGGTACGAGGTCATCGGAGGATTCTGTTCCTCTTGGGTGGCCGCATCACCAGAGGTGATGGCCAAAGTGGAAGTGTGTCCGCTTCTTAGATTCATACTGTTGGCACGAGAAAGAATAGGACGATATTCGGAAAATTTAGATATGAGGTAATTCAAGTAATCAAAGGAATTTGAAAAGATTAGAAGTCAAAGGAAGTAGTAGTTCTGGATGAGATATTATTCCTATTCCTATATGCAGGCTTGTTGGGCACAGTCATGTAACCCAACAATATTTTCGGACCTGCATGGGCCGCCACAAAAACATGTAATGCCCCAGTCCCAAAATACTTAGGACCAAATACGCAACATGCTAGCTGCACATATACGAAGAATACTCCAATATATAAAATCCTTGTATACGTATATAAGCTGTATATATATAATAAAATCACAGGCCAGAATATAAGTATCTAATCTCATCACAGCTCAACACAGAAGAAACGAGAGTCCAATAAATAATGCATCAAAAGATAGCTGGGTGGACATACCCACTCCAAACAGCTATGTAAAATAGTCACAAATATCAGAGTCCAACCTCCGTAAAATAGAAAGTAAATGAAAGAACATAAGACGTCCACTATATAGTCTCAATAATCCTCGAAGATAAGAATAGAGCTAAATGTCAAAGGGAAATGCCTCGTCGCCCACAAAAGATGGATCCAACGCCGCTCCGTACTCTTGTGGAAAATTATCTAATCCTGGAGAGATAACCAAGTCCTCTGTAAAACCCCTAAATTTCTACTATTTTTTATTTTTATTAAATTTGGTACTAATTTAAAATTTTGTATTGTACGTAGCGTAGTCGTATTGTACGTCGCACACCAATTTACATTTTTCGTATTTTGCTCGTCGAGTGCGAATGTGTGCGAGATACACCTTTTTAGAAAAATATTTTTTTTGATTATAAAATTTTATTTATGTAAGGTAGTTTTCAAAATAATATGTAATAAGTATTTTTAAAAGTTATGAGAAGAGGCGCGTCGAGATTTCCAAAAATAATAATTATTTACATTTTATTTTATTGTACAAATATTTGTAGTTAGGAAAACCATTATTTATTGATACTAATTGTGTGCAAGATACATGAAATATATTTCATGTCCCCTATGAATTTTTGAAATACTAATTGTTTTATCAAAAAGGTGTTTCAAATATTTAAATATACATACTATTTTCGAAATGATTTTTAAATTAATTATAAAAAGATATTTTAGTTAATTATTATACTTTAAGTTGTGGTTAGAATTATTGGTTTGGTTTAAATAGTTAATTTAAGGATAAATATTTATCTATTAGATTATTTAGAATTTAATTAGATTCAAATTTGAATTTTGATTTGGATTTGGATTTATTGAATTAATTTATATTAAATTATGAATTATCTAATTAGGGTTTAAATATTCCTAGTTCTTATCCAATTGGAAATTCCCACATCCTATAAATAGGCAGGTACTCCTCCAATATTTTCTCCACAATATTTCTCCAAATTTCTACAACCCAAATCGTGCATCGTGTCGGTGTCCCCCTTCCCATCCACTAAAATTTTTCTTTTACAAATACATTATTTTACCTTCTCCGTGTCCACATTTCGGACACATCTCCTCATCACCATCCGTGTCTCGCAGGGCACACCTCCGACTCGATACAATCAAATTCCCAAATCCAGCCCGTGTCGGATATCCCGACATAATATTAACCCTAATCCTAATCCCTAACCCTATATTTTCTCGGTCGTGCCTCCACGGTTGGCCACCTTGCTGCTGCCCTGTTCCGTGGACGCCAGCATGCCCCGACCACCACCAACATCACCTTCACCATACCCTCCCGACTCCGTCCCCTGCGACCACACTGCCGTTCCAGCCATCAACATCCCCTTTCCAGCCATAATTTTTGACCATCTCACCATCACGATCATCCTCACCCAACCAACAGGACCGCCACCCCGGCCACGGCCACTGGCCGGAAACCTGACCGCCACAACCACCCTGTCCGCCACAAAACAACCTCGCCACCATGGCCACCGCCGCCGGCGCCACCTCCAAACATCCAGCCAAACCCCCAAAAAGAAAAATCAGGAAGAAAATTGCCACCACCGTACTCACCTCCGACCTGAACCGCGACCTCCCCGCCGCGGTTTGCCACGCCCGTCGGCGAGTCGAAGCCTCGTGGCCGTGCTTCCCAGCACGCCAGCCGACCTCTTTCGTGCCAAACCGGCACCCGCCGCACCGCTCGACCGAACCCTTCCACTCCTCCGCCGTCGCTCCGTAGCCGCCGTAGACCTGCCGAGCCCCGGCCGAGCCGCCCGTGTTCGCCGCTCGTCTCCCCGAACTTCTCACACCCTTCGCTTCCTCCAGTCCCTTCCGCACCCCTCCAAACTCGAGCCGCGCTGCCGTGACCGCGTGCCACCGGAACCCTCGCCGACCTCTTCCGGCGCTGCACCGCCGCACGCGTCGCAGCTCCTCCTCCGCACGCGTCGCAGTTCCTCCTCCGCGGCCGAGCACCGCACACAACCCCTTCTTCTTCAGAGTTCAGCCTCCTCTCCACCTCTCTCCCTGGGCCTCACTCCGACTCTCCCCATCGCTACGCCGCACAAACCCCGACGCCGGTCGTCTCTCCCGATCTCTCCGTCTGAGCGCACCCCTTTTACTCACTCTCTCTATTAACTCTCTCTCTCTCTCTGCTCCTCTCAATTATTGGTCTGACTTCTTTTTTATTATTATTTTATTTTACTGATGTTGAGAGAAGAGAGAAAGTGTTGTGTGTTTTGATTTTTTTTGTTGTTGTTTTCTTTACCTTAAAATGTTAACTGATTTATCTTTATATATTATTATTATTAGAATTATTAATAATATTACTATTGATTACTATTACCATTTTTTATTTTTGTATGATTATATTTAATACTTTATTATTATTATTATTATTATTATTATTATTATTATTATTATTATTATTATTTTCTTCTCCTTGTACAACAGTAGTATTTTACGATTATTTTATTGTATGATAAAAAGGGTATATGTTTTGGATTTTAAATTAGTACGTAAAAACATGTATATATGTTAAATATAAATTTTATTATTATTAATAAGGATAGTAATTACCATTATTATTTCATTGGATCTACCAGGACCTATATTGTTATTTTGTCCTCATGATATTGAGATAATTCTAAATATATTTTTATAATATTTTATAATACCTTAGTTTACGTATTTTAGCCTAACTCGGTTTTTCCATATTTTTATGTATTTATCAAATATTCGTTTTACCAATAAAAATATATCTTCCACCTAAGGAGTATATCTCACAAATCTAAGGTTTTACCTAAAAGCAATCTTTATATTTTTTATATATTATAAATAGTTTCAAAAGAAAAGGAATATATATTATTATTATCATTTTCTTTTTAAATTTTCTCATGTCCATGACCAATCCCAAATCTTCCTATTCCATTGCAAATTCTATACTACCTTATGTCCACCCTAACAAAATTGACCCTTCTGGAACCAATGGAACTGTTCGTACCACTATCAGAGGTCACCTAGCTTAGTTGTTACACCAAAGTCGTAGTTCGTGCCATATTATTTATTGCAGCACACCAGACGTACAACCAGGCAAGACACCTTGCCATTTGCTGTTGATTTATTTTAGCTCATATTTCATGCATTATCTATTTTCTTTATGCAAAATAAACTGTGATACATGGCATAACCTTTTAGAACTTACTGTTCATTTATATTTTCTGCTATGTATTATTTTTCTTACACATTAAACCTAGATTTAAGGGACCACCTTTATGTGTTGCATTTATGGCCTTGACACGTACCACAAAGTTGTGTGTCGTATGTAGAACACGAAAGTACGTGATTGGCTGGCCACCAGTACGTATAAGCCGTGCGATAGGAATAACCGCTAATAGAGGTTGCATGCTAGTTTGACTTAGCGGTTATAGAGATTATTGTTGTGGATACAACATAGTAGGCATTGGGCGGGGAGGACAATTCCTTAGCGTATGGGCTTCGATGCACTTTTCCTTGTGACCCGGAATCTCCGCTGGAGATACGGGGTTGATGACCCATGATTACTGACGGCCACTGGCGTTCTACGGAACGTTATGCTCTTACTGATGGGGCCTCTGGTGCCCCAAGGGGGGACTATGCCGATCCTATTTAGCCAGGGCCCATGCGTAGGAAGGATTATTCTTAACTACATTTCACATAGAACGGTTAGGCACCTTTATCCGTTAGGTACGAGTACTTTTGGTTTGGATACTTGTATCTGACCGTGGCTTGGAACAATAATTTATCGCGGATTAGTTCGTCACATCTTGTCCTTGTTTGGTTGTAGGTGTGACTTACTACTTCGATGAGAAGGTATTGAACCTTGTTGGGGTCCGGATACCATATTGGATTCATAGCATGGAAAGATACGTCACCGTGAATTAGTTTACCATCTCCTGTCCTTGTTTGGTCGGGGAGGATGGTACGCTCGTTCAATCGGTGCATATTGGACCATCTTAAAATTCAATTGACTTATTTGGGCAATATTTATTCAGTTTATATGGCATAATATTATGTGTCTTGTTACGTCCCACTGAGGACACGGTTATCTCTCCAGGTGTGTGCTCTTGTCTTTCGCAGGTGTTCTAGCTCTAGCCATGATCTTCGCTATTTCTTCGAGGATGATTGCGCTTGGATCGTCTTCGCTTCGCTCGCCAAAAATCATTTCTTTTCGCATGTATTTGTTTTCCTTTACTTGTTGGTAGTGGATTTGTCTCCGCCCAACATATTGTATTAAGACAAATTCATTATTATTATATCTTTAATTCATTTATTTTTGTGGATGAGATTAGTTATGGTTCTACTGCATTTTACATCTTATGTATTCATACGAGGTTTCCATACATTGGAGTATACTTCGTATGTATACAGCTGGCATGTCTACGTTCCTAGTCCTACGTATTTTGGGACTGGGGCGTTACATATTTTTGTGGTGGCCCATGTAGGTCAAGATAAATTGTTTGGTTACTTTACCGTACCAAGCAAGCCGGCGAATAGGAATAGAAGTCTAGGATCTCATCCACATACTTGACCTTTTTCCTCGATTCTATATTCGACCGACTCATCGATTGCATCTTGCTTGATTCCTGCTATCATTAATCTTCACTTCGTGCTTGCTAGAGATTGACCCTACTAGTTAGATGTCCCAAACACCCTTAACTTAATTCTTTAAGTTGGGTAGAATACCCCACGACCTGACCCACCCTTGACCATTAAGAAAATACAAATAGTATTATCTAGACCATAGAGACTAGAGAAAGTTAACCCATTTGGTCAACCAAGCCTTCGGCAATAAACCGTAGAATGATGGTATAGGAATAAATAGGACTTAGATTTTTATGACACTTAGACTATTCATATTGGTTCTTATTTCATCTACCTTCGTGTCTATGTTTTACTATCTAAACTAATGATGCTAATATAGCCTAGTATTTGCAAGCTAATCCTTATCGAGCTTGATCAAGACATATGCTATAGAGTGGCCACTCACTAACATATTGTCTAATCAGAACCGGTGCATGATGGTCTGATCAACCAAGTGCACTTTGGTTCGCTTTCGTCTATTATTCTACGTGGATGGAACATAATTAAACTCGGCCTTTAGAATCCCATCCACGACTGCTCTTTTGAATTATTCGGTCGCTTTTGAACCACATATTCGTATTCGATAACGCCTCCTTTGAACTCTATATTGCTCTCGCCTTCACCTATTTTAGAAGGACGAAAGCATGGTGCTAGAAATTCCTCTAGCTATCCTATCACCTATGACCATTATCACTCGATGTTGCTATATCTTTGTCTTGAACTATTTGACCTTTTCCTCGACCCTAAATCTACAATCTTGACTTTCTAATCACTTGGATTTGAGAGTGATTACAATCGTCTCTTAATAATATCCTCAACCTAGACCACGACCATATAAACTTCTTTAAGGAACCCTTCTATCTACCGTTGTGCCTTCTCACCCCCTACGAATTCTTAATTTCGAGGACGAAATTCTTTTAAGTTGGGTAGGATGTAAAACCCCTAAATTTCTACTATTTTTTTATTTTTATTAAATTTGGTACTAATTTAAAATTTTGTATTGTACGTAGCGTAGTCGTATTGTACGTCGCGCACCAATTTACGTTTTCCATATTTTGCTCGTCAAGTGTGAATGTGTGCGAGGTACACCTTTTTAGGAAAACGATTTTTTGATTATAAAATTTTATTTATGTAAGGTAGTTTTCAAAATAATATGTGATAAGTATTTTTAAAAGTTATGAGAAGAGGCGCGTCGAGATTTCCAAAAATAATAATTATTTACATTTTATTTTATTGTACAAAATTTGTAGTTAGGAAAACCATTATTTTATTGATACTAATTGTGTCCAAGATACATGAAATATATTTCATGTCCCCTATGAATTTTTGAAATACTAATTGTTTTATTAAAAAGGTGTTTCAAATATTTAAATATACATACTATTTTCGAAATTATTATTAAATTAATTATAAAAAGATATTTTAGTTAATTATTATACTTTAAGTTGTGGTTAGAATTATTGGTTTGGTTTAAATAGTTAATTTAAGGATAAATATTTATCTATTGGATTATTTAGAATTTAATTAGATTCAAATTTGGATTTTAATTTGGATTTGGATTTATTGAATTAATTTATATTAAATTACGAATCTAATTGGGGTTTAAATATTCCTAGTTCTTATCCAATTGGAAATTTCTACATCCTATAAATAGGCAGATACTCCTCCAATATTTTCTCCATAATATTTCTCCAAATTTTCACAACCCAAACCGTACATCGTGTCGGTGTCCCCCTTCCCATCCACTAAAATTTTTCTTTTACAAATATATTATTTCACCTTCTCTGTGTCCACATTTCGGACACATCTCCTTATCACCATCCGTGTCTCGCATGACACACCTCTGTCTCGATACAATCAAATTCCCAAATCCAGCCCGTATCGGACATCCCGACATAATACTAACCCTAATCCTAATCCCTAACCCTACATTTTCCCGGTCGTGCTTCCACGGTTGGCCACCTTGCTGCTGCCCTATTCCGTGGACGCCAGCATGCCCCGACCACCACCAGCATCACCTTCACCATACCCGCCCAACTTCGTCCCCTGCGACCACACTGCCGTTCCAGCCATCAACATCCCCGTCCCAGCCACAATTTTCGACCATCTCACCATCACGATCATCCTCACCCAACCAACATGACCGCCACCACGGCCACGGCCACTGGCCAGAAACCCGACCGCCACAACCACCCTGTCTACCACAAAACAACCCCGCCACCACGGCCATCGCCGCCGGCGCCACCTCCAAACACCCAACCAAACCCCTAAAAAGAAAAATCAGGAAGAAAATCGCCACCACCGTACTCACCTCCGACCTGAACCGTGACCTCCCTGCCACGCTTTGCCGTGCCCGTCGACGAGTCGAAGCCCCGTGGCCGTGGTTCCCAGCACGCCGCCCAACCTCTTTCGTGCCAAACCGTCGCCCGCCGCACCGCTCGACCGAACCCTTCCACTCCTCCGACGCCGCTCCGCAGCCGCCGTAGACCAGCCGAGCCCCGACCGAGCCGCCCGTGTCCACCTCTCGTCTCCCCGAACTTCTCACTCCCTCCGCCTCCTCCAGTCCCTTCCACACCCCTCCGAACTCGAGCCGCACCGCCGTGACCGCGTGCCACCGGAACCCTCACCACCCTCTTCCGGCGCTGTGCCGTCGCACGCACCCGCCGCACGTGCCGAAGCTCCTCCTCCGCGGTCGAGCACAGCGCGTGACCCCTTCTTCTTCAGAGTTCAGCCTCCTCTCCGCCTCTCTCCCTGGGCCTCACTCCGGCTCTCCCCATCGCTCTGCCGCACAGACCCCGACGCCGGTCGTCTCTTCCGTTCTCTCCGTCTGAGTGCACCCCCTTTACTCACTCTCTCTATTAACTCTCTCTCTCTGCTCCTCTCAATTATTGGTCTGACTTCTTTTTTTCTTTTTATTATTTTATTTTACTGATGTTGAGAGAAGAGAGAAAGTGTTGTGTGTTTTGATTTTTTTGTTGTTGTTTTCTTTACCTTAAAATGTTAACTGATTTATCTTTATATATTATTATTATTAGAATTGTTAATAATATTGCTATTGATTATTATTACCATTTTTTATTTTTGTATTATCATATTTAATACTTTATTATTATTATTATTATTATTATTATTATTATTATTATTATTATTATTATTTTCTTCTCCTTGTACAACAGTAGTATTTTACGATTATTTTATTGTATGATAAAAGGGTATATGTTTTGGATTGTAAATTAGTACGTAAAAACATGTATATATGTTAAATATAAATTTTATTATTATTAATAAGGATAGTAATTGCCATTATTACTTCATTGGATCTACCAGGACCTATATTGTTATTTTGTTCTCATGATATTGAGATAATTCTAAATATATTTTTATAATATTTTATAATACCTTAGTTTACGTATTTTAGCCTAACTCGGTTTTTCCATATTTTTATGTATTTATCAAATATTAGTTTTACCAATAAAAATATATCTTCCATCTAAGGAGTATATCTCACAAATCTAGGGTTTACCTAAAAGCAATCTTTATATTTTTATATATTATAAATAGTTTCAAAAGAAAAGGAATATATATTATTATTATCATTTTCTTTTTAAATTTTCTCATGTCCATGACCAATCCCAAATCTTCCTATTCCATTGCAAATTATATACTACCGTATGTCCACCCTAACAAAATTGACCCTTATGGAACCAATGGAACTGTCCGTGCCACTATCAGAGGTCACCTTGCTTAGTTGTTACACCAAAGTCGCAGTTCGTGCCACATAAATCATTGCAGCACACCAGGCGTACTACCAGGCAAGACACCTTGCTATTTGCTGTTTATTTATTTTAGCTCATATTTCATGCATTATTTATTTTCTTTATGCAAAATAAACTGTGATACATGGCATAACCTGTTAGAACTTACTGTTCATTTATATTTTCTGCTATGTATTATTTTTCTTACACATTAAACCTAGAACTTACATGGCATAACCTGTTAGAACTTACTGTTCGCCAAAAATTATTTCTTTTCTCATGTATTTTTTTTTCTTTACTTGTTGGTAGTGGATTTGTCTCCGTCCAACATATTGTATCAAGACAAATTCATTATTATTATATCTTTTATTCATTTATTTTTGTGGATGAGATTAGTTATGGTTCTACTGCATTTTACAGCTTATGTATTCATACGAGGTTTTCATACATTGGAGTATACTTCGTATGTATACAGCTGGCATGTCTACGTTCCTAGTCCTACGTATTTTGGGACTAGGGCGTTACATCCTCAGAGGGACGTAACAAGATACAAGAAAACACCATGCCATATATATAAACTGTGATATGTAATAGAAAATAAGGGATGCATGCAATAGGATACCTAACCGTACTATAGTGAATATGCAATAAAGAATATTCCTTTACATATGGGCACTCGGCCTGTCTAGCAGTGGCATCATTCCTTCCTTCGGGAACCAGTCGTCTCCGTCCATAACGTTCGGTGAACGTCAGAGGGAATCATTAAGAAAACGTCCATAACACTCCATGAACGTCAGAGGGAATCAGTAATAGTAAGGTGAACCTGCGTCTCCAGCGGAGCTTCAGGTACAATAGCAATTAATATATGGCCCATACATCAAGGAACTATTTTTCCCACCCCATGTCTAGTGGAGTCACATCCATGACCCATATGACCCTCTAGTAACTGCCAAGTCCACTAGCATGCAATTCTATTGGCAGTTGCTCCTAACCGTCGCACGTATCATACGTATCGGTGGCCGGCCGACTACGCGAGTACGTGTCCTATATTTGACTCACAATACGTGGTAAGTAAGTGTCAATGCCGTATGAGATATACTAATACCTCATCAGCAATGGGTGGTCACTAGGCTAAGTCGATGCAAGAGAGATAAATAAAAGCAAGAAAACGACCGATAGAGTCGCTTGCATCCAAGTGTGACTTGGACGCACAGTTTTATAATAACAAGTAAGAAATGCTGAAAATAACAACTAAAAACAAGAATATGTAAATTACAGAGTAAGGTGGCAAAGTACATGAACGTCAGAGGGAATTAGTAATAGTAAGGTGAACCTACATCTCCAGCGGAGCTTCAGGTACAATAGCAATTAATATGTGGCCCATACATCAAGGAACTGTTCTTCCGACCCTATGCCTAGTGGAGTCACATCCATGACCCATATGACCCTCTAGTAACTGCCAAGTCCACTAGCATGCAATTCTATTGGTAGTTACTCATAACTCGCGCGCATCATACGTATCGGTGGCCGGCCGACTACGCGAGTACGTGTCCTATATGTGACTCATAATACGTGGTAAGTGTCAAGGCCGTATGAGATATACTAATACCTCATCAACAATGGGTGGTCACTAGGCTAAGTCGATACAAGAGAGAGAAATAAAAGCAAGAAAACAACCGATAGAGTCGCTTGTACCCAAGTGTGACTTAGACGCACAGTTATATAATAACAAATAAGAAATGCTAAAAATAACAACTGAAAATAAGAATATGTAAATTACAGAGTAAGGTGGCAAAGTATCTTGCCTGATGGTACAAAGTGGCAAGTCCAGAAAATCACAATATCGGCCAAGAAACGTCACAATCTCCAAACAACTCCGGTTGCTAAAACAAACATCAAAAACGTACTCGGTGTATAAGATATACCTAGGAAATGCCTGTCCAAAAGTCTAATTCTGGAACAGGAGCAAAATCGTAATTTCGGATCAAAACAATGTCCGTCGTTGGACCTGCTTTGCACCGAAACACGTGCCAAAGTCTTTGGTCTCTAAAGTCGTCAAACTATATATCTACAAATTCAGTTTGAGGAGGGAAACTCAAGGGTATGTCTAGTTTTGGATTCCGATGAGCCGCGTACAAAATTGTCCGTTTGAGTGGATCACGGGCCCGCCAAAAAGGGGTTCCGGTCGACCTTCTTAAAATTGAACCAAATTTTGCACACGGGACCAAAATTTTGATTCGGACCTGTTGGCACAAGTTTTGTCTCGATCTGACGACTGTACACGAAGTTAGGGTCAAGTTTGCAAAATGGCGATACGGGGTATCTTGACGGATACGGACTGATTTTGTCGCGCACATGCGACGAAACTGAGTTACATCAGTTCCCACACGTCAACAACGTCCATACGCGCCTTTTGATACGTATTGTGCGCGGCCACGTCGCCCGGTTCGTCAGGGCGCACGCCATATCGAAATTTTTTTAGAATTTTATATAAGTTTAAAACAGTTTTTCCTCCAACTTCCACATCAATTTACTTTTTACTTTTTATACGTTAATCGAAACGACGATCCACAACAAGAAAATTGGCCGACAAGTTGTTGTTTAGAATTGGTTTTAACAGTCCAAAAAATAAATTTTTTTCTAACTTCGGTTCGATTTTTCGAACCAGTTAGATGGTTATGTCAAAATCCATCTGGAGGATCTCGAAGTGGGTCAACTCTACTTTCCAGAAAATCTTACGGATCTGAAATCAGTGTTACGAGTAAAAAGTTAAATCGTCGGAAAGTAGGGTACCTTGAGTGGGAAAACTGCTTCGTGGATAACGAGGGGCTGACTTTTGATGCTCCGTTCGTCGCGCACACAACTCTGTTGCCGGTGAAACGAACTCGTAGACAAAGAGGATATGTTCTGCCGTAATTTTTGTTTTAGGAGTCTAGGGTTTTGAGGTCTGTGAAGGAAGCTATATATATAACAAGTTGGGTGAAAACCTACTACTACTTAGGCTTACTAATAAAGCCATGGGCTTTGCCCCACGGGTTGGAGTTGATTTAAGCGCTGCTACAGCAGCTAAGGGAGAGGGGGGCCCGCCCACTTTAAGTGGGTGGGAGTTTTTCTTCTTCTTTTTTTCTTTTCTTTTCCTTTTTCATTTCTTTTTCTTTTCCTTTTTCATTTCTTTTTCTTTTCTTATTCTTTTTTATTTTTTTCTTCATCTTTTTCATTTCCTTTTTCTTTTTCTTTTCCCAACAACTTGCCAGGATTACTCCCTGATCGAGACATTGAGTTTTCTATTGACTTATTCCCTAGAGCGATACTAGTATCTCAGCATTGTTACATAATAAACCCTAAGAAAGCAATGGAGATGAAGGATCAGATTGATAAGCTGGAAGGAAAGGGCTTCATTCGATCGAGTGCTTCACCCTGGGGAGCACCAGTCCTATTTTTTGCCTAAGAAGGACGAGACTGTCAGGATGTGCATCAATTATTGGGCCCTCAACAATATGACTATCAAGAATAAATACCCATTGTCCCAGATAGATGAGCTTTTTGATCAGTTGAGTGAGGCTAAGGTCTTCTCCAAGATAGATCCACGATCAGGGTATCACCAGGTGAAGGTCAGGGAGCAGGACATCCCCAAGACTACATTCAATACTCAGTATGGACAGTATGAGTTCTTAGTCATGCCCTTTGGACTCACTTATTCTCCAACCGTTTTCATGAACCTTATGAATAAGGTCTTCCACCAGTACTTGGATAAGTTCGTGATGGTATTCATAGATAATATTCTGATCTATTCCAAGACCAAGGAGGAGCACGAAGAGCACTTGAGGATAGTATTATGTATTCTGAGAGAGAAGAAGTTGTATAGAAAACTCTCTAAATATGAGTTTTTTACGACCGGATGGAGTTCTTGGGGAATATGGTGAATAAAGACGGCATAGCAGTAGACCAAAGAAGATAGAGGCAGTGAAGTCATGGGATACTCCCAGCTAGGTGGCAGAGATCAGAAGCTTTTTGGGACTGGCTGGGTACTACAGGAAGTTTGTGCAGGATTTTGCTAAGATTGTAGAACCGATGACCCGGCTCCCCCAGAAGAATGAAGAGTTTGTTTGGACAGAGGCTTGCTAGGGGGCTTTCGAAGAGTTGAAGAAGAGATTGACTATGGATCCCATTCTAGCCTTACCATTAGGATCAGAAGGGTTTTCTGTATACAGTGATGCATCAGAAAAGGGACTGGGATGAGTATTGGAGCAGAACAAAATGGTGATAGCATATGCTTCTGACAGCTGAGGCCACATGAGAAAAAATATCCAACCCATGACCTGGAACTTACAGCGGTCATCTTTGCCTTAAATCTTTGGAAGCACTATTTTTATGGAGAGAGAGTGGAGACATCTACGGACCATAAAAGTCTAAAATATGTCTTCACTCAGAAGGAACTGAATATGAAATAGAGAAGGTGGCTAGATCTTCTAAAGGACTTTAACATCAATCTACAGTATCACCCAGGGAAGGCGAATGTTATAGCAGACTCACTCAGCAGATATCTTATGGCTATGTTTTTTACTATGGAGCGGCATCTTCTAAAGGATTTAGAGAGCTTGGGGTTGAGGTCATTATTCCAAGATTTAAGGGATAGATAATAAACATTCAGATTCTGTCTGGACTGATGGAGAGGATTAAGAAGGCCCATTTTCTTGATGAGGGTCTCCGCAGCCTTCAGATTCAGGTACAGGCAGGACTATCGGATGACTTCACCATAGTAGAGGATGGTTCACTTAGGCATGGTACTCGGTTCTGTGTGTGCCTAAGGATAGCTTGAGAGAGGAAGTTATGCATGAGGCTCATCATTCACAGTATTCTATTCATCCAGGGGCTACGAAGATGTACAAGGATCTTCGTGAGCATGTATGGTGGTTTGGGATGAAGTAGAAAGTAGCCAGATTTGTCTCCAGATGTTTGGTATGCCAGCAGGTTAAATCTGAACGTCAGAGACCTGGAGGATTACTCCAGCCTTTGTCTATTTCTGAATGGAAGTGGGAGCATATCAATATAAATTTTGTCTCAGGACTACTACGAAAACCTGGCAGGAAGGACGCTATATGGGTAATAGTGGATAGACTGACAAAATTAGCTCACTTTATTCCATTCAAGGTAGGGCTGTCGACTGAGAGGCTAGAAGAGCTCTACATGAGGCAGATTGTACGAATTCATTGGATTCCAGTTAGCATTGTTTCAGACAGAGATAGCAGGTTTACTTAACACTTCTGGAAGAACCTATAGTAGAGTTTGGGCAACCAGTTGAAGTTCAGTACTGCTTACCACTCACAGACAGATGGCAGTCTAAGAGGACGATTCAGACCTTAGAGGACATATTGAGGATCTGTGTCTTAGACTTTGGAGGGTCTTGGGAAAACTATTTACACATGGTGAAGTTTGCCTATAATAACAGTTATCAGGCTAGTATAGGCATGACACCTTTTAAGGTGCTGTATGGCCAATGATGTCGGACGCTTTTACCTTGGGATGATATGGGAGAGAGAGTATTACAGGGGCTAGAGATGGTAGTGGATGCAGCTGAAAAAGTCAAATTAATCAGGGATGGACTCAGTGTGGCTCAAGATAGGCAGAAGCACTGGGCAGACAGTTACCACATTCCTCTGGAGTTCGTTGTTGGAGACTCTATTTTCCTGAGGATATCCCCTACCCAAGGTACTATCAGGTTTGAAAAGAAGGGGAAGACCAGTCCTCGATATATTGGCCTATTTGATATAGCAGAGACAGTGGGCCCAGTGGCATACAGGTTAGTGTTTGCAAAAACAAAAGTTGAAGAACTTTATTGATACAAACTTTGTAAAAGATTACAATTTGAATTCTGGGAATGGTACAACTTTAGGAATCCAATCTAGATGACGATTGCTTTATCCCTTGGACGATGTGAACTCTGAAGACGAAGCCTCTGAAGTTGAAAACAAATCTGGAATTGAAGGAAGAAAGCCTCGGAAGTTGAAGGCAAAAGCCTCGGAAGAATGCAGCAGCACTTGAATAAGAACTCCTGAACTCTCTGATCTCTGATTATTGATTCGTGATCCCCTTGAATGGAGACTTGAAACTCTATTTATAGAGTTCTGAGAAATAACTAACTTTTAGTTATTCTGGACTGCGCATGATGGATTGTGCAGCAATTGGTTTGCGCAGCAATGGACTGCGCAGGCAGTTGCTGGATCATGGGTTAACTGTCTTGGACACATGGCATCATTTGATTGAAATGTGCATGATCATGCATAAGCAGTTGCCACGAAATGAGCAATTGATGGCATAAATGCCACGTGTACTTTATCATTTGTACTGGTAGAACGCGTACATTGAACTGCACAGACTTTGGATTGCGCCAACTTGATTTGTGCAGGAAATAGATTACGCCAACTTGATTTGCGCAGACATGGATTGCGCTGCCAGCTGTCCTCGAGCGCCGTGCTGCACGATTAAACGAACGGCCGCCTCGATCTTCGTACTGTCAGTTGTCAGAAGATTTGATTGTGTCAGATAATGATGACTTTTGCCACGTCAGCTTGCGCAGTTGAGAGTGTGCGCAATCGATCCTGCACAATCTGAATGGTGCGCAATCTGTTGTCTGCGCAAGTCATTTGAAAGTTGTATTTCTTGATTTTCTGACTTTGTTGATGTGTGCCACTTGATTTTTTAGGACCTACAAGACCCCCTTCAAAGTTTTCGAAAGTTGAACTTATTTAAAATTTCGAAATACTTTGAATTTTGAAATTTGAATCAATTTGCGCATGATGTAAGCTGGCTGCACAATCTGAGGGATTGTCCACAATTTTAGGCACAAACTGAGGCAGCCGTTTTGTTTTCGAAAACTATAAATAGCTCTCCTTTTTATTTCATTTCTTTACTTTGCCTCCTTTATGTTTGAGAGAAAGAAATTTTCGAACTTCGACTTCCTTCTCCGACGATCTTCATGGCGCCCCGACGATCCTCCGCCGCCGCTAAAGGCAAAGCCCCGGCCGAATCATCAAACAGAGCTGCACGACGAGCTTCTCGTCATGAATCTGCGTACCCTGCAATGTCAGGTAGAGAACTTTTAATCAAAAACCCTTTTTAGGGTTTTGATCTCACTGTTCTTCAAAATTCATCTCTTTTTAGAGATGTGATCATAATGCGCCACCCTCTTTAGGGTTCTGGTTGCACAAATCAGTTAACTCTTCATTTTTATGAAGAGTGACTTTCTGTACAATCGGTTGAACTGCGCTGGCAGATGTCAGCGCAATCTGCTGATTTGTACGAGATGATCAGCACAAACTGATGGCTGTTTGTTCGCGCAGTCTGATGTTTGCGCAAACTGATGCTGCACAAACTGATATTGCACAATCTGATTTTGCACAAACTGATGACAGAATCTTTGACTTTGACTTGTACTAAATTCTGCTTTCTTCTGTTTGATGCAGTTAATGTGAGAGAAGATCCAGAATATGAAACTTTTGTGGGAACTCTTTCAGAGTCTGAGTATAAAGAGGATCTCCCCCATGTACATTATCCCCAGTATGATCTACCGACCTTCCGTCAGGCAATTCTGATATCTCAAGACAATGAGACTCTACTGTGTTTAATGAATGGACAACCCTTAGAATCAGCAGACGCTGTTATTCATAAGAAACCTTTATTCTTGTTCGGTGAGGCTTTTGAGAAAAGCTCCCAACCAAGACCGAGGATGGAGGAAAGAATAGTCCATCAGGAAGATAGATCATTCTTTATACCAGATATTGCCCGCTGTCTCCCTTTATCCCGGTATGCTCATGCGAGCTATTCGAGAAAGATGGAGTGGAACATCACTCTTTTCCAAGATGCCCGTACAGGGAAAATTTTTGTGAAGAAGGGGTCAAATAAGAAGGATATGTTCTACAGCTCCTCTGATCGATACAGTATCTTATTGAGGGGCTTGAGACCTGGTTGCTTCCGCCAGAGAACTCCTCTTTGTTGATGTCTGTCAGAACACCGATATTTGCAAACGAATTTGCGAAAGCTGAAGGGAAGTACCCCGAACAGGATATCAGGTTAACTGGATTGGTGAATCCAGATTACAAGAGATAGAACTGTATTGCAAATTGGATTCTGATAACATTTGAAGACAGACTTCAATAAATCAATTTATACCAAGCAGTACATGCCACTGTTTATGGTTTTGCACCCAATCCACACATGTTCTTGGCCTTGGCTGAAAGATACAATTATAGGACAGGAACCTTTATGACCCCTAGTAGAGAAATTGGGTTTGCACTCCACGAGATAAAATATATCTCGTACTTGCCAATGGCAGACGCTCCATATGAAGAGTATGTACCAACTAATGACGAGTAGAAAGGAAAATACAGCAATGGTAGCAGTATTCGAGGAACTGCTATGCCATTACAAGATCTGTTCCCTGTTTTATAAGAGTGCTACAGCCAACACCTGTTATTCTTCGAAATGGCTTCCCTATCTGTTCCTTAACCACATAGAAGAGAAGAAGACTAAGGAGAACGACAAATGCTATCCAAATTTCTTCAAACCTTTGAGCAATACAGAAGTTATGAAGCTGATGGAAGAGAGTAGTAATTTTGATAAACAGATGAAAGATGATTATGAATATCCTCCTTTAAAGAAGGGGGACACTCTGGAGAGTTATTTGAGAATGGGTTATAGACCCATGTCAAAAGAAGCCCAACTGGCAGGGTTTCTGACATACTGGCTCCGGCGGTTTGTGGTCCCCGGATCCAGTGCTGAGGACCGCTTTCATCACGGCATTCTTTTGCCGCCGTCAAGTTAGTCTTTGGCTACAAGGTGGACCTGTTATCAGCAATGACTTGCAAATTAAATGCCAGTCTTCGTTTGTATGTTGATCTGATGCTGAAAGCAAAAGGAGAGAAAGAATTCCCTCGCCTAGAACTGCCATACACATATTTATTTGGATGGTTGCTTCTCCACTATCCCACTTTAATGGACCCTGGCATGGGACAGGTTGATGGCAGCTTTCTGCGAAGGTACTCTCATGGTAAATGGAAGTACACTTCTTTGAGCGAGTGTAGATATGTTCTAAATCTGAATAGAGGATGGAACTTTTGTTGTGCTCCTCTCCCTGCTGGATATGATCAGATGCCAACAAATATGGTAGACTCAAAGATGCAACCTCTAAACCGTGCAGCCTTTGAATGGTTGAAGACAATTCGACCATCTCATTTAGTATACCGGTTCGAAGAGGAATGTTACTTAGAACCATACCTCCCCAGCCGATTTGCTCGGCAGTTTGGATATGATCAATTCTATGTGGGGAATGCAATCACCTATCTCCAAGGCAAGGGTTTTTTGATAGACGGGGCCCGAGCCTGGGCTTACTATAATGCCCGTGATACGAAGGCCATATTCTTGATGCCGACAAATAGCACTCATGGTCCTCGGATGCTATTTACTTATTCAGTATTTTATACATCCGCGAACACTTTTGTCGAGAATTTTAATCTCGCAGATAGTTTCGCTTCTTCGACGAGATTAAAGAAAGGAAAACTTACTCTGTCGATCACTATAAATGATGAGGTGCACGAACCAGCAGATGCACCTTTGGAAGTCTCAAGGGATATTATGTTCCCTCAAGAAGTAAATGCACCACTACGTGTCTCTCTGAAAGTGGATAGATCTCCAGCAAAGAAAAGGAGAAGAGAGGAGCCTCCTGCTCTAGCAGCAAAGAAGAAGTTAATTTTAGATCACTCTTCTGAAAAGATCACTACTCGATCTCAGTCTCGGCAACTGGTCGAGTCAGCTCAGCAAGAAGAGGCTTCAACACCAACCTCTATCCAGAAACAAGTTGAAACGATAAATATAGAGAGCCCTGAGAGGCGACTAAAAAGAAAGAAGCTGGCTCAGAGAAGGAATCGAGCCCCGTCTTCTATGGTAATGGATGCTGCAGCTGGAGTAATCTTTCCATCTCCCACTCCTGTTCTAGAACCTAGGAATAAGACTCCTAGTCCTGAACATAGAGAGGATATCGAGCAAAAGACAGATCTTGCTCCGGGAACTGAGGCCGAAGAGCCTAGAGGAAGTACTGAGATTGTTAAACTTCCGCCTACTCCCAGAACCCTTCGCGAAGAGGAAGATCGCGAAGTAATTGCGGCTTTAGAAGATTGTAGCTACAGTCCTCTGGATGACTATGGTGACCAAGCCGCGACTACCAGCGAGAAGGCACCAGAAGAAGACGAGGATGAGGAGAGCTCTTCATCTGAAAATGTTGATGACTATATGCAAGATCTTGAAGAAAATGATGAAGTGCAGACATCTCCTATTGCTGTCAATGATGCAAATGATGAGGATATTGAAATCCTAGAGAATGCTGCCGACACCTTAAATCCTGAAAAGGATGTTGAGGCTCCAGAGAATGCTACTGACACCTTAAATCCAGAAAAGGATGTTGAGGTTCCAGAAAAAGCAATAGATGAAGAAATCCTGGAGGAAACTCCCGCTAATGATCCTCAAGGTAAAAAAATGGAATTAGCAATCTCCTCTTGAATGAATTGATAGCTAACGTCTTTATTTATATTTCCTGTAGATCATGAGACTGCTCTAGCACCTCCGACGTGCACGGACATAGTGCCCATAACGACGGTGGTTATTAGTAGTAGTCATCATTTGTCTTGTGGTTCTGAGGCGGGTAGTAGCCAAGCTGTTATAGCTGAAGTTACTTCTGCTCTGCCAGAGTCTACTCCTGCAGGGGATAAGCTCATTGCTGGATCGAACCAAGGTAAGACTGTCTTCATTTGATCTTTTTGGTTATTTAGCAAACGACTAGCAAAATAACAATTTTACTTTCGCAGAGGAACAACCAGGAGGGGCGACTAGCTCTACATTGGCTCCATTATTTAAAGAAACTGCTATACAGACACGAGATCCTGCTACCTCATCTTCAACAGGAGTAGCTGCAACACCTGGCACTCTGGCAATTAATCAACAAGTTGTTCAATCATTCACCAGATGTTTCTTTGAATCGTTGAGACCCCTAGTCAACAAAATGATGGACAAAGAGGGAGCTGATTTCTTTATGGTTAGAAATCCGACTTCTCTCTTGGTAAGGGCTGTAAGGGAGCAAGGTGACGAAGCTCAAGCTACTCTCCTTGAGCATATACTAGATGAATTAGAAGTCTCTATAAAGAAATATAAGGAGCTCAAACAGAAGGAAATAGAATCTCTAGTGCAGGCTGAGTTTGAGCGAATGGCCCAAGCAGCTGATATAGAAAGGATGAATCTTCAAAATCTTTTGGAAGCTTATTCCACAAAGTCTGCTGAATATAACTCTAAACTGGAATTAGTAACTTTGATGGCTGAAAGAAAAGGACAGAGAATTGCTGAACTGAAAGCAGAAATTGTTCGTCTCCAGCAAGAATTAGAAGAGGAAACTGCTAATCATCAACTTGTGATTGAACAATTCAATGCCTTGCTTCAGGAGAAGGATGAGTACGATGCAACTCATGGTGCAGAGATTACCCGCCGGACTGTAAACATGCCCGTCTTTAATGAAGAAACCGGGATGGAAGAGGCTAGAAGGAAGGTGACATCCACTCATGAAGAAGAGCTGCAGACTCTGAAGCAGCAGATCGACGATTTGATCATTCCTCCTTCTTAATAGAACTTTTTGTATCTTTTGTCGTAGATGTGTTTTTGTAATGCCTCGTATTTTGATAAATAAAAGACATTTTGCTGTGGCTCCCTGATTTATTATATATCTTATTTAGATATAAATAATAGAGATAGAAAATATATTCAGAGGTGCAAGATATGATATATTTCTTGCAGAAAATAATTATATTCATTATATCTGCTCAGAGGTAATATGGACGTGGCAGAATATATTAAATATTATTATTTTACTTGACAACTTAACCGAAAATGACAAGTTGCTGATATGGATGTGAGATGAACGAAAAAAACCGTCAAATGATAAAACGAACGGATAAGCCGTCAAGTGATAATGAATGAATGGGCGAACCGTCGGATGAATGTGATGAACGGACGGACCGTCAAGAGAATTAAATGAACGGATGAACCGTTAATAGAATTAAATAAACGGATGAACCGTCGGGTGATGATGAATGAACGGGCGAACCGTCGGATGATAATAAATGAACGGATGAATCGTCGGGTGGTAATAAATGAACGAATGAACCGTCGGATGAATGTGTCGCTTTGTCGTTTGAGAAATCTCTGCATATAAATAGGACAGAAATCTGACAGGAATGAGCACTTTCACTTTTCAACATAAAAATGTCGTCTGAAGATGCACTCAAGAAGACTGAGCTTGCCCCGAAGGTTGAAGAAGACGTTAAAGAACGTCCAGTCGATCCAATTCAGCCAAAGAAAGCAGAAGCAGGCGAAGGTTCGTCTGCACCCAAGCCACCGCGAGATATCCTGGACTTTCTGCTTGAACCAGGAAGGACTGAAAAAGAAGAGGCCATGAGACGGGCCGCCTGCAAGTTCCTCGTGGGCTCCAACAAAGAAGTTCTCGGCTCTTTTGCTGACCATGTTTTTGAAAAGGACGGTAGTGGTCCGCGTCCAAATGTAGAGAAGGATGATAGTGACCATCCTTAATATCATGTACTATCATTCATGATTAAATAAAATTTTATTTATGAACATGAACTTGTCTGATGATTTACATGTATTTAAATTTACACATAGTACTTTTTATGGAATTTGCCATTGATAGGCATCATTGCAATTCGTCCATCCAGTTCTGAGAGTTGATACGCTCCACTTGAGAAGACTTTGCTCACAACGTATGGACCTTCCCACTTTGCGTCGAACTTGCCTTTGGTCATATGAGTCATAGTCATAGGACGTCTGACTGTTAAAACAAGTTCTCCTTGCTGAAAGGCTCTGACCTTCACTTTACGATTAAAAGTCTTCGAGATGCGGGCTGGATATAACTCAATATGTTGTTGAGCCATTAGTCGCTTTTTGTCGAGTGCCTCCAATTCTTGAAGTCGAAGAAGGTCATTGTTCCCTGTAGTGAGCTCGTTAGCAATGGCAATCCTTAAAGAAGGAATTTGAAGTTCCAGAGGAAGAACAGCTTCACAGCCATATACCAAAGAGAAAGGTGTAAAACCCGTAGGATTGCGGACCGTAGTTCGGTAGGCCCATAGACATTCGCCAAGCTTTTCACTCCAATTCTGTTTGTTAGTAGATACAAACTTTTTGAGAAGCTTGATAATAGTTTTGTTGAAGGCTTCAGCTAAACCATTAGCAGCAGGGTTGTAAGCAGTCGAAGCGACATTATCAATCCGGTGATCATCACAGAATCTGGTAAATTTTTGGCTGATGAATTACGGTCCGTTGTCATGAATAATTCGTCGAGGGACACCAAATCGATAAATGACATGATATTTGACGAAATTGATAACGCTACTGGTCTTGACTTCAGCCAAGGGTATAGCTTCAGCCCACTTAGAGAAGTAGTCTGTTATTGCTAGAATGAACCGATGTCCTCTAGAAGAAGGAGGATTAATATGACCTATGACATCCATGCCCCAAGCTTCGAAAGGCCAGGAAGCAGCTGTCGGATGTAGAAATTCTGAAGGCTGATGAATGAAGTCTGCATGGATTTGACAGGCTCGACATTTCCTTGCATATTCAATGGCATCTGATACCATAGAGGGCCAGTAATAACCCATTCTTCGGATACGATCCTGTAATTTAGGACCAGGCTGATGTGCTCCGCAAACACCATTGTGAGCTTCACGCAGTACTTGTTTTGCCTCTTCACCAGCTAAACAACGTAGAAAAAGACCGTCATAAGTCCGTCGATAGAGAGTCTTAGTGGTTTGATTGTAGTAGAATCGTAGAGATCGTCGTCGAATACTTGTAGCCTCCTTAAGATCTTCGGGGAGTATGTCATGAACCACGAAGTCGATGAAAGGAGTTCTCCAATCTTTATTGATAACATTAACTTCAGCAAAATTACTGAACTCGATGTTACGATTGTTTTCAACACAAAACAATTCTCGATTAGAGATAACCACCACTTGTTGTCTTCTGATAGGGACAGCTAAGACTGCTGCAAGATTGGCTAAGGCATCTGCTTCAGTATTGCAAGCTCGGCTTACATATTCAATAAAGAAAGCTTTGAACGATGTAGCCATGTTGATTGCTGCCTCAAAGTAAGGCACCAGATCTTGATGACGGACTTCATAAGTTCCTCTAACCTAGTTAACAACCAGCTTAGAGTCGCCGTAAACTTCGAGATATTCAATGTTCAATTGCTTGGCTAATTGAAGACCGATAAGTAGAGCATTGTACTCTGCTACGTTGTTAGAGCAAGGCTCATCTAGAGAGTAGGCTCTTTGGATAGTTGATCCGTCTGGAGAAACAAGCACAACTCCAACTCCTGCTACAATAGCACCATTGGGTCCAATTCTGGATGCTCCGTCAAAGAATAGACGCCAAGTTGGAAATTCTTCAGAGATCAAGTTAACTTCCAACGTTTCGTCTGGAATATCATCGTAAAGCTTGGATGTTTCTGGTACGGGATGAGCCGCCAAGAAATCCGCCAGTGCTTGAGCTTTAACAGATTTTTGAGGAACATATACCATGTCATACTGGGCTAGAAGGATGGCCCATGTAGCAAGCCGAGAGTTGAGTGTGCTAGGCTTTTTCATTAATACCCGAAGAGGATTGACTCGGGATATGACATGAATAGTTTGACCAATGATGTAATGTCTTGTCTTTTGAACGACGAACATAAGAGCCAGACATTCTTTTTCAACCGGACTATAACGGTGTTCAGCACCAATCATAGTACGACTGAGATAGTAGATGGCCTGTTTGTGACCTTCTTTGTTCTTTTGGGCGAGTAAAGCACCCAACGAATGATCCATAGCACGGACATACATTAAGAATGGAATGCCTGAGATTGGTGGCACCAAAACTGGTGGGTTCATGAGATATCATTTGATGTCGTCGAATGCTTGTTGACATTCTTCAGTCCAAATAAAAGATACACCCTTCTTCATTAGCTGAGTGAATGGTCTGTAGCGTCCAGACAAGTTCGAAATAAATCGCCTGATGTACGCAAGTCGGCCTTGGAATCCTCGTAGCTCTTTTAGGTTGCGTGGAGGACGCATCTCTTGAATGGCTTTGATCTTCTCGGGATCCACGTGTATACCCTTAGAGGTAATAACGAAGCCGAGAAATTTACCACTAGAGACACCCAAGAATGACTTGGTGGGATTCATCTTGAGCTGATGTTGACGCATGAGATTAAAGATAGTTCTCAAGTCTTGGATATGATCTTCTTTTAGGCGACTTTTGACGGCAATATCGTCAACATAGCATTCGACAGTTTTGCGAAGATGTTCTCTGAAAATGGTACTCATAGCTCGTTGGTAAGTTGCACCAGCGTTCTTAAGACCAAATGGCATCACTGTGTAGCAATAGACTCTCCGAGGAGTACGAAAAGATGTATGTTTTTCAACTTCGGGATTCATCTTGATCTGATTATATCCAGAGAATCCATCCATAAAAGATATTCGCTCGAACCCACAGGTATTGTCAATCATAACAACCATGATAGGGAGAGGAAATTCATCTTTTGGACATGCTTCATTAAGATCTTGGAAGTCGATGTAGACTCGAACTTTGCCGGTTTTCTTCAGAACAGGAACAACATTGGCTACCCAATCAGGATGTTGTTCTTCTATGATAAAGCCACAAGCAATAAGCTTCTTGACTTCATCATCGATTGCATCTATCATTTCAGGCTTGAAATGCCGTTGCTGCTGTTTGACTGGTTTAGCATTGGGAAGAATGTTTAGTTTGTGAGTAGCAATCTTGGGATCTAAACCTGGCATATCCTCGTAACTCCAAGCAAAGACATCAATGTATTCTTTAATAAGAAGAATCAACTCTTGCTTATCTGCTTCCGGAAGATTTTTGCTAATAAAGATTGGACGAGGTGACTCGCTTTCTCCTACATCGACTTGAACTAGTTGATCTTCAGTAGGAGGTTCTCTTTGTTCAAATCGGAGTACCTACTGATTATCCATATATTGAGCCCAAGGATCAGTTTCAGAACTTTCTTCAATGTCCTCATCATATCCTTTCGAAAGTTCAGCAGAAACCATATTGGAAGATACGATTACACGATGGACTTCACCGACACTGGTATCAGAATCCCATGACCTGGAATCAGAAGAATTAGAACGTTCTTCGTTATCAGAGTCAGAGACTGCTGGGGATAACATCGGAGGAGAAGCATATCCGAGACCTCTTTTGGTCCGGCTGTAATACATTTCTGACTTTCCATGTGGAACAGCGGTACGGAGAGGAGTTTTTCTTCCCTTACCGTAGTTGAGGCCGCTTTTGAAGTCGTAACCCATCTTTCGGACGATGTCTTTTGATTGTTGACTGTAACGATGGAATTGAAGATGTCCCGTGTCGTTAACTTTGCTATCATCCGTGTGGCTAAATTTTTGTTCCGGTCTTTTACTAAAAAGTATTGGACGTTCACCTTTCTTGCGAGCAGGAACAATACGATATGAATCTTTTGGGTGTTCACATGAAACTTCTGTTTGAAGAGATTGTACAACTCCCATTGTAAATGACTGAAAGCTATCTAACATATCCAAATAGTATTTAGTATGATAAATAACATCAGTATACTGGAAAGTAGATGCTTTTTCATTGATATGTACATCTGTATTTACAGCAGAACCTTTAGCCTTAGCAGGCTTGGTCAGATTGATTACAAGAGGGGGAGAAGAAGAACGTGAAGGAGGCTTGTTACGACGAAGGTCAATAACAAGTGGCTCAGAGGAGGTGAGCTCCCTTTTTTCTTTGTTGTGAGTTAAATCAGCAACAAGAGGCTCAGAAGAAGCGAGCTGCTTTTTGTCCTTATTACGACGTAAATCGATAACAAGTGGCTCAGAAGAGGTGAGCTCCCTTTAATTTTGTTCAGCATCAACTGATTTTTCTTGAACCGGCAAGTGAATAGCCAGTGGTTTAGAAGACTGAGGATGAGAAACACGCCCTTTGACAGGTATGATGAGAGTATCATTGGGCATTGCTTCTTGGTCTTCTTCGGTATCCATGGCCAATACCACTTTCATAAATTCCTCCTTGTACATACGAGCATCGTTGCAATACGCTTCAACGCCCTTGAAAGGATAAAGGTCTGCAACTTCCTTGTGAACTTGTCCTTTGTCATCAACGTATTTAAAGCATTGATGAAGAGTTGATGGAACAATATTATGTTCATGGAGGAATGGTCTTCCCAGAAGAGCGTTGTAAGAACAACCATGATTGTCAATGATATAAAAGGTCACCTTTGTGCGAAGATTGCCTATTTGGAGTTTTAGACGGATCTTGCCCAAAGGTTCACTTCATCCTTGGTTGAATCCTAAGATAGTGGTAATTGTGCTTGAAAGACTATGTACTGGTATCTTCAACGCGTCTAGCATTGTCTTTGGCATGATGCTAAGTACAGACCCTGGATCTATCAGAATACGATCGACCTTCATCGAATCGACATATCCTGTATAGTAGAGAGGACGATCATGTCTATTATCTTCCAGTAGCATATCATCTTGAGTAAAAGTGATGTTTGGAATCAACTCCAAGATACTATGACAGTGATGACAAGAGACAGGTTCAGCTTCTGGCTTTTTGAGAAGAGTTAGACAAGTTTCAGCCTGCATCAGAGCTTCACTTAAAGTTTCTCGAGTCTCTTTAGAAAGGCGCAAGAGCTCTAAAATTGATAACCTAGCCTGCGTATTAGCTAGCTGAGCCAATATATCAAAGTTATATGGCTTTTCAAGTCCTGTAGGAGATAATTTCTTCAGGGGCTTGTCAAAGCGGACTTGTTGCTTGCCTTTGTCAGCAACTACCGGCTTGGGAGGAATAGGTACTACAACTGGTGAAGATGTAGAAGGGATCTCTTCAGTGGAAGCAGGTTGTGCTGGAGCAGGTTCAGAAGAAGAAGCAGGATTCTCTTGACCTTCAGAATGATTTTTCAAATAGGCTTTCCCTGATCTGGTGCCTAACAGAATCTCTTCGTCAACTATGGGGTCAAAAGACACCATGTTGCAAGTCTTTGTTTTGCCTTTAGAACGAGCTTTCTTTTTGGAAGAAGAGGACACTTCGAATTCCAAAGCAAGATCAGGATGGATCCACATAACTTCACCGTTGTCAAGAGACAAGGGAACAAGACCTTTATTTGGTGGAAGTGGGAGATTCTCAATCTCAAGAGTAGCTTTGGGAATTGGAATGACACCGTGTTGTACCATCTGCGGAGGAAAGTCACCAAACTGGACTGAAACCATGTTTGCAATAACAGTTTTCTCATCTTCTTGCAGAGTGACGACACCAGCATTGACAAGCTCTTAAATTTTGCCCTTGAGCACATAGCATGCTCGAGTAGGATGTCCAATGAACCTGTGGTAGACACAATATTTAGGATGATCTGTCTTACCGACTTTATCAGGTTTCTTTGGGTCTGGGAGTTGAATTTTATTGCTTTTGAGTAAACACTCAAAGATGCTTGCAGTGTCATTCTCGTCAAAGGAATATTCCACTTTCTGACGAGGTTCCCTTGGTGGAGGTGCAGAAGGAGTAGGAGTGGATGTAGGTGGAGCCACATTGACAGCTAAAGATTCTTTATTCTTGTTCAAATTAATGTTCAAAGTCTCTTTTGCTTTGCGGTTGTTCTGGCGGTTGCTACCACCTGACGTCTGATGTTCATCTCGATCAGGGTTAGACATCTGTACCCCCAATTGTTTGAATTTATCAGCACTAACTTCAGCAGCTTTGGCATTGACAATGAATGAAGGCCAATCTTGGAATTGGGTAGATCCCGTCCACATACTGATAATAGGCAAAAGGTTTGCCTTACAAGTATCAATAGTGATAGCAGCTGGAGTTCCGGGAGGCATTTTCAAAGCTTCACGACGGAACCGTTCGATAAAGCTCTCAGAAGTTTCATTATATTTCTGTTTGATTTTGTTGAGAGCTGACATAGTCATGTCATTAAATCCTTCATAGAACCGTTCTAGAAAGATTTGTTTGAGACCTGAAAAGGAAGTGATACAACCATCGGGCAAACTTCTGTACCAGTCATATGCTACGCCGGCTAAACAACCAACGAACACTCTGGTAAGAAGAGCGTCATTTGGCTGGAGTAGAACGGTCATTACCTCATAATGATTGATGAATTGACTAGGGGAAGTACTGCCATCGAACAAAGAGATTGTTGGGATTTTGTACATCGGTGGGAATGGGACTTCCTTCCATTCAACTGGATAGGACTGCTTGATCCCTAATCTTTGTAAGTTGTCTTTCTCTTTGAAAGCTTCGAATTGAGTTCGCAAGAGTTTGACAGCTTCATTGGCATCTTCTGATGACGAAGAAGGGGCAGGTTGAGTTAGAATGGTAGGAGAAGGAACAGCATTGTAAGCACTACCCCCAGCTCCAGACTGACTAGGTGTAGTTTGAACTTGCACTTGTACAGGAGGCATTTGAGAAGATACTACCCCCAGCCCAATATTGGCAGGTACCGAAGATGCTATGATCTCTGGACTAGTAGTAGGTGCAGTTGGTGGTGTAACATGCTGTGCTACAATAATGGAATGCATACTAGCAACCATTTCAGCCATGGTTTTTAGTTTGTCTTTAAGTGCAACAATTCGCTGTTCCTGATTTATAGAAGTTGAAGCATCTGGATCATCAGTGACAACATAAGCTGTCACTTCTCTCGGTATAATGGAAGACACCGTCTGTTCGGAGCTTTCGCTGTATGCATCATAGTCGGAGAAAGTATCGTCTCCTGATTGAGAAATAGGAAGATGACCTGAAGGGTTTTGAGGAAGATTCCTTTGACCGATTGTATCTCGACTTCGAGAACGGGTATGTTGAAACACTCCTTCGGAAGATTCTTGGAGTAATTCTAAATACCGCTGGCTTGGCTTGTGAAGCCTGCCATGCTTAGAGCATCTTCTACCCTCAGTGTCTCGGGAAGTCACGTTGACAGAAGCATACAAGACTTCATCTTCCTCTGACATAGGTTCAGATTTAGCAAAAGTCAGACGATCAAAGATAGATCATTTTGTTGTTTGACAACAACATTGGATGATGACTTTGTGATTTCAATGATGATCAGATGGTTGATATGGAGGTGTTGAGACATTGTCCCATTTTTGTCTAAGATGTTCTCGGAGATCGGGAACAACAGCAGGACGAGAAAAACTCTGAGGGACCTGTTCTTTGATAACATTCGGAACATGATTCCGATTCTTCAAATGTTTAGTCCCTTGAGTGTACAGGGAAGTGCTCACCTCATTGGCATAAGTGTCGGGATTTTTGACCTTAGAGATTTGTTTCTGATGATGTTTGATCTTCGGCATTGGCTGTTTGCATTTTACCGAAGTGGGTCTGTTGAGATAAGTTCGAAGATCAGCAAATTCACCCCCAGGGGTTTCTGTCTGAGACACTAACAGTTTTCCCTGTCTGGAACGGGAAATCTTAAGAGTCGGAAGGTCCTGGAATTCTGCTACCGGAGTAGGCAAAATACCCCTTTGATCAGTACAGGTTCTCTTGTCATAAAGGAAAGAAGAATCCTTATTTGAAAGAGTTCTAGTACTGATTGGTGCCAAGGCACATTAAGATGGATCTTCTTCAGTAAAAACTGAAGAAGATTGAGAAAAGACCAAAGGGCCTTTTCCTTTATTTTGAGACGAAGGGTTAGCTAAAGAGTGTTTCCCTCTGTTGTCTTCCAAGTCATGAGACAAGAAAGTTTGAGAAAAGACCAACGGGCCTTTCCCTTTGTTTTGAAGAGAAAGAGGAATAGCCAAAGGACTACCCCCAGTGGATTGCGCAGGAGCAATAGCATATTTGAGAGGAGGAATAGAATCTCTCCTTTTGTTGTGAGAAGAAGAGAGTTTAGCCAAAAGGCTGTTGGATTGCACAGGCATGCTTTGCGCATAAGTTGATGGTACACTGGTTTTGGCCACAGAAACTGTGGTTTGCGCATCAGGAGTTCTTGCCACAGAGTGCTTAGGTTGCACTCTGGTTGCTGGAATATTGGTTTGCGCAGGAAGTTTGGCAGCCAATTGCGCCAGAGGCATAGGAGTTTTATACTTAGCCATGGCAGCATATGAAGTCTTTTGTGCACTGGCCATAGCAGACTGCGCAGCAGTAGCAGAGGCAGATTGTGCACTGGGCTTGGTGACAGAAGCTTTGGACTGCGCAACAGACTTGCTGGCAGATTGCGCAGAAGACTTGCTGGAAACATTAACAGAATGCGCGGCAGTCTTTGGACCACTCTGAGCGCACTTTGCTTGTGGCAGCAGTGGTTGCAGTGCGAGGAGTGGTTTTGGAGTTGATCATAGATTCATAGGCTGTCTGGTTGATCTTCACAACCAATGTCTTCTGCGTCTTTCCGATAGACGCTACGTCACATTGAGTTGTCACTTCCTCATCGGAGGAGAAAGTCGTCCCTAGCAGAGTCGCCATTTTGTTTGCAAAAACAAAAGTTGAAGAACTTTATTGATACAAACTTTGTAAAAGATTACAATTTGAATTCTGGGAATGGTACAACTTTAGGAATCCAATCTAGATGACGATTGCTTTATTCCTTGGACGATGTGAACTCTGAAGACGAAGCCTCTGAAGTTGAAAACAACTCTGGAATTGAAGGCAGAAAGCCTCGAAAGTTGAAGGCAAAAGCCTTGGAAGAATGCAGCAGCACTTGGACAAGAACTCCTGAACTCTCTGATCTTTGATTATTGATTCGTGATCCCCTTGAATGGAGACTTGAAACTCTATTTATAGAGTTCTGAGAAATAACTAACTTTTAGTTATTCTGGACTGCGCATGATGGATTACGCAGTAATTGGTTTGCGCAGCAATGGACTGCGCAGGCAGTTGCTGGATCATGGGTTAACTGTCTTGGACATATGGCATCATTTGATTGAAATGCGCATGATCATGCATAGGCAGTTGCCATGAAATGAGCAATTGATGGCATGAATGCCACGTGTACTTTATCATTTGTACTGGTAGAACGCGTACATTGAACTGCGCAGACTTTGGATTGCGCCAACTTGATTTGTGCAGGAAATGGATTACGCCAACTTGATTTGCGCAGACATGGATTGCGCTGCCAGCTGTCCTCGAGCGTCGTGCTGCACGATTAAACGAATGGTCGCCTCGATCTTCGTGCTGTCAGTTGTCAGAAGATTTGATTGTGTCAGATAATGATGACTTTTGCCACGTCAGCTTGCGCAGTTGAGAGTGTGCGCAATCGATCCTGCACAATCTGAATGGTGCGCAATCTGTTGTCTGCGCAAGTCATCTGAAAGTTGTATTTCTTGATTTTCTGACTTTGTTGATGTGTGCCACTTGATTTTTTTGGACCTACAGTTAGCACTTCTACCTAGTCTGGACGGGGTCCACAACGTCTTTCATGTTTCTCATCTCAAGTGTTACATTACAAATTCTAGCCATGTTGTAGATCATTCTGAGCTTAAGGTGGGACCCAGCCTCACATATGAGGAACAGCCTATGGAGATCATGGATCAAAAAGAGAATCATCTGGGGAGCCAGACCAAAGCATGGTCAGAGTAGCTGGGAGGCATTTTCTCTTGGGGAGTCTATTTAAAAGAGAGAGAATGAGATGAGGAAGAAATACTCGCATCTGTTTGAGTGATTTTGATGTACTTGTCTATTTGTACTCCTTAAATTTCGAGGACGAAAATTTTCTAAGAAGGGTAAACTTGTAACTCCTTTTTTCTACAATTCAATAAAAGTTCCTCTTGACCTATTTTCTAGTAATTATTTGTTAGTTAACCATTCTCTTAATTATCTATATATCTATCTTGGTGTCACGACCCGCACCCGATATAGGGGTACGAGTGCGTAACAGCACCCAGCCTACATCGCAGAATCGTCAGTAGAACGTTGTTCTATGGTCGCTAACTATCAACTCATACAATGATATAATGTACCTTTCATATATCTCAACTTCGAATAGAGGACAAGTATAAAGATATGGTAATACTCAATCACAGTCTAAAGCACGATAAGATATCACAGAAGTCTAAGTAATTATAAAAACTAACATCAACAACAACTACTAAATAGTATTCGAAACAAATCTCAAATACAATGTCAAAATCTCCACTTATTACAAGTCAAGTTTAAAATAGAGAATCTAAAATTAGTCAACTAAAACTAGGTCTCTCGGTTATACCTGAGAATCTGGACCCAAGGTAGCTATCCCTTCCCCGGATCCGTAGTGGGTAGGACACGGATACTCTGAGCAATCATCTAAAAATATATCCAGTCAGGATGGAACGAGCACATCTTCTCTAGCAGTTCTAAATAAATGACAAAGACTAAAAAATAATTATAGCAAGTAATACTTGATGAACATGAAAAGTTTGAGACATGAATTGAAATAGAACAACAGTTAGAACAAGAAAATTAAATACAATAAAATAGGAGAGCATGGCAATGAAGACTGTAAAATAGATATAGCTAAACTATAACAATGTGATGTGAGTCCAATCAGTATAACATGAGACAATGTGAATCTAGTACAAGACACTAATCCAGTGTATTTTGAAATATTGAGTTTGATATGTAAATGGCTAGCGGGTGAATACGGCACATCGCACGCTTTGTAAGCGTACGAAGGCTATCTGTCTTGTAGGGGTGATTCTTGCAGCGACTAGACTAGTAGGGAATACAGCACGTCTCACACTTGGCCTAGTGGCGATGGCTATCTTTCTTGTAGGGGAGGTTCTTGTTAAATATGGTACGGCACACGCTTGGCCTAGCGACGATGGCTATCTTTCTTGTAGGGTGGTTCTTGTTGAATACGGCACGTCGCATGCTTAGCCTAGCGGCGACGGCTATCTTTCTTGTAGGATGGTTCTTGTTGAATTGGGAATCTTTACATGTTTACTTGAGTATTTCTCCGCCCTGACAAGTACAGGTGAATCCATATCCCGACACATAAATTGAGTACGAGTCTAGCCAGAAGTAAATGGTGCTTGTATGTGTTTCGAGTAGGTGGTTCCAATGAGCAGTTCTGGTAGTAGGGGCTAGACGAGTTAAATACATGTGTCGCAAATGAATGAATCCAAAATACTAGTTTGTGTTGTGACAGAGAATCAAATAGAACTATACTAGAAGCTGAATCATAATAATCATCAAGTAAATGAAAACTATCAGAGAATGTACTCGTCTGTCATCCAGAGCAGTGAATGAGGATCGATGCCCAAAGTGGTGTCACACAAACCTATATTTGAGATATATAAAGTTATTTGGTGTTCTAGAGTAAGCAATAAATCTAAATGAGTTAACTACATGATTTTATGCCTTTTCTGGGTTAATGAAGGCAACTTGGTCAACTGAGTCAATCTATATTAAGTTACCCTATAACTTATTCATGAACTTACCTTGCCCTAAGATAATACCATATTACCTTATCTATAATCTATGCCCCTTTAGTACACTATAGAATACTAACCAAAGCTCCTTATCTACTACTAACATTCACATTTATATATGTCACACCCCAGAACCAGAATACTGGAGAGCGGGGGCAGATATAGCCAGCTACGTATATTGAAATAGAATACATCTCAACTATACGGTCACGGCTGTCTAGATATGAGGGTTTACTACAAGCCAGCAGTCTCTTAGGGTCAAGCCTATTGTCTCAATCTCAAGCAATTAACAGAGTTACAAGATATTAGAGCATCAAATATATATATATAAGGCGTCCCAAATATTACATATTGGATGATCATGAAGCTAGTCGTACAAAATGATAGGACTAGCAAGAGTTCAGTCATACATGATCAAACCTAGGATTTGTTAATCATGTTTACAGCCCGTAGGCAGACAGTAAGTAAATGTGCATCGAGCTAACAGGTGCTCGTCGGCTAAACGCCTCAAAAAAATAAATTTACATATAAGTGGGTGAAACAAAAAAAGGAAAACCCACTCGTAGCCCGGGTTCCGTCTAGTGTTCACCATTGGGCTGGAAGCTTGGTAGATCCTCGGAAGCTGCTCCGAAATCTGGCCACACAAAACCAGCTGGGTCAAACCCCAGAAAGAGCAAGTGCCACAAGGAGGCCACAAATAAGAACAAAAGCCAGCATATCAGAATATAAGAATAAAAGGAGTACAAGTAGTAAAGTACACAGGGCGATAAACGACTAGGGACGTGGAACCATTCCGGGAGCCAGGTTACAACCCTTAAACCAGACAAGGACCGGGGTTGTAACCCTTCGCCTGAATAGCTCACTGTCTCTACTCATTTATCATCAAGATAAGTAAAACAAACATACTCAGGAGATAGCATGTACTGGAGCTAGACAAGACTTAGACAAGGCTGGATACCATCCATTCACAATCGGCCAAGCAAGTACTACGGCTTACTACTTTAACTAACTAGGGTTATCACAAGCCTAATTACTAACAAGATGCAAGTGAGAATTCCAGTCCCAAGCCCTGCAGACTATCCAGTTATCCTTTCGCGGGTTGAGAGTTATAGGTGGGTACATTGCCCGGGAGACAAATGTACCCTTAGGTGACTTAGAGGGTGCAACACATGACAGTGTGCTGGAAATGTGCTCTACTCGTCGGCAAGCTACAAGTCCATTAAAGCGCCCAGATAACGAGATTGCATGTGACTGGGAATTCTCCATGTTCTAGTTTGATCTAATCATTAGCCTAATCCAATTTAGCACGAGTCCCTGGCCGTGGTACCCAGGAAGTCACGTCCTAGACATGATGCGAGACAAGACAAGTGGATTGTACAAGCAAGCAAGCAGGAGCACCCACGGTGTCAGGGCAAGTCAAGTCAAGTCAAGTCAGGAGTGCGCCGCCACGGCCACTATCAAGTTATCAAGATAAATCATGTCAAGGTGCTTGTTAGGAGTGCACCACTACGGGTCATTGTCATGTCAGGTTGGTCATGTCAGGAGTGCACCACTACGGGTCACTGTCGTATTATGCTAGTTTCTTGTCATACTATGCCGTGTACAACAGTCATTCCAAACATATTAAGTAAAATCAAGTTCATGACAAAAGGCGTAAGGATATAAAAGGGACGTAAAATATCTAATAAAATACCAATATATATATAGGGCTATAGAAGAGCCAAGCTTAAAGAAATAAACAATTCATCATAGACAAGTGGGTTGTGCAAGGGGGGTCAGGGGTTGGGCTGCGCAGGGTATGTACTGCGCATGGAAGAGCTGCGCAAGAGTTGCCTTGCGCAAGGGTTACCTTGCGCAAGGGTAGACTGCGCAGGGGTGGATTGCGCAAGGTTGGATTGGGCAAGGGTGGATTACGCAAAGGTGGATTGCGCAAGGGTGGATTGCGCAAGGGTAGATTGCGCAGAGGTCGGCTTGCGCATGGCTGGCGTGCGCATGGATGGCTTGCGCCAGCGCAATCCAGCACAGCGCAAAGCACTGGCTGAGGTCATGCGCAATCGGCCCTGCGCGAAAGAGCACAGGCCGGGGGTGCGCAATCGACCATGCGCTAAAGAGCGCAAGGCAGAGGGATGTTCTTCCTGGCCGAGAGCAGGTCCAAGAACACCAAGAACTTCAATTCTTCATAACTTTGTCAAATCAAAACCAAATCTAGATTTTCAAAGGTCTAACTTGAGTAAAATCGAATTCTCTTCCACATGGAAGCATCAAAACATGCAAAAATCGAAGTTTAATAGATCAAAACCAAGGATTTTCGAAAATGGTTAAAACCTAGATCTAGAAGAATGAAAGCTCCAAATCACAAAATGTCAAGTTCTAAAGTTGTTCTCCATGGCCTAATCTAGTTAATGGACAAATAAAAAGTGGTGCTCATTTGATGGCAAGGTGCACTTGTCTATGGGTTGGGGAGTTGTGTGGAAGAAGGAAGAAGAAGAAGTTGAAAGAAATTAATGGAGTTATGGAGGAGAGAGAAGAAGTTGGTGGGTTTTAATGAGGGTGGTTGTGATGGAATGGAGGTGGAGAATAGGCTAAGGTGTTCCACTCATGATGAACCAAACCAAATCAAACCAACTCCACAAAATAAAACCAAGCCATGGTCCAAAACCCATTTACGAGAACCCGAATCCACAAGTCGAAAGAAATAAAATACGTGCCAAAAATCAAATTACGAGTATAAATACGAAATACAGGAAATGGGGGTGACAACTCTACCCACCTTCAAAGAATTCCGTCCTCGGAATTTAATCAAGGAGCTAGAGATTGCCACGACAAGCTATACTAAGCACAGGCAAGCTACACTAAGCAGTTCAATCATACAATCATACAATACAAGCAAGGAAGGGAAAGCGTAAGGCACAAGGAAGACATTATACCTTACGAGTCAAACAGGTAGGGATATCGCGATCGGATGTCGTCCTCACGCTCCCACGTTGACTCACCTAGAGAGTGATGACCCCAAGCAACACGGACTAAGTTAATAGTCTTGTTCTTGAGCGTCTTTTCTTTCCGGTCCAATATAGACACGGGCCTCTCCTCATACGAAAGGTTGGTAACAACAACCAATTCCGAATGATCTAGGATATGGCTCGGGTCCGGGATGTACCGTCTTAATTGGGATACATAGAATACATCATGTACCTCACTTAGCGACGGCGAAAGAACGAGACGATAGGACACATTGCCTACTCGCTCCAGAATATCGAACGGCCCTATATACCTAGGACTAAGCTTTCCCCGCACGCCAAAACGAATGACACCGCTGGTAGGCGAGATCCTAAGGAATACATGGTCGCCGACGGCAAATTCTAAGGGACGCTGATGAGCATCGGCCCAATGGCGCTGGCGATCCTGAGCAACTCGGAGGTGATCTCTGACTTTCCTGACCACTTCAACCGTCTGAGAAATCAGTTCTGGACCGAGCATCTGCCTCTCTCCGACATCGTCCCATGCTAACGGGGATCTGCACTTCCTGCCATATAGAGCCTCGAAGGGTGCCATCTGGATACTGGCCTGGAAACTATTGTTGTATGAGAATTCTACCAGGTGCAGGTGATCCTCCCACGAACCACCGAAGTCAAGGGTACACGACCGCAACATATCTTCGAGAGTTTGTATAGTACGCTCTGACTGCCCATCTGTCTACGGATGATACGCTGAGCTGAACTTGAGACGAGTCCCCAAACTTTGATGAAGACCGCGCCAGAAGTGCGATGTGAATCTCGTATCCCTGTCTGATACTATGCTGACTGGCACTCCGTGAAGTCTGACGATCTGTCTGAGATACATCTCTGCTAGCTGTGCCGTCAACTGTCCAACTCTAAATGGAAGAAAGTATGCCACCTTGGTAAGCCTGTCCACAATAACCCAAATAGCATCTCTGCCTGTCGGAGATCTGGATAACCCAGTCACGAAATCCATGGTTATGCGTTCCCATTTCCATTCTGGGATCGGTAAAGGTTGAAGAAGTCCAGCTGACCTCTGATGTTCAGCCTTGACTTATTGGCAAACCAAACATCGAGAGACATATCGGGCTATCTTCCTCTTCATACCATTCCACCAAAAGTGTTGACGAATATCTCTGTACATCTTCGTGCTGCCTGGGTGGATGGAATATTGCGAACTGTGAGCCTCTGCCATGACTTCCTGTCTGATATCTCCACTGGGTACACAAAGACGCGTACCGTGTCGAAGTGTACCATCCTCATGAATACATAACTCTGGCCTTCTCCCTGCCTCGTACTCTGCTCTGAGCCGCTGAATCTTGAAATCTGTTAACTGTGCTGTCCGGATCCTCTCAACTATGGTGGACTGAATCTGTAGGCTGGCCATCAAGGCCACATTGGAAGGGAGGACAACTTTTATACCCATCTTCTGAAGATCTGCCAATAGCTCTGGTTGCGCCGTCAGGAAATAAACTCCGGCTCTCCGGCTCAATGCATCTGCTACAACGTTGGCCTTCCCTGGATGATACTGCAAATCCACATCGTAGTCCACCAGTAGCTCGAGCCATCTTCTCTGCCGCATATTAAGATCCTTCTGGGTGAAAACATACTTCAGGCTCTTATGATCAGTAAAGATCTCCACTCTATCTCCGTACAAGTAGTGCCTCCACAACTTAAGTGCAAACACTACTGCTGCTAGCTCCAAGTCGTGGGTCGGGTAATTCTTCTCATGATCATGGAGTTGACGTGACGCATAAGCAATTACCTTCCCATGCTGCATCAAAACACATCCCAATCCTCTGCCTGAAGCGTCGCAATAAACTGTGAATCCTCCGGTCCCATCTGGAAGGGTGAGAATGGGAGCCGTTATCAAACCTCGCTTCAACTTCTCAAATAATTCCTGACATTCTGCTGTCCAAACGAACGGCACATCCTTGCGGGTCAACTGGGTCATCGGCGCTGAAATCCTTGCAAAATCAGAGACAAACCGCCGGTAGTAGCCGGCCAATCCAAGAAAGCTGTGAACTTCTGCCACTGAGATGGGTACTAGCCAAGACTCGATGGCCACAATCTTCTGGAGATCCACTTCCACTCCTCCTCGGGTAATGATGTGACCCAAGTACAAAATGCGATCGAGCCAGAACTCATATTTACTGAACTTGGCGTACAACTGGTGCTCTCTGAGAATCTGGAGGACAATTCTGAGATGCTGCTCGTGCTCTGCTTCACTCTTGTTGTAGACCAGGATGTCATCAAGGAACACTATCACAAACTGATCCAAGTAAGGCATGAAAATACGGTTCATGAGGTCCATGAACACTGCCGGCGCATTGGTCGCTCCAAAGGGCATAACTAGAAACTCTCAATGCCCGTACCTAGATCTGAACGCCGTCTTCGGGATGTCCTGCTCTCTGACTCTGATCTGGTGGTATCCTGACCGCAAGTCTATCTTCGAGAAAACTGAAGCCCCCTTGAGTTGATCAAACAAGTCATCTATCCTCGGGAGAGGGTATCTGTTCTTGATTGTTACTGAGTTCTAGGTACAATAATCAACACATAGCCTGGACGTACCATCCTTCTTTTTTACAAGTAGCATCGGGGCTCCCCAAGGCGATCCACTTGCATGAATGAATCCCTTGGTCCTGAGTTCTTCAATCATCTTGTACAAAATCTCCAACTCTGAAGGCGCCATTCTGTAGACTCGCTCTGATACTGGTGTTATCCCGGGAATCAAGTCGATGGTGAACTCGATCTTCCGCTCTGGTGGCATCCCTGAAAGTTCCTCTGGAAAGACATCTGGAAACTCTTCAACTATCCGGGGCAACTGCACTGCTGCTACTGCCATCCGTAATACTGGAGGAGATGGCTCTACTGTGCCTCTGGAAAATGAAAACTCTGGCTCTCCGGGAATACTAAAGACAACTCTGCCAATATGGCAGTCTATCCTAGCATAATGGTTCCTCAACCAATCCATGCCTAGGACTACATCATAGTCTGCCATAGGGAACTCTATGAGCCTAGCGGGGAACTCTCTACCGCTAACTACGATCCAACACGAGGAAAACACTCGATCTACTCCCACAAGACCATTACCAGTAAGTATATTGAGCCTCAATGATAATGACTCAGGCTCCAATCCTATCCGTGTCGCGAATCGTGCAGACATGAATGAATGCGATGCACCAGAATCAAATAATACAGATGCTGGAAAGGTGTTGACGAGAATAGTACCTGCCACTACCTCACCTGGTGCAACTTCTTCTTCCATGGTCATCATCATAGCCTGACCTCTAGCTGCGAGTCCCCTCTGCTGGAAACCCCTCTGCCGACTCTGTGCTGGAGCCTGGGTGAACTGCTGCTGGAAGGCCTGGGCCTGGGGCGCTAATGGCCTCGGGTACTGCTGTTGCTGCTGCTGTTGGACTGAAACTGGGGCTGGTCCTCTCACCGAAGAACTAGAAAGGTTGGATGATGATGGACCTCCCCTATTCGGGCAGGTCCCTATCTGGTGGTCTGCTCCTCCACAAGCCAGGCACAATCCCTGTGCCCTACGACACTCTGCCACTACATGGCCCGGCTTCCCGTAATGAGAACATCCCACCGCGGAAGACTGCTTCTGCTTCTGTTTCTGCGGGTACGTCGAGGTCGAATGCTGAACCGACGTCACTGAGGCCGCCCGCCTCGGAGTTCCAATGGTCAATCCCCTAGCTGCCGGGGCTGGAGCTGATGATTGGTGCATCTGACTGTGGGACCGCTTCCTGCCTCCGGTCCTGTCCACAATTCTCCGGGAGGTATACTCATGCCTCCTTGCTACCTTCAACACTGCATCAAATGTCTGGTGCTCGAATTGCTCCACAGCCAATAATATCTCTAAGTGCAGCCCTTGCTGGAACCGCTGAGCCCTATCGAACTCGATCGCCACCAAAGTGGGGGCAAACCTACTCAGCCTGGAAAACTCAGTCGCATAGCCATCGACCGTCCTGCCTCCTTGCTTCAAGTTGGTGAATCTGGTCTGTAGGTCGTATCGTGCCACCGCATCGAAGTACTTTGTCTGGAACCTCTCTCTGAACGTCGCCCAAGTGACTGGTGCCGCTAACCCCATGGCCTGAGCTGCCCACCAATCGCGAGCCAAGTCTAACAACTGTAGGCATACCACCGCCACCTTCTCATTCTCAGGTGTCCTAGCTGCTTCTAGAACCACCTCGGTATCCTGAAGCCAAGTGTCCGCGACAATCGCATCTTCACTGCCGTCAAAGAAGGGAGGGTTCAAGCGCTTGAAACTGTTGGCCGCCTGATTCCCTTGGGGACCTCCTCGGTTTAGTACATCATGAACTTCCTGGTGCAAGGCGTCGCCTCGACGATCTTGGGATGCAAGCAGTTCTCTGATAAGCCCTACCAAAGGTCCCTCATTCTGTCTAGCTGGTTGAACGGGCGGAGCTGCCTGAACTGGAGGTTCTGAGCCTCCGGAAAGCATAACTCGGGAGGCTACTCCAGAGTGCTGAGCTTGATCTTCCTGGCGTTGGGGTGCTTGTCGAGCTTCCTCTGGCTGGTTGGCAGGTCCAGGAGTAATGCCGCTGAAGAAGACGACATAGGGAACAATAAGGAAAGGACCATGACAGATCAATGATACAAGCATGTGATCAGGTCAAGAATCTCAGGGATTTGAAGATACGAACAGAGATCAAGGATGAATATTGATTGAGACATCTATTCGGTAAACCCTCACATTTCTTGAATGCCAAGACCTGCATGGGCTACCACTTAAACCGTGTCACACCCCAGAACCAGAATACTGGAGAGCGGGGGCAGACATAGCCAGCTACGTATATTGAAATAGAATACATCTCAACTATACGGTCACGGCTGTCTAGATATGAGGGTTTACTACAAGCCAGCAGTCTCTTAGGGTCAAGCCTATTATCTCAATCTCAAGCAATAAACAGAGTTACAAGATATTAGAGCATCAAATATATATATAAGGCGTCCCAAATATTACATATTCGATGATCATGAAGCTAGTCGTACAAAATGATAGGACTAGCAAGAGTTCAGTCATACATGATCAACCCTAGGATTTGTTAACCATGTTTACAGCCCGTAGGCAGACAGTAAGTAAATGTGCATCGAGCTAACAGGTGCTCGTCGGCTAAACGCCTCAAAAGAATAAATTTACATATAAGTGGGTGAAACAAAAAAAGGAAAACCCACTCGTAGCCCGGGTTCCGTCTAGTGTTCACCATTGGGCTGGAAGCTTGGTAGATCCTCGGAAGCTGCTCCGAAATCTGGTCACACAAAACCAGCTGGGTCAAACCCCAGAAAGAGCAAGTGCCACAAGGAGGCCACAAATAAGAATAAAAGCCATCATATCAGAACATAAGAATAAAAGGAGTACAAGTAGTAAAGTACACAGGGCGATAAACGACTAGGGACGTGGAACCATTCCGGGAGCCAGGTTACAATCCTTAAACCAGACAAGGACCGGGGTTGTAACCCTTCGCCTGAATAGCTCACTGTCTCTACTCATTTATCATCAAGATAAGTAAAACAAACATGCTCAGGAGATAGCAGGTACTGGAGCTAGACAAGACTTAGACAAGGCTGGATACCATCCATTCACAATCGGCCAAGCAAGTACTACGGCTTACTACTTTAACTAACTAGGGTTATCACAAGCCTAATTACTAACAAGATGTAAGTGAGAATTCCAGTCCCAAGCCCTGCAGACTATCCAGTTATCCTTCCGCGGATTGAGAGTTATAGGTGGGTACATTGCCCGGGAGACAAATATACCCTTAGGTGACTTAGAGGGTGCAACACATGACTGTGTGCTGGAAATGTGCTCTACTCATCGGCAAGCTACAAGTCCATTAAAGCACCCAGATAACGAGATTGCCTGTGACTGGGAATTCTCCATGTTCTAGTTTGATCTAATCATTAGCCTAATCCAATTTAGCGCGAGTCCCTGGCCGTGGTACCCAGGAAGTCACGTCCTAGACATGATACGAGACAAGACAAGTAGATTGTACAAGCAAGCAAGCAGGAGCACCCACGGTGTCAGGACAAGTCAAGTCAAGTCAAGTCAGGAGTGCGCCGCCACGGCCACTATCAAGTTATCAAGATAAATCATGTCAGGGTGCTTGTTAGGAGTGCACCACTACGGGTCACTGTCATGTCAGGTTGGTCATGTCAGGAGTGCACCACTACGGGTCACTGTCGTGTTATGCTAGTTCCTTGTCATACTATGCCGTGTACAATAGTCATTCCAAACATATTAAGTAAAATCAAGTTTATGACAAAAGGCGTAAGGATATAAAAGGGACGTGAAATATCTAATAAAATACCAATATATATAGGGCTATAGAAGAGCCAAGCTTAAAGAAATAAACAATTCATCATAGACAAGTGGGTTGTGCAAGGGGGGTCAGGGGTTGGGCTGCGCAGGGTATGTACTGCGCATGGAAGAGCTGCACAATAGTTGCCTTGCGCAAGGGTTACCTTGCGCAAGGGTAGACTGCGCAGGGGTGGATTGCGCAAGGGTAGATTGCGCAAGGGTGGATTGCGCAAAGGTGGATTGCGCAAGGGTGGATTGCGCAAGGGTAGATTGCTCAGAGGTCGTCTTGCGCATGGCTGGCTTGCGCATGGATGGCTTGCGCCAGCGCAATCCAGCGCAGCGCAAAGCACTGGCTGAGGTCATGCGCAATCGGCCCTGCGCGAAAGAGCACAGGCCGGGGGTGCGCAATCGGCCATGCGCTAAAGAGCGCAAGGCAGAGGGATGTTCTTCCTGGCCGAGAGCAGGTCCAAGAACACCAAGAACTTCAATTCTTCATAACTTTGTCAAATCAAAACCAAATCTAGATTTTCAAAGGTCTAACTTGAGTAAAATCGAATTCTCTTCCACATGGAAGCATCAAAACATGCAAAAATCGAAGTTTAATAGATCAAAACCAAGGATTTTCGAAAATGGTTAAAACCTAGATCTAGAAGAATGAAAGCTCCAAATCACAAAATATCAAGTTCTAAAGTTGTTCTCCATGGTCTAATCTAGTTAATGGACAAATAAAAAGTGGTGCTCATTTGATGGCAAGGTGCACTTGCCTATGGGTTGGGGAGTTGTGTGGAAGAAGGAAGAAGAAGAAGTTGAAAGAAATTAATGGAGTTATGGAGGAGAGAGAAGAAGTTGGTGGGTTTTAATGAGGGTGGTTGTGATGGAATGGAGGTGGAGAATAGGCTAAGGTGTTCCACTCATGATGAACCAAACCAAATCAAACCAACTCCACAAAATAAAACCAAGCCATGGTCCAAAACCCATTTACGAGAACCCGAATCCACAAGTCGAAAAAAATAAAATACGTGCCAAAAATCAAATTACGAGTACAATTACGAAATACAGGAAATGGGGGTGACAATATAACCCATATATATATATATATATATATATATATATATATATATATATATATATATATATATATATGTATAATGGGGGTGACAATATAACCCATATATATATATATATATATATATATATATATATATATATATACATATATATATATATATATATATATATATATATATATATATATATATATATATATATATATATATATAACAAAAAAAACAAATATATATATATATATATATATTTTTTTTTTTTTTTTTTTTTTTTTTTTTTTTTTTTTACAAATATATATATATATATATATATATATATATATATATATATATATATATATATATAAAATATATATAAAATATATATATATATATATATATATATATATATATATATATATATATATATATATAATATATAATATATACATATATATATATATATTTAATATATATATATATATATATATATATATATATATATATATATATATATATATATATATATATATATATATATTATATGCTTACAATATATTCACTACTACAAGCTACTATAACTACATCATTCAAGTTCCCTCATCTCCTATACCTATTGTCTAACACTATAACTCTCACATAGGACACACACACACTCTCATCTTAACAATTGATATCAGTCCACATCTATAAATGTAGACTCACAAAACCCATATGGCATACAAGGTATCCACATGTACATAACAATTCCCTGCTGCCATGAACCTGAGCCCGTCTCCCCTCTATACAATTAATGACACTAGCCTTCCTAATCACTGATACCTGAACCTAACACCCAACACCCTCAATCAATTGAACTAATACATATACATATAGCCTTTATTCTAAACCTTGCTCCCTCTCCTGCTGCTACTGCTCTGTTGCTCCTCCTTTCACAAATGCCTACACTCCCCTCTCATCTAACCTTTCTTATTCACGCACACCCTTAACTGATACCAAGATAACCTGAAAATATGAGGTAATGTATATATAGACTAAACAAAAGAAGGCTAAGGGGAATACTGGACCAATATTAGAGAAAAGGGTTATAAGGACTTGGACAGGACATCTAGTTGAAGGTTTGAGCTTGAGGTATGTAGAATGAATATATATGGTAAAATTAATAGGTAGTCTAAGGATCTGAACATATAAGGATATGGCTGTCATTGTAATACCTAAATATGAAGGAATGGGCTAAACTTAAAGATCAAAACTGCATTAATGCAATGATAATAAAACGGTGAATCAAAGGCTAAATACATTCCATATATTGTTTGATACATCCAACAGTGGTTGACATTCAAATATCTAAGGCAACCATAGATGTTGGGATAGGTCAATTTGGACATTGACAGCACAACAGATAAGAGTGGCTGATACTAGGTAATATGAAATGCAATAGGAAGTATGAACAATACAATGGCTAACACAATCAGTTGCTCGAGTACCCCCTCATCCATCTACATGACTGATACTCACCCCTTCCCATAGCTAGACATCACTAGTTCCTATTAAGGATAGGTTCCTAACTGAACTATAGGGCAGGACATCTCATGTGGACAGCAAGATGAAGTAGTAAACACAACAGTGTATGTAAAATAGATACATGAATAGACATTCAAATATCATCGTTTTAATGAATCTGAACTAAAAGGAAAGGTAACATGAACTAATATGCATACAAGATCAGAACACCCAATATATTGTGGACTGGCTTTAGGAATGATGTGGAGGATAAACATATAGTGTTACAGGGAACCAACTAAAGGATAATGTGGACTGCACTATACAAAATCTGAACCAATGCAAAGGACAGATCAATGAATGATTGCAGGACAACACAGCAATGCAGTAGATAAGTTAATGTACCCAAGTAACTGCACAAATAAGTCTAAGGGATTCAACCCAAATGTAGGACAGAACAATACAATGGGCAAAATAGATGAACAGTGATCAAAACTTAGTTATGGTACTATAGGATTCATGTTCGAACCACAAAGAACAGAACAAATGGACAGACAAAATAAATGTAGGCAAAACAATAATATGGTGGACAACATGTGACTGAACTTCAATGAGATACAAGGACAAATGCATGAAATGAAGGTTTGGGCATGAATGTAACCTAAAGAAAAGATGCTAAGGGATAGAACTCACATTTGTAAACACCTACTCCACCTAACACAGGGATTTCCACCCTCTGACTGATACATGGGTATCAGTTTTACTTCTGAAACCAAGTTCCAGTCCCATACTTGATGTCTCGACTTGGCAAATACCCCAAACTCCTTTCCTTACTTCAGAACACCCAATCTAAACTGATGTAGTATCCAATAGGGACCCAATACATCATATCAAAAGATCTCGAGCCCTCATATTTGTCCTTCTTTACACATCTAGCTAAAAACCCTAACCTTTCTCTACTGTTACAGTAACCCCAATACTCTATATATGAAGAAACACTCATACAACCATATAATTAACCATATATATATATATATATATATATATATATATATATATATATATATATATATATATATATATATATATTAAGGAAACCAGAATTTTATTAAACCAATAGGCGCAAAATGCCAAAGCATATACAAGGAAGCGCGCTAACGCGACAAGAGGACAGGAAATGAAAAGCGTGAGACACGCGCAGGCAAAAAGAGGAGGGTGGTCTAAGCTAGGGTCTTCCAGAAAGAGTGAGGGACGTGGGAACAGTGTCTCCTGACTTTGAAATATTGTTTGATGACCTCTCTGTACAGCTGAGGTAGGGGGATCTGTCGGCCTTCATATCTGAATTTGTTCCTGTTCTTCCAAAGAACCCAAACATCGGCGGCTGCAACGATCTGGTGACCGTAGGATTGGCTCCAGTAGGCCAGCAGATCGTGGAAGCCCCCAGTGTACCGGACCATATTAAGTCAATTGAGGATCTTGGACCAAAGGCCGGTGGCGAGCTCCCCCGAATGAAAGACGTGCTTGACGGATTCTGAAGAGGGCTCCTTGCAACAGTGGCATCAAGATGTAAGGCTGAATCCCATGGATCTGATGGTGTCATCCGACGGGATCTTCCGTCGAATGGCACGCCAGATAAGGATAGACCATTTAATGGGGATGCAGGTGTGACAAAAATTAGCGTAAATAGGATTCTATACCCCGTTGCCTCTGGCCACAAGCCTGGCGGAAGCCAAGGTAAATATCCCACTCTGGTTGGGGAACCATCTCCAAGTGTCGTTAGCGTCGGTAATCCGCAAGTTAGCTGCAAGAAGACGGGTTTTCGCGTACTGGCCAAGCCAATCTCTGACCTTCCTCCAATTCCATCCAGAAGTCCCCTCCCAAAGGTCCCTAATAGCATATTGTGTTGGAGTAAGCATGTTGGGTTGAATGATTTCCTCTCCTAGCCACCGCTCCAGGCAAGTCGGAGAGCGACCATCTCCCAACTGGAGACGGATGAGAGGCTCAGCAGTGGTACGACCCGGAATAATGCGACGCCATGAGGCCGAGGATCGGTTATTAGAGCTCGCTTCCGTCATATGGGAGAATCTGGAGTATCTAGCTCTCATGAACATCGTCTATGGGGAGGTCTCGGTGCGTAACTTCAACCACAACTTAATGGAGCAGGCGTGCACGATGTGTGCAAGCCTGCAGAAGCCCAGACCACCCACTTCAGTTGGTACATATATATATATATATATATATATATATATGTATGTATGTATTTTATTTTTTTGGGGAACCCTCCTTTATTGACGTATAAGGCACAAAATGCCGAAGCCTATACAAAGAGCACGACTCGTGCGAAATGAAAAGGAAAACACAAAACCAGCCAGCGGCGATCACGACCGACAGGACCGGGGCCAAAGTTAGTCCAATATCCTCCAAAAATTGCTCGACGAGTAAGAGCAGCGGATGCTAATTTTTCTAATCTGTCTGAGAACCTTTCTGAGAAGTTGGAAGGAGCTGAGTTGGTGGCCCTCATATCTGTACTTATTCATATTCTTCCAGAGGACATAGATGCCAGCGGCCGCAACGATCTGGTGCCCGTGGGAAGAACTCCACTTGCCAAAAAGATCGTTGAAGCCTCCGGCCTGATAATAGGGGTGATATCTGCTAGATAGGTTGGACCACAGTTGAGAGGCGAGATCTCCAGAGTGAAGAACGTGATCTACCGATTCAGCCTTGGGAGAGAGGCAACAATGGCATCTCGACGCAAGGCTGAAACCGAAGGAAGTGAGGGAGTCGTCTGTTGGAAGCTTTCTTCGCTGCGCTCTCCAAGTTAGGATCGACCATTTGTTTGGAATGCAGGATTGCCAGAAGGGGGCGGTGAGAGGGGAAGGTTCACCGGGGACTCTGATCACACTTCTGGCAGACGCGAGAGTGAACTCTCCCTCGTTGGACGGGGACCACCTAAGGATACCGTCAGTTTCTCTGATCATCAATGGTTCAGCGATGTTACAACCGTGGAGAATGCGGCACCAATTTGCTGATGCCCGACAGTTAGCCGTAACAATCGTTGGGTTGGAGTGTTGGAAGTATCTGGAATTCATGAAATGAGACCATATCGAGTTATCCGTGCGCACTTTCCACCACAACTTCATGAAGCATGCTTCAATAATGTGCGATAGCCTACAGAACACGAGGCCGCCTTCTCTGGAGGGTTTGGCTATGGTGTCCCAGCTGGCCCAGTGGTTCTTATCTTTGTCGTCGCTGTGACCCCAAAAGAAGTTAGAAAAGAGGGACTCACGAGATGTTAAGACCTTCTTCGGGGGGAGCACACCTCCAGGGTGTATATTGGGATGGATGACAGCACATGTTTGATCAGAATCATCTTCTCCCCGGGGAAGAGTGTGGCATTGTGCCATCCCTCAATTTTTTTCTGACATTCCTGACCAGACCTTCGAATATCCTCGAATTAGACTTACCATAAACAAGTGGGCATCCGAGGTAGGTAAATGGCGGGTATGCTGTGGCGAAGGAATTAAGATTGGTGAGAGTTACAGAGTGGGTCATATTGGCTTTGTGGTGGGTGTAGATGATGCTTTTGTTGGAGTTTACTCGTTGTCCTGATCAGCATCTGGTGTATCTCTCTAGCGTCCTGTGAACCGCATCTACCAATCCAATATCCTCCGTCGAGAAGATGAGGATGTCATCCGCATATGCTTGATGTGTGATTAAGGGACAACCGGTTGTGGTGTGGAAATGATGGAATATGGGTGAGTTAGCTATATATATATAGGACTTATACCAAAGACTCCTCTTTACTAACACAATTTGAGCCTCCAAATATATGTACATAGTTCAGTTGCAACCTTTATCTCTACATAATCCAATCCATATCCTCCCTTCAATGAACAGAACAATGCTAAATGGACTAAGACAATAAACTGGACTGACTCAAGTAATTAATGGATTGGTCCAATAAGGAAATACAGACTAATGTATAGGTGCAAGGGGCTGACCATAGTAGATACAAGAGGACTGAACCTCAAGTGTAACAGTTGACTAAATCAGAGGCTCAATATACAGGGCAAAAATGAATGCACAATCCACTCATGTGCCACAACCCCACACCAAAACACTATGTAATCATACTCTAGATAACTATAATGGACTGCACAGAACAAATAGGCAGAAACCACATTACAGTGAACATAAACTCTATCACCAAGCCCCCAAACCCATGTTTGATCTATCAAACCAATCCCAACACATGAGTTAACCATCCTACATTGCTAACACATATATAACCAATATAAATACCTAATAAAAACTAAAATCTAAGTATTAAATACCCTAAGAGTCATTTTATCGAACACTTGGTGTGCTGTCACTACCATATTTTAGCTTGAGGGTATTTTGGTCATTTTAAAATTTTGGATTTATTTTGAATTATTCGAGTGATGGTTGTTATTTTTGACCTTTGCTAGTTGAGACTATGGAGACTAACCTAGATGTTGACTTTATCTATAGTGACTTGATTAGCTTGGTGGGACCCTAGTCTAACTTAAGTCGACCCAAGTTGAGTTATTTTGAATCAAGTTTCATATAGAGATTAAGTGATTTAAGTGCATGGATTTTTGACTTACGGAATGATTCATTTAGCATTGAAACTTAGCCCAAGCCCATTAGTCATCAACCCTAACCCTAATTCTTCCATACATGGCCGGCCCCTAGGGAATCCCCCCTATTTAATGTCTCTTTCTAGTTCTTGCCTCTTTTTGCATCACATCAACTTTTGGTAAGAAAGAGGTATTGGCATTTCTTCATCAATCCATAACTTCTTCATTTTAATTCATTTTTGACTCTAGTCTCTTGCAATAGAACCTAATCATACTCTATTTGCTGTTCATGGAGAGAAATTTTAGATTTTGTGCAATTTGAAGCTTTTGACTTGCAAGAGGAATCTTCCTATTTGGGGTTTTTTCCTTGAGTTTGATACTCTATAGGTAAACACCTCGAACTATCATTAATCCTAATTTTTTACATGGTTGCCTAGATCTAGGTGTCCCCTAGCTGTGGTGTGTGTTTAGTGAAGTTTTGCGTTGGTTTCGTGTCCGTATCGGACATGTATCAGTCTTCATTTGTATGTGTTTGTTAAAATGCCTCTGAAAACTTTTTTATTTTATTTTCGAAATGTTTTTGATTGGAAATATTGATTTTGTTATACTTTTTGTTTTCCCTAAACTCTGAGTTAATTTTCGAGTCATGTCGTGTCCACACGAAGATACGAACACGCTCGCACGTAGAGCTAGGGTTTCCCCTGCTGTTCGATTGGGCTGTGGAACACGACACAGTGTTGTTCGACCCAATACTGCAAGGACACGTGGGGGCAGTGTTTGCAAACCAGACCCCAAGTGGCTCGAAGTATCCTATCGTATCGGACATGTTCTCGCTCGTGCACTGGATTTACACATGCGCGTACAGGCGCACAGACACGCACTGATACGCGTCTCCTACATCGACACAGGGACACGTGGACACCTCATGTTGTGTTCAGTATGTAGCCCTAGTGCTAGGCTATACGTGGATGTGACCACATGGACACACGTGTCGTGTGTCGTGTCTACGAACGTGCTGAACTCGTGCACGAGACAGTGCACTGTGTTCTGATTTCTCGTGTGTTAGCTTTCATATTGGACACGTTTGTGTCCACTTGGTTGGACACAGACACCCTACATGACACATACACATGTGCACTAATGTTTACCAACCAATTAATTGGGATATTAACTGTGATTCGAATTCGAAATTAGGATTTTTCCCCCTACGTATGATACATGTTCTGTCAAATTATTTCCTGAGATTCAAATTGTGTTTTTACTGTTGTTAGATGATTAAATTTGTAATATTAGATCATATTTATGCCTGAGATTAAGTTCACATTGTTTGGGTTCATGTGTGTGAAGGTTGGGTTGTTGATTTGTGTTTCCCGAGCATGTGTCACTGATTCTATATATACACACACCCCCTATGAATTACACACGTACACACATGTTCCCTAACCTGTGATATAAACTGCTATCTACACACACATTTGACACTTTAACCTATGATGAAATCTGTATACACACACCCTACTGCTACCTTACATTCGACACACACCCTAACCTATGATATAAACTGTTATACACAATCACACACTTTAAAAACCTGAGAACACACATCCTATGTATTGCTATTTACACACACACACTACTGTTATACACACACACACACACACACTAATACTACACAGAGAACTGAACCACACACACATTGTAAACACACACACACATGGTACACACACACATATACACCACTGTCACTCTATCTCTCTATATATATATATATTATAAATATCCATATTCATGCATGATAATATGTAATATATATGTATGATTGCCTATATATCTTTGTATATGTAAAATATGGTGAATATATATATATATGTGTATGCCAATATAGATATGTATATAGGCATATAGCCATATATATATTTTTTTATGTATGCCTATATATACATTATGTGTATATTGGTATATATACATGAAATTGTGTGTTTGATAGTTTGTGTAGCCTTGTGACTTGTGTGAATGCTAGGATAGACATGGTTAGGCTTAGTGAGACTTGTCTAGGTTAGGACTTGACCTAGTTGACCTAGTTTGACTAGTGTAGTTGACTAGAGTTGACCAAAGGTTGACTTTAGCCTAGATTGACCAAAACATCATGTAGAATACATTGTAAAGTTCTATTTTATCATTTTGGACATGTTGTGACTTGTGCTGTTCTAAATAGGAGTCAGACACCTCTCCTCAGACAGTATATTCACTTCGGATACTCAGGATATCAGGCTAGTACATTCTCTGACCGTTTCATACTTGATAGGATTTATATTTATGTTCTAGATTACTTTACTTGATGCTGTCACATTGTTAACACAAATTTGTACTATATGGATCCCTTTATGAGATGTTATCCCCTTCGGGAGCATCGAGTTACAGTATGTCATGCGCGTTTCACTTTTATTATGTACTCCGGTGCTTTCACCATTCATATGCACTCTTATGATTCATGTACTCTCATGTTCACAGAGCCCCTATATATACATTCATGTGCACCCATTTATGGGCCTTCATGTGATATCATGTGCAATAACATAACCTGTCTGGATCCTTGTGTATTGATTGGGGTACGGAGGAGTATAAATGGTTATGTGCACAATTCTAAAGTAGTATACTCATGTGCAAACTCTTAGATTACTCATGTGCAAATTCAAGCCGTTCATATGTCTATCTTGTACTCTAAATCACTACTTTACTGTAGTTCTTTACTTATAGTAGATTTTTTTTATTATAGTCTTCTCTTTATTTCATGTCCTTTCTTTCAGCGATTCATGTATCTTACTCTATTGCATGCTTTATATTTATGTCATATTATGAATTGCATGAGATGTACTGTGCTCGCTCTTGTCCTGACTGGACCTGTTAAAAATATTACAGAGGATGAGGATGAGGCATGTTGTACCATCTACTACGGGACAGCATTAGAGGACATCTGTGACTTGGACTTCCAGCAGGATCCATTACCTGCTGACGACACTCCCATAGTTTAGTTATCTTATTTCAGTTGTATCTCATCTGGATATTTGTATTAGAGATTATGATGATGTGAATTTGTGGATCTTGTTAGATGTTTATCGTAGACACTTTGGATTCTCTCTTTTATCGTATTTCACCTGTGGATTCTGTTGATATTCTAATCTATCTTATCGTACATCTTCCTTAGCTGTAATTAAGATTTGTACTTTATATTATTCCTCTATTCGGAGGGTATAACTGTGCAATGTACCTTAAATTGTTAGATGTATGTGACCTAGGACAGCGTTCTACCACCGATACTGCGGCATAGGCTGGACGTACCCACTTCTCGTGCCCTTACACTGGGTGCGGGTCGTGACACATTTTTAGTGGTGGCCCATGTAGGTCTAGATTTGTGGTAGTATTCGAAATAGAGTATCACTATAGCCTGCAGTAGGATTAGAATTTTTTTTTGAAGGTACCCAATCACATTAGAAAAAACTCTTAATCAGATTCCTTTTATCTAAATTTACTGCTTATTGTCTTCCATTGAATATAAACTGTCCTCCTTTGCTATTTCGACTCATTCTCAGAAATTGTTCTTGTTTGATCTGTCTCCAGGATGGTCGAGACTAGATCTCATCGTCCTGGACAGGGGGACACTACTGAGAGGTCTGCCACCTCTCATCCTGTGCAGCCAGCAGCCAATACCGCAGCACCAGTTATGCCAGTTGGGTTGGGTGCTTCAGCTACCTTCAGAGGAGCCCCTCCACCAGTGTGCAGGCAGAGCCCAGTTATTCCGGAGATGCTCCAGCAGCAGCCGCCTTCAGGATCCGTCGACGTAGTCCAGCTATTAGGGGTGTAAACGGACCGGACGGACACGGACAGTGGACTGTCCGTGTTCGGTCCGTTAATGAAAATGAGTTCGGACGGACGGACACGGACAGTTCATTGTTCAAGTTCGGGCCGGACGAACACGGACAACCACTATTTGTTAATTCAATCGGGCGGTCCGCGGACAAATTAAATATATTACCAAAAGTTATTATTTTATCAAGATACCTTAATAGTTGGTTTTGAAAGAAAATACAATTAAAGATTATAGAATACAACAACAATAGTAAAATGATAACAAAAATCGAGACGGGACAACAAAAACTTGATGCAAAACCAAAATATTTTAACATAATTGATACAAAACCGAAAGGAGTCTCCACTATCGGACTGTTCATGGACGAATTCGGACCGGACATAGATATGACCGTGTCTGGGTCCGATTTTTAATCGGACCAAAAAAAATGTCCAAGTTTTATTCGTTAATGAATCGGACGTTCCACGGTCGAACCATTTATCGAGCTCACTTTCTTCCAGCAGTTCATGGAGGCCCAGCAGGCTCAAAAGCAGCGTCAGATGGCAGAGTTCAGTCGGGGTATCGATCTGGCCCTGACGACAGTTGAGAGGGCTATAGCTCACCCTCCGGCAGGTCAACAGCAGCATCAGCCTAAGGAAAAGGGCATATAGGATTTCCAGAAGATGCACTCGCGAGACTTCAGTGGTACAGACAGTATCCTTTACGCAGATGAGTGGATCGAGCACATGGAGGAGATCTTCAAGCTGGCAGAGATTCCAGCGAGACTGCAGATTAAGGCGACGGCTAGTATGATATAGGACTTGGCTCGCACGTGGTACCAGACAGATCTAAGGGTTGGTACAGTTGGACAGACTTAGGCAGCTTTCAAGAAGCTGTTCAAGGAGAAGTTCTTCCCCGACGCAGCGCTTGGTGCCATCGAGATGCAGTTCAAGGCTTTGGTGCAGGGTAGTCAGTCTGTCGAGGAGTACGCCGGGGAGTTCTGCCGTCTGGACAGATTTGTTGAGGGGCTTTCTGAGGCGACGAAGGCCCGGAGGTTCAGGAAGGGGCTAGTCAAGGAGGTAAAGTCCTACACCAAGAGTGCCCGCAGTACTACTTTTGAGGAGATCCTGGTGGGTACCTTAGCATCGGAGGATGATCTTGAGCTGAGGCTCAAGAGGGGACGAGACACTCAGGGAGCTAGTGGTAGCGGAGGACCGGCCAAGAGGCCGCACTTTCAGCAACAGCATCAGCATTAGCAGCAGCAGAGATAGTTCTAGGGTCAGGGCCGTACACCTTTCCAGCAGGTGCAGCAGCAGCCGAGGGTTCAGCCGCAGGTAATCAGGCAGCAGCCCATCAGTTGTGGTTTCTGCAAGAAGCCAGGTCATGTGTAGAATGACTGCAAGAAAAGGCTCAGGAGGTACCTACTCTGTGGTTCGGCAGGGCACCAGTTGAGGGAGTGCCCTCTATCTTCGGGACGAGCAGCTCAGGGAACGGGGGCCAGAGCCCCAGCAGTACAGCAGAAGGGACCGCTACCGACTCAGCAGCAGCGGTTCGTGCAGCATCACTCTATCTCTCTCTCTCTCTCTCTCTCTCTCTCTCTCTCTCTCTATATATATATATATATATATATATATATATATATATATATATATCCATATTCATGCATGATAATATGTAATATATATGTATGATTGCCTATATATATTTGTATATGTAAAATATGGTGAATATATATATATATATATATATATATATATATATATATATATATATATATATATATATATGTGTGTGTATGCCAATATAGATATGTATATAGGCATATAGCCCTATATAATTTTCCTATATGTATGCCTATATATACATTATGTGTATATGGGTATATATACATGAAATTGTGTGTTTGATAGTTTTTGTGGACTTGTGACTTGTGTGAATGCTAGGATAGACATGGTTAGGCTTAGTGAGACTTGTCTGGGTTAGGACTTGACTTAGTTGACCTAGTATGACTAGTGTAGTTGACTAGAGTTGACCAAAGGTTGACTTTAGCCTAGATTGACCCAAACATCACGTAGAATGCATTGTAAAGTTCTATTTTATCATTTTGGACATGTTGTGACTTGTGATATTCTAAATAGGAGTAAGACACCTCTCCTCAGACAGTATATTCACTTCGGATACTCAGGATAGCAGGCGAGTACATTCTTTGATCGTTTCATACTTGATAGGATTTACATTTATGCTCTAGATTACTTTACTTGATGTTGTCACGTTGTTAACAAGGATTGGTACTATATGGATCCTTTCATGAGATGTTATCTCCCTCGGGAGCATCGGGTTACAGTATGTCATGTGTATTTTACTTTCATCATGTACTCCGGTGCTTTCACCATTCATGTGCACTCTTATGTTTTATGTACTCTCATGTTCACAGAGCCCCCATGTATACATTCATGTGCACCCATTTATGGGCCTTCATATGATATCATGTGCAATAACATAACATGTCTAGATCCGTGTGTATTGATTGGTGTACGGGAGAGTATAAATGGTCCTGTGAACAATTCCAAAGTAGTATACTCATGTGCAAACTCATAGATTACTCATGTGCAAATTCAAGCCGTTCACATGTCTATCTTATACTCTAAATCACTTGTTTTGTAGTTTTTTACTTATAGTAGATATTTTCATTACAGTCTTCTCTTTATTTCATGTCCTTTCTTTCAGCGATTCATATATCTTACTCTATTGTATGCTTTATATTCCTATCACATTATGAACTGCGTGAGATGTACTGTGCTCACTTTTGTCCTGACTGGACCTGTTGAAAATATTACAGAGGACGAGGATGAGGCGTGTTGTACCACCTACTACGGGGCAGCATTAGAGGACACCTGTGACTTGGACTTCCAACATGATCCATTACCTGCTGACGACACTCCCATAGTTTAGTTATCTTATTTCAGTTGTATCTCATCTGGATATTTGTATTAGAGATTGTAATGATATGGATTTGTGGATGTTATTAGATGTTTATCTTAAACACTTTGGATTCTCTCTTTTATCGTATTTTATCTGTGGATTCTGTTGATATTCTTTTCTATCTTATCGTACATCGTCCTTAGCTGTGATTGAGATTTGTACTTTATATTATTCCTCCATTCGGAGAGTATAACTGTGTAATGTACCTTAAACTGTTAGATGTATGTGACCTAGGACAGCGTTCTACCGCCGATACTGCAGTATAGGCCGGACGTACCCACTTCTCGTGCCCTTACACTGGGTGTGGGTCGTAACACGTGCGTGTCCGATACTTCCGTGATACGCACATCAAATGAATCCAAACTTGACCCAAATCATACCTAAAGCAATCAAAATCCTAAATGAATGCATATATACTAGAGGAAAGGAAATTAGAAGGTTTAGAGGGCTCTTACCAATTGGGAGTTGGAATCCCAATAAAAATTTTCTATATCTAGATCTCCTCCAATCTTCAAGGCTCCAAATTACTCCAAATTACTCCAAATGCTCCCAAGCAAGCCAATAGAGGCTTCCTCTCTTCAAGGAAAAGAGTTTGCAATTGGTTTGAGGGAATTTGGATGATGGAGACAATTTAGGGAAGAACACAAATTAGGATTAGGGTTTCTAATGAAAGCGGGGGAAGAAGTGTTAGCTATTAACAGCAAGGGAAGGCTTGTTGTGGCCGACTATAAGGATTTCCTAGGGTTAGGGTTGGGTGAAAATTCCTAAAAGGCCTTACTAACATGTCATGTAAAGCCACTTTAAGAAAAGGCCCATACTAAGTTGTGTTCTAGTCAACCTCTAATTAATTCCTAGTTGATTTGAGACTAACTAACTAATTAGGATTGAACTTAGGCTTAGTCTAATCTCACTAACTAGGTTTCTATAGTCATGATTAACATCTAAACAATGTAGTTCTAGGGGTAAACCAAAATATGAAACTAACTCAATGCATTAATTAAATATATTAAAATTAATCAAAAAAATTACAAATTACCAAAATACCCTTGTTCTAGAATGTGGTGGTGACACTTGGGCTTAATAGCTACAACTAAGTTCTCTAAACCTATTTCTAAATCAGCCCATGCATGGTGCTAAACCACAGTTGGACAGAATGTAATTATATACTATAACAGACCTAGAATCCTTAGATAGTCCACAACCTAATAAATTGGCCAAAGCTATGATTAGCTATCATTTCATATTTCCTTTTCACTTTCTATTTCCAATAGGCCATTACTTTCAAGCTAGCCCATGAAACCACCTACTGACTAAAGTATGTTGGTACATTTAGCCATAGTCAAACCGATTTCAATAAGTGTCTTAAAACTTCGATCTCGATATAAAAAGAAAATAAGAATGCAGATTGCATCGTCTCTGAGATTTTTATATTTATTTTGTATTTTTCTATTTTATTGAGTCTAGATTATTTGTGAATCGGGATCACTGGCAATTATAAGTCTATCCTAAACCAAACCCATCTTGATTCATTCCTAAACCAAACCAAACCAATTCTTGATTTGATCCTAAACCAAACCAGATCCAAAAACCAAAACTATCCTGGAATTAGGCTAACCGAACTCGGCCAGAGTTCTGCCCGAACTCGGATCGAGCTCGGTCAGCAGAATTCACTCCTGGTCAGAAGCTTTACCTATTCTTGTGGATCTCCAATGTTTGAAATTTTGAACGTTAGGGTACCGAGTTCTACCCAAAATCTGTCCTAGAAAAACCTATAAATAGAGAAAAAAATTTATTTCTAAACACAGATTCAATCTTCATCTTCTCTATCTATTCCTAAGCTTTCTATTCCATTCCCAAATCATTAATCTTCAAATCTCCAAGTCAACTCTATTCTTCTACGTGACGGTGGTTTTCGAGTAAGAGTTTTGAGTTGTACAAGCCTGGCGTATAAAAGCTTTCTTCAGAAACGTGTTGAAGTTTGTTCGTGGGCTACGAATAAAAACACGACGGTGGTGAAGTTAGCGTGTTCTTCGGAGCAAAACACGTGGGGTAATATCCATTTCAAATAGTAGATTCAAACATCTGGTTGAGTACTCGAGACTGGACTAGTCCTCACAGAAGGAAACCAGTATAAACCTGTTGTCCTTGCGTATTATTTTTTCGCCCTGATTTTACTGACTTACTTGTAATTATTTTATATATATATATATATATATATATATATATATATATATATATATATATATATATTGCTTCACCTGCTTAGAGTTAAACTTTTAATTGCTAAATATTTTTCGTTGTACACTATTTACCCCTCTGGAGGTGCCATTGTTCCTACAAAGTATTCAATCCAACTAAATACCAAGCCACATTCATATACTTAAGCCTCTACCAGGCCCATACCCCTACCAATAATTAAGATCGTTCCCACATCTATGACTAAATCACCTATCAAGCCAACTCAAAACAACCCATTTGACCCATCGAGTCATTCTTTTTCGTCTTCTTCGAATGGTGGAGAGCAACCTCACCATCAGCGATAAAGCACCGATGCACGATCTCGACGATGAGCATCTCTTCACCTTATTCTTCTAGAAGGCTTCGGAGGGTTCTTCCACCGACCTAGCCTGATTGATCTTGGTCGTCCAATCCACCGTCTTACTCCAACCAAACTTTGGTCGTTCGATTGTAATGGCCGCCACCGCCTTTCTTTTCTATAAATAGGATCCTAATCCTTCCTATTCTGCATCACCACAACCCCGACGAAGTCCTGCCAAAATAGAGACTCCTTCTCCATTCTCTGTTCTTTCTTTTCTTTCCTTCCGATGACCGTCCTTCATGCAAAGTTGCCGTATATATTCAACGAACTCTTTAGTCAGTGTTTCCGTTGACCATGCCATTGATTGATTAGTTATGTGTTGAAGGACTCTCGATAACGAGCATCTCCGCAAGTTCCTTCTCTCTCTATGGATTTCGTATTTCGTTCGATCTTCATGTTGATTGTTGAGGTGAGCTTTAGATTCAATTCTCCTTTGGAAATAATCTGATGATTTCATAATCCATCCTTTGATCCCTTGTTCTGACTGTTCGACAGTATAGATCGGATCGAGATCATTCCTCTCGAGACTGTTCAATTTCAGTCTCTGGTGGAGTCTTCGACAACCTGTCGACAATGACACAACATAGAATGGGAGGTCTTTGAAAACTCTAGTTCGATCGATCAGACAATCATTCAAGAATAGGTCGGCAGTCGCCAAATCGACACTCTTGATTTCCTTGATTTTATTCTTTTGAATCAATCAATTCTAACTATAAGACCTTTGTTTTGTGTTAAAGTTTGTTATGTACATCAACTATTTAATCTAATGTCTGAACCAGGACTGGGTTCAATTTCGGACATGACAGTAGTGGTATCCGACTCCTCATGACTCGTCCCTGCATCTAAGACTTATATTCAGGTATAATTCCTTTATCTCTCGACTCATTCTCTATATAGGTTAGCAGCATCTCCTTGTGGCACTGGGTATGATGTGCAGTTGATGTGTCTAGTATGTGTCAGGTTCTGTACTCGTGTCCTGTACAATGTGAGAGAACTTATGGTGTGGCTAAGAATTAATTTGATCTATGTGACCGTTGGGTCAATATATGAATTTATATAATCAAGTTGAGTGGAAAGAACTACAGAATATGGGATTCACATTAGTCATTAGAGGGAAATGACCGTTGAGTGATTCAAATATTGGATTTTTTTGGATAACAGGCGGACTTGATTTCACTAGGAGTGTTGATTTTCTTGGACTTGCAAGCTGACATTGGACCGAGCCTTATTAGCAATGGGACTTTTACAATGATAGGTTATTGAGCCAGTACCATGTTAAGATTGACAGTTTAATTATTGGGCTCGGTTCTATGGGCCAAAGGCCAGTTTGGTAATTGGTTAGTAGTTGGTGACTGCTGACTAGGGCCCTTAGACCAGAATTATATATTCTAGAGTCCGTTATTAGGATTAATATTAATTAGCTGGGCTTCCTGTTATAGGCCTATAGCTAATTAAGGTTTTTGTTAAGCAATAGCAAAGTTGAATAATTAATAAAGGATTAGAGTAATTGGTTAGGTAGGTTTAACTAAGGATTTTAGAAATAAGCACAGGAGTAAATATGGTAAAGGAATTTGAGTATCCTCTAGAACTTATTTGTGTCTTTTGACACAGCTTCTCTGGACATCAGACTTGACCCTAAAAAAAATCCAGGAAAGTACACTATGACTGAATTTGCACTCTATAACTTTATGCATGTTCATATTGAACACATAGCTGACATGGAGATTCGACTATTCTATTGCTCTTTTATTGTACATATTGCTATTGTTGGAGATTTGGGAAATATATAGTTTACATGTGATCAAAGCCCTATTGCAATATTGTTGATAGCTTAGCCGTACATTGTGCATGTGTGCCTAAGCCATACATACTGATTGTACTATTGTTCTATTGTACTCCCTGAGCCGATCACATGTAAAGTATCATTTCAAACAATATTGCACTTAGTCGTTTCTATTGCTATATTATTACTTTTCCATTTACATGTTAGTTATTGTTAGCATTATTTTACAGTTTATTCAGTACTATTCATCATAGGGTTATACTTTGCTTCTTTTCTGACTGGATGTTTTGCAGGTGAGTTAGATGTTGATCTATATACTAGCTATTATGGTCCTGCGGATGAGGCGACCAGGGATGACCTAGTCCAGGAGGCTGAGCCAGCTGCTGATCTGAAGGTCTAGAGCGGAGTCAGAGTAGCGTGATGTAGTAGAGACTGTTGTACTGTGTAGCTTTTGATAACTGTAATAATAGCTTAAGATTCACTTTATATTTTATCGGATCTGTTTTCGGACATCTAGTATGAAAGTGTACTCCTAAAGCATAGTAGAACTCTATGATTGTGTTATGGTTATGATATATGTGATAGTGTTGGGATGAGTTGATCTTGTTAACTTTGAGGTTTAGACAGTTTACTACCACTGTCAACAATGGCATAGGCTGGACATGTCCGACTCGTATTTAGTTATCTGGGAGCAAGGCATGACAAATTGCACAAAAGCGCAACATGTCTTTAAGAATTTGATTCACGCGCTCCGTTTGGCCATTGGTCTGAAGATGGTAAGCTGGGCTAAACTTAAACTTAGTACCAAGAGTCGATTGAAGGCTACTCCAGAAGTGCGATAGAAGTCATCCATCCCGATATAAAATGATGGATACTGAAACTTCGTACAGCTTCTCTGGCGATTCTGATTCTGAGCCTGGTCCTTGGCATACTGCTGCGGTCTCTGTTGGAATGCTTGAGCCTGAGGTGGCAATGGCCTCGGAGGCTGGTGCTGCTGCTGCTGCTGTACTGGTGCTGGTCCCCTCACCGAAGGACTAGTCTGGGCCGATGAGGATGAATCGGCTCTCTGTGGGCAGGACCCTACCATGTGATCCGATGCCCCACACACTAAACACAATCCTTGTGCTCGGCGACATTCTGATACTACATGCTCTGGCTTTCCACAATAGGTGCAGCCCATTGTGGAAGACTGCCTCCACTTCTGCTGCTGAGGGTACGTCGGAGTCGAATGCTGAACCGACGTGACTGATGCCGCCCTCCTCGGAGCTCCAATGGTCAAGGCCCTAGCTGCCGGGGCTGGTGCTGAGGACTGGGTCATCTGACCAGGGATCGCTTCCGTCCTCTAGTTTTGTCCACGATCCTCGGAGAAGTATACTCATGCCTCTTCGCTGCTCGCAAGACGGCATCAAATATCCGATGCTCAAACTGCTCCACTGCTAGAATGATCTCTAGGTGGAGTCCCTGTTGGAACTGCTACGCTCGGTCGAACTCGGTTGCCACCAAGGTGGGAGCAAACCAACTCAGCTTTGAAAACTCGACCGCATATCCATCGACTGTCCTGCTCATCATCCTGAGATTGGTGAACCTCGTCTGTAGGTCGTGCCGAGCTACAGCATCGAAGTACTTGATCTAAAACTAGTCACTGAATACCGCCCATGGAACAGGCATCGCCAACCCAACTGCTATCATCGTCCACCAGGTACGGGCTAGGTCCAATGACTGTAGGCGCACCATAGCTACCTTCTCTTCTTCTTGAGTCTTGGCTGCATCCAAGATGATCTCGATGTCCTGGAGCCACGCATCAGCTGCAATAGCGTCATCACTACCGTCGAAGATGGGAGGGTTAAGGCGCTTGAAACTGCTAGCCGCATTGTTCCCTTCATAACCAACACGACCCATAGCATATTGTACTGCCTGGTACAGGACATCGCCCCGATGATCCTGAGATGCAAGTAATTCCCTGATGAGACCCACCAGGGTTCTATCATCAGGCTCTGCAGGCTGGACTAGCTGAACTGGTGGCTCTTAACCCCCAGTAGGCATAACTCTGGAGGCTACCCCTGAGTGCTGGGCTTGGTCTTTCGGTTGCTGCTGGTCCACGGGAGGTGCTCCGCCTTGCCGATCGGTAGGACCAGGGACAACGCCGCTGAAAAAATAACATAGGAAACAATAAGAAAGGACCAGATAGATCAAGGATATAAACATGTGATTAGATCAAGATTTCAGGTAGATTAAAAAGGCACGAGTAGAGATCAAGGACGAGTGCTGATTGAGACAACTATTCGGTAAAATCCTCACACATCTTGATTTTTAAGACCTACATGGGCCACCACTTAAACCGTGTCACACCCCAGAACCAGAATACTGGAGAGCAGAGGACAGACACAGCCAGCTATGTATATTGAAGTGAATCTCATCTCGCAATATGGTCACGGCTGTCTAGATGCATGGGGATTTACTATAAGCCATCAGTCTCTTAGGGTGAAGAATAAGCCTAGTGTCTCAATCTCAAGCAAGCAAGTAAATGTAACAAGATGGTAGATCATCAGACATACAAAGTAAGGCATCCCATACATTGCATATTCAGATGATCATGAAGCTAGTCATACAAAATGCGAAGACTATCAAGAGTTTCAGTCATACATGATCAACCCTAGGATTTGTCAATCATGTTATAGCCCGTAGGCAGACAGTAAGTAAAGTTGCAATACGAGCTAACACTTGCTCGACGGCTAAACGCCTCAAAAGAATATTTTTACAAGGGAGTGGGAGAACAAAATAAGAACCCACTCGTTGCCAGGATTGTGCCTAGTGGTCACCATCTGGCAGGAAGGCTAGAAGATTCTCGGAAGCTGCTCCGAAATATGGCCATACAAAACCAGCTGGGTCTGATCCTAGAAAGAGCAAGTGCCACAAAGGAGGCTACACTTAAGAACTAAAACCAGCACATTAGCACATAAAGTTATAGATGAAATAACAATAGACATGAGTTAGAGATAATAAGGCGATAAATGATAAGATAACTAAAGGACTATTTCGGTAACCAAGTTACAACTCGTAAACCAAACAAGGACCGGGGTTGTCACCCTTCACCTGAACAGAACTTAGTCTCTAACCAATTATCGATAAAGTAAAGTATAAACAAGAATGTCCAGAGATAGTCATGTACTGGGTCTAGGCAAGACTAGACAAGATGGGACTCCATCCAATCATTCACGGCCAAACAAGAGTACGACTTGATACTTTAACTAACTAGGATTATCACAAGGCCAGTTACTAGCAAGATGCAATGAGGATTCCTTACGGCCACAAGCCCTGCAGACTATCCAGGTTATCCAGGCGTAAGGTTCATGTTAAGAGTTGTCTTGACTTGTTAGGTGACTTGAGTGCAACACATGACAGTGTGCTTAGTAATCATTGCTTGAAGTGCTCCACATAACAGTGAGCTGGAAATGTGCCTACTCGTCGGCAGGCTACAAGTTCATCAGCAAGACGCCCAGATAACGGGATTACATGTGGCCGAAATACCTCTCTATATGAACTACTTGATCAATCTAGTCATTAACCTAGTCAGATTCAGCATAAATCCCTGACCGTGGTAACCAGGGACACAAGTCCTAGACATGATGCGAAACAGACTGGTAGCTTATACAAGCATATTCAATACAACCGCCCACGGTGTCATGATTAGCATGTCCAGTTAGCCGTCGCAACAGCATTCTTGGGTTATCTTATCAAGATTACTTGTCAGGGGTGCACCACAACGGGTCACCATCTTGTCATATTACTTGTCATGTTCTTGTCAAGAGTGCAACACAACGGGCCACTGTCATGTTACGTTACTTGTACTTGTTAGGAGCACGCTACGACGGGCCGCCATCATGGTTCATTACATGTCATTTATCATTTTGTGTTCACATATCATGGTCATGATCATATCATATATCATCATGTAAGTAGAAGAGACATATCCTGAGTGCACCCTAACAGGCCACCGATGTAAGAAAGAAAACATAGCTTAGAGCATGAAATGTAATAAAGCCAAAGGATATGGCAGCATATAGGGAAAAGTTCATATTATGGCAAAAGAGCAAAATGCCAAATCGTTGTGTGCCCCAAGGCTATGCGTCAACGGGGTTCTATGCACCTACACGAAGGCCACATATATGCCAAATTGTGCTAAGCCGTGCCACGGCTTGCACAAGTCGTGTCGTGTCTCTATATTAGCAAAAACATAGAAAGTCGTGCCATGATCAAACAAAATCGTGCTAATCGTGCCACATCCTGCCAAGTCGTACTGCAACTTCCACAAGTCTTACCGTATCGAGTCGTGCCATGCCTAGCCATGGCACGCACGAGTCGTGTCGTGTCATGAAAATCAATCGCGAGAAAATCGCACAAAATCACAAGTCACAAAAGATGCAAGAAGCCAAACATGCAAAAGCCAAAGCATGAGGGTCATGGCTTCCATGTGCCCAAGTGAAGGGGCTATATGCACCTACATAGGAGCCCATATATGCCCACATGAGGGAAGTTATGCGCCCAAGCATGGGTGCCTACATGGCCAAGGCACTTGCATGGCCAAGTGCCAAGGAATGGAAAAGATGTTTGTGCATTACGTGTGAAGGCCATATGCCATACGCAAGTCATGTACCCACACTGGCTACATATATGCGCCCACTAGGAGGGAACACACTCTATGCGTCCAAGGGATCATGCCCTATGCGCCCAAGCATGGGTTGAACCCCTTGTGGCCAAAGGCTAAGGGTGAATGAGGTGACAAGTTGTGAAGGCTTATGCGCCAACACGAGTCTATGCGCCTACATATGGCAACTATGCGCCCACATGATGGCTTATACGCCCACTAGAGTGGGGAGGCTGCTTTGGGCGCATGATAAGTCCATGCGCCAAAGCAGTGCACTGTTCGTCTTTCCGACGAATCTGGAAAGAACGAACCATGGCCGAAAACTTCGAAACTCTGCCAAATCTCCGTCCGGAGTCCAAATTCGGACTTCCTTTGGTAAAATGGGGTAGAACAAAATTCTCTATGACATGGAACCATCAAAACATGCAAATGAAGAAAGTTAAATAGATCAAAACTTTAAATTTCCAAAAAAGGCAATTTCCTAGATCTATAAAAACCTATGCACCAAAATAAAAATTTCCAAGTTCATGCTAGGAAGCCATTGGAACCATCAATATGGGTTCTTGAGTGAGAGCAAGGTTTACTTGCCTATGGAGGGGTAGAGATTTTTAATGGAGAAGAAGAAGAAGAAGAAGAAGTTATGAGGATTAATGAGGAGAGAGAAAAGTGGGTGGGTTTATAAAGGGGGATGGTGGTAGGTAGGAGTTTACATGATAAACCATGAAATCAAACCAACCCCAAACCAAAAATAAACTAAGCCAAACCATGACATGCCATGATGAATCTTAAACAAGATTAAACCAAAATTAGCTAGCAAGACATGATAAGTAAAAATAATGGACATGATCCCGTACACGTATACTAGAAATACGTATAGCGGAAAACGGAGGTGACAACTCTACCCACCTTAAAAGAATTCCATCCTCGGAATTTAATCAAGAGGCTAGAGATGTCGAAAAAGCTATACTAATCACTGGCAAGTTATAACTAAGCAATCAATCAAGCAATCATTCATGCAAGCAAGGATTTAAAAAAAATAAGGCATAAGGAAGACATTATACCTTACGAGTCAAATAGGTCGGGATATCGCGATCGGATATCATCATCACGCTCCCACGTTGACTCACCCAAAGAGTGATGACCCCAAGCAACACGGACTAACTTGATAGTCTTGTTCTTGAGTATCTTCTCTCTTCGGTCCAATATGGACACGGGTCTTTCCTCATACGAAAGGTTGGTACCAACAACCAATTCTGAATGATCAAGGACATGACTCGAATTCGGGATATACCGTCGTAATTGGGATACATGGAAGACATCTTATACCTCACGTAGCGACGGTAGAAGAGCGAGATGATAGGACACATCTCCTACTCGCTCTAGAATGTCGAACGGCCCTATATACCTAGGACTAAGCTTTTCCTGCACGCCGAATCGAATGACACCACGGGTAGGCGAGATCCTAAGAAATATATGGTCATCGACGGAGAATTCAAGGGGACGCCGATGTGAATCGGCCCAATGACGCTGGCGATCTTGTGCAACTCGAAGATGATCTCTGACTTGTTAGACCATCTCAATAGTCCGCATCACCATTTCTGGTCCAAGCATCTTCCTCTCACCGATATTATCCTAAGCTAAAGGAGATCTGCATTTCCTGCCGTACAAGGCTTCAAAGGGCGCCATCTGGATACTGGCCTAGAAACTGTTGTTATAGAAGAACTCTACGAGATGAAGGTGATCTTTCTATGAACCACCGAAGTCGAGTGTATATGACCGTAATATATCTTCAAGATTCTGGATCGTGCGTTCTGACTGACCATATGTCTGCGGATGGTAGGCTGAACTGAACTTGAGACGAGTCCCCAAATTTTTTTGAAGACTCCGCCAAAAGTGCAATGTGAATCTCGAATCTCTATCGGACACAATACTGACTGGCACTCTATGCAATCTGACTATCTGCCTGAGGTACATCTCTGCAAGCTGATCCATCGACTGACCGATTTTGAAAAAGATAAAATGAGCTACTTTCGTGATTCTGTCAACTATAACCCAGATAGCATCTCTCCCAGGTGGAAATCTAGGTAATCCAGTCACAAAATCTAGGGTAATGTGCTCCCATTTCCATTCTAGGATTGGTAAAGGTTGAAGAAGTCCAGCTGGTCTCTGATGTTCATCTTTAACTTTCTGACAAACCAAACAAAAAGAGACAAATCGGGCTATCTCCCTCTTCATGCCATTCCATCAAAAATGCTGCCGAATATCACGATACATCTTCGTACCGCCAGGGTGAATCAAATACTGAGAACTGTGAGCTTTTGCCATGATCTCTTGTCTGATATCTCTACTGGGTACACAAAGATGCCTCCCATGTCGGAGTGTACCATCTTCATGAATACATAATTCTGGTCTTCGTCCAGCTAGACATTCTTCCCTAAGCCGTTGAAGCTTCGAATCTGCTGACTGGGCTAACTTGATCCTCTTAACTATACTGGACTGAACTTGCATACTGGCCATCAATGCCACACTGGAAGGAAGAACAACTTCAATACCCATCCTCTGAAGATCTGCTAACAACTCTGGCTGTGTTGTTAGAAAATAAACTCCAACTCTCATGCTCAATGCATTTACAATAACGTTGGCCTTCCCAGTATGATACTGTAAGTTGATGTCATAATCCACAAGTAGCTCTAGCCATCTCCTCTAACGCATGTTGAGAACCTTCTGGGTGAACACATACTCAAGACTCTCGTGGTCGGTGAAGATCTCCACCAGATCTCCATATAAATAATGCCTCCAAAGCTTCAATGTAAAGACTACTGCTGCTAATTACAAGTCATGGGTTGGGTAATTCCTCTTATGGTCACAAAGCCGACGTGACGCATAAGCAACTACCTTACCATACTGCATCAAGACACATCCTAATCCCTTGCCGGATGCGTCGTAATAAACTAAAAATCTTCCCGTCCCATCGGAAAGAGTAAGAATGGGGGCCGTCATCAATCTCTGCTTCAATATCTCGAATGAACTCTAACACTCTGTTTTCCAAGCAAACTGCACATCCTTGCGGGATAACTGCGTCAATGGCGCTAAAATCTGAGCTAAGTCTGATACAAACCGACGGTAATAACCGTCCAATCCAAGAAAACTCCGAACCTCCGCGATAGTGCTGGGAACTGGCCATGTCACTATGGCAGCTATCTTCTGGGGGTCCACTTCCACTCTACCTCTAGTGATGATGTGACCTAAGTATGACATACGATCCAACCAAAACTCGTACTTACCGAACTTCGCGTACAACTGGTGCTCCCTGAGAATCTGAAGAACTATACGGAGATGCTACTCATGCTCCGTCTTACTCTTGCTATAGACTAAGATGTCGTCTATAAACACTATCACAAACTAGTCCAAATAGGGCATGAAGATACGATTCATGAGGTCCATGAATAAGGTTGGCACATTGGTCGCTCCAAATGGCATAACAAGGAACTCCCAATGTCCATACCTCGATCTGAATACTGTCTTCGGGATGTCCTGCTCTCTGACTCTGATCTGATGGTACCCTGACAACAAGTCAATCTTCGAGAATACTGTCGCTCCCTTGAGCTGATCAAATAAGTCACCTATCCTTGGTAGAGGATATTTGTTCTTGATTGTTACCAAGTTCAAGGTACGATAATCAATACATAATCTTAACGTACCGTCCTTCTTTTTCACAAGGAGCATCGGAGCTCCCCAAGGTGATCCGCTAGCACGAATGAATCTATTGGTTCTAAGTTCTTCAATCATCTTATACAAGATCTCCAACTCTGAAGGCACCATCATGTAGACTCTTTCTGACACTGGTGCTGATCCAGGAATCAAATCAATGGTGAACTCGATCTCTCTTTGGGGACATGCCTGGAAGTTCTTCCAAAAAATGTAAGGAAACTCTTCTACAACTCTGGAGAACTGAACTGCTACTGACATCCGTAATGCTGGGGAAGAAGGTTCTACTCCGCCTCGGAGAAATAAAAACTCTGGCTCACTAGAAATACTAAAAATAATCTTGCCGATATGGCAATCTATTCTAGCATACTGGTCCTTCAGCCAATCCATCCCTAGGACCATATCATAATCGGCCATCAGGAATTCTATCAACCTAGCAAAAAACTCTCTACCGCTAACTACGATTCGACACGAGGAAAATACTCTATCTACTCCCACAAGACCGTTACCAGTAAGTATATTGAGCCTTACTGATAATGACTCAGGCACCAGTCCTATCTGTGTCGTGAATCGTACAGACATAAATGAATGCGATGCACCCGAATCAAATAATACTGATACAGGAAAAGAGTTGACGAGAATGGTACCTGCCACCATCTTACCTGATGCCAACTCCTCCTCTATGATCAAAGCCATCGCTTGACCTTGCCTTCTGGGTGCTGGTCCCCTCTGCTGGAAACCTCTCTAGCGATTCTGATTCTGAGTCTGGGCCTGGGCATACTGCTGCGGTCTCTGCTGGGATGCTTGAGCCTGAGACGGCAATGGCCTCGGAGGCTGGTGCTGCTGCTGCTGTACTGGTGCTGGTCCCCTCACCGAAGGACTAGTCTGGGCCGATAAGGATGAACCGGCTCTCTGTAGACAGGATCCTATCATGTTATTCGATGCCCCACACACCAAACACAATCCTTGTGCTAGACGACATTCTGATACTATATGCCCTGGCTTCCCACAATGAGTGCAGCCCATTGTGGAAGACTGCCTCCGCTTCTGCTGCTGATGGTACGTCGGAGTCGAATGCTGAACCGACGTGACTGATGCCACCCTCCTCGAAGCTCCAATGGTCAAGGCCCTAGCTACCGGGGCTGATGCCGAGGACTAGGTTATCTGACCATGGGATCGCTTTCGTTCTCCAGTTCTATCAACAATCCTCTGAGAAGTATACTCATGCCTCTTTGTTGCTCGTAAGACGGCATCAAATGTCTGATTCTCAAACTGTTCCACTGCTAGAATGATCTCTAGGTAGAGTCCCTACTGGAACCGTTGTGCTCGGTCCAACTCGATTGCCACCAAGGTGGGAGCAAACCGACTCAGCCTTGAAAACTCGGCCGTATATCCGTCGACTATCCTGCTCATCTGCCTGAGATTGGTGAACCTCGTTTGTAGGTCGTGCCGAGCTACAGCATCGAAGTACTTGATCTGAAACCTTTCACTAAATACCGTCCATGGAACAGGCGTCGTCAATCCAACTGCTATCATCGCCCACCAGGTGCAGGCTAGGTCCAATAACTCTAGGCACACTACAGCTACCTTCTCTCCTTCTGGACTCTTGGCTGCATCCAAGATGATCTTGATGTGCTTAGTAATCATTGCTTTAAGTGCTCCACATAACAGTGAGCTGGAAATGTGCCCTACTCGTCGGCAGGATACAAGTCCATCAGGAAGATGCCCAGATAATGGGATTGCTTATAGCCAGAATACCTCTCTATATAAACTACTTGATCAATCTAGTCTTTAACCTAGCCAGATTCAGCATGAATCCCTGACCGTGGTAACCAGGGACACAAGTCCTAGACATAATACGAAACAGACTGGTAGCATATACAAGCACATCCAATACAACCGCCCATAGTGTCATGATTAGCATGTCCAGTTAGCCGTCACAACAGCGTTCTTGGGTTATCTTGTCAAGATACTTGTCAGGGGTGCACCACAACAGGTCACCATCTTGTCATGTTACTTGTCATGTTCTTGTCAAGAGTGCGCCACAATGGGCCACTGTCATGTTACGTTACTTTTACTTCTTAGGAGCGTGCCACGACGGGCCGCCATCATGGTTTATTACATGTCATTTATCATTTCGTGTTCACATATCATGGTCATGATCATATCACATATCATTATGTAAGCAGAAGAGACATATCCTGAGTGCACCATAACGGGCCATCGAGGTAAGAAAGACAACATAGCTTAGAGCATAAAATGTAATAAAGCCAAAGGACATGGCATCATGTAGGGGAAAGTTCATAGTATGGCAAAAGGGCAAAATGCCAAATCATTGTGTGCCCCGAGGCTATGCACCCACGGGGTTTATTACACCTACACGAAGGCCACATACATGCCAAATCATGCTAAGCTGTGCCACGGCTTGCACATGTCGTGTCGTGTCTCTATATTAGCAAAAACATAGAAAGTCGTGCCATGATCAAACAAAATCGTGCTAATCGTGCCATATCCTGCCAAGTCGTACTGCGACTTCCACAAGTCATACCATGTCGAGTCATGCCATGCCTAGCCATGTCACGCACGAGTCATGTCGTGTCATGAAAATCAATCGCAAGAAAATCGCATAAAATTATAAGTCTCAAAAGATGCAAGAAGCCAAAACATGTAAAAGCCAAAGCATGAGGGTCATGGCTTCCATGTGCCCAAGTGAAGGGGCTATATGCGCCCATATGGGAGCCCCTATGTTCCCACATGAGGGAAGTTATGCGCCCAAGCATGGGTGCCTACATGGCCAAGGCACTTGCATGGCCAAGTGCCAAGGAATGGAAAAGGTATTTGTGCATTACGTGTGAAGGCCATGTGCCATACGCAAGTCATGCACCCACACTGGCTATATATATACGCCTACTAGGAGGAGAACACACTCTATGCACCCAAGGGAGCATGCCCTACGCGCCCAAGCATGGGTTGAACCCCTTGTGGCCAAAGGCTAAGGGTGAATGAAGTGACAAGTCGTGAAGGCTTATGCGCCAACACGAGTCTATGCGCCTACATGTGGCACACTATGCACCCACATGATGGCTTATGTGCCCACCAGAGTGGGGAGGTTGCTTTGGGCGCATGACAAGTCCACGCGCCGAAGCAGTGCACTGTTCGTCTTCTCGACGAATCCGGGAAGAACGAACCATGGCCGAAAACTTCGAAACTCCGCCAAATCTCCATCCGGAGTTCAAATTCAGACTTCCTTAGGTCAAAATAGGGTAGAACAAAATTCTCTACGACATGGAACCATCAAAACATGCAAATGAAGAAGTTAAATGGATCAAACCTTCAAATTTTTGAAAAAGGCAATTTTTTAGATCTATAAAAACCCATGCACCAAAATAAAAATTTACAAGTTCTAAAGTGGTAGAGAATCATGCTAGGAAGCCATTGGAACCATCAAAATGGGTTCTTGAGTGAGAGCAAGGTGCACTTGCCTATGGAGGGGGAGAGGTTTTTAATAGAGAATAAGAAGAAGAAGAAGAAGAAGAAGAAGTTATGAGGATTAATGAGGAGAGAGAAAAGTGGGTGGGTTTATAAAGGGGGATGGTGGTAGGTAGGGTTTTACATGATGAACCATGAAATCAAACCAACCCCAAACAAAAAAATAAACCAAGCCAAACCATGACATGCCATGATGAATCTTAAATAAGATTAAACCAAAATTAGCTAGCAAGACATGATAAGTAAAAATATTGGACAGGATCCCGTGCATGTATACTGGAAATACGTATAGCGGAAAATGGAGGTGACATGCCATGCCATAAAGGTAGTGTAACCATAATTTTAATACGAATATAATTGACGCTAACTCCAAGTCATGCGTTAGATAGTTCTTTTCGTGCTGCTTCAACTGTCTTGAGGCGAAAGATATCACCTTATCTCGCTGTATAAGCACTGTCACCCCCATTTTTCGTTCTACGTATTTTTAGTATGCGTATATAGAATCCTAACATGTATTTTTATTTTCCTGTCTGGCTAGCTGATTTTAGTTTAATCTTGTTTAGGTTCATCATGGCATGTCATGGTTTAACTTGGTTCGTTTTGGAGTTGGCATGGTTTATTTTGGTTGGTTCATCATGGAGAAACCACCCTACCTACCACCATCCCCCTTTATAAACCTACCCCCTTTTTCTCTCACCTCATTATTCTCCATTACTCCTCTTCTTTCTCCATTAAAACCTCTCTCCTCCATAGGCAACTGCAACTTGCTTCCACAAGAGAACCCATTTTTATTGTTCTATTAGCTTCTTCTCATGTTTCTAAGACACATTAGAACTTGTCATTTTCCACTTTGAAGCTTTAATTTTTGTAGATCTAAAAATTAGTCATTTTCGGATTTTTTTGGTGGTTTTGATCTATCAAACTTCTTTATTTTCAAGTTTTGATGGTTCCATGCTGAAGAGAATTTTGTTCTACCCCACTTTGACCTATGGAAGTTCCATTTTGGCTTAGGAATGAGAGTTTTATGGACTTTGGAAGTTCTTGGGTTCTTCTTGGCCATGACTCTTAGCAATGGTGGAGAAGAAGGCCCTGTAGCAGCCGGCACACCTTGTCATTTGGCACACTATTTAGTACCCGGCATATCTCATCTTCATGCATACTTTATAGTACCCGACGCAACTGGCCAACTTGCACGATTCCTAGCGCCAGAACCAGTTGGGTTCATCTTGCCCGACACAATTGGCCAACCTGCGCGCGCTTCCTAGCGCAAGAACCAGTTGGGCTCATCTTGCCCTGCGCAACTGACCAACCTGCGCGCTTCTTAGCGCCAGAACCAGTTGGGCTCATCTTGCCCCCGGCGCATCTTGCCCCCGGCATATCTTGCCTCCGGCGCATCTTTCCCCTGGCACAATTTACCTGGCGCAACCTAGCCATGGCACCCTAATTGCCCTATTTTAATCCCCCTCATTAGGTGCATAGCATCCCCTGTTTATATCCTTACGCCTTTTTGACACGAATTTGACACGACACGTCTCGTGCTAGCCTTGACACGATTTGGCATGTATGTGGCCTTCATGTAGGCGCACAAAACCCCGTAGGCGCATAGCCCTGGGGCACCCAATGATTTGGTATTTTTACATCAGCGGCCCGTTAGGGTGCACTCAGGATATATCTTTCTGCTTACATGATGATATGATCATAACCATGATATGTGAATATGAAATGATGATTGATATGTAATGAACCACGATGGCGGCCCTTCGTGGCACGCTCCTAACAAGTAATAAGTACAAGTAACGCAAGAGGACAGTGGCCCATCGTGGCGCACTCCAGACAAGAATATGACATGTAATATAACATGATGGTGACCCATTGTGGTGTACCCCTGAGAAGGAATCTTGACAGATAACTCATGAACGCTATTGCGACAGCTAACTGGACATGATACCGTAGGTGATTGTATTGAATGTGCTTGTATAAGCTACCAGTCGAGTTTCGCATCATGACTAGGACATGTGTCCCTGGTTACCACGATCAGGGATCCATACTGAATCTGACTAGGTTAATGACTAGATTGATCAAGTAGTTCATATACAGAGGTATTCTGGCTACAAGCAATCCCGTTATCTGGGTGTCTTACTGATGGACATGTAGCCTGTCGACGAGTAGGGCATATTTCCAGCTCACTGTTATGTGGGGCACTTCAAGCAAGCAACGATTACTAAGCACACTGTCATGTGTTACACTCAAGTCACCTAACAAGTATTGATAACTCTTAACATGAACCTTGCACCTGGATAACCTGGATAGTCTGCAGGGCTTATGGCTGTAGGAATCCTCATTGCATCTTGCTAGTAACTAGGCTTGTGATAACCCTAGTTAGTTAAAGTATCAAGCCGTACTTATTGATTGACCGTGAATGATTGGATGGAGTCCCATTGTCTAGTCTTATCTAGACCCAGTACATGGCCATCTCAGGACATGATTGTGAATGCTTACTTTACCGATAATTGGTTAGAGACTAAGTTCCATTCAGGTGAAGGGTTACAACCCCGGTCCTTTTTTGGTTTAAGGGTTGTAACTTGGTTACCGGAATAGTCTTTTAGGTCTCTTAATCGTTTATCATCCCATTTTATTCAACTGATGACTATTGTTATTTCATCTATAACTTATATACTAATGTGCTGATTTTAGTTCTTAAGTGAAGCCTCCTTTGTGACACTTGCTCTTCCTGGGGTCTGACCTAGCTGGTTTTGTATGGCCAGATTTTGGAGCAGCTACCGAGGATCTCCCAGCCTTCCTGCTAGATGGTGACCACCAGACGCAATCCTGGCAACGATTGGGTTTTATTTTGCTCTCTCACTCTATTGTAAAAATATTCTTTTGAGGCGTTTAGCCGTCGAACAAGTGTTAGCTCGTTTGCAACTTTACTTGTTGTCTGTCTACGGGCTGTAACATGATTGACAAATTCTAGGGTTGATCATATATGACTAAAACTCTTGCTAGTCCTCATATTTTGTATGACTAGCTTCATGATCATCTGAATATGTAATGCATGGGATGCCTTACCTTGTATGTCTGATGATCTACCATCTTATTCTATTTACTTGCTTGCTTGAGATTGAGACTCTAGGCTTGATATTGACCATAAAAGACTGATGGCTTGTAGTAAACCCTCATGCATCTAGACAGTCGTGACCGTATTACGAGGTGGGGTTCACTTCAATGTATTTAGCTGGCTGTGTTTGTCCCCCGCTCTCCAGTATTCTAGTTCTGGGGCGTGACACGATTTAAGTGGTGGCCCATGCAGGTCTTATAAATTAAGATGAGTGAGGGTTTTACTGGATAGATGTCTCAATCAGCACTCGCCCATGATATCTACTCGTGTCTTCTAATCTATCTGAAATCTTGACCTGATCACACGTTTATATCCTTGATCTATCATGGTCCTTCCTTATTGTTCTCTATGTCGTTTCTTCAGCGACATTATTCCTGTCGATCAGTAAGGCGGAGCACCTCCTGTGGACCATCAGTAACATGGAGATCAAGCCCAGCACTTAGGAGTAGCCTCTAGAGTCATGCCTACTGGGGGTCAAGAGCCACCAGTTCAGCCCATCCAGCCTACAAAGCCTGACGATGGAACCCTGGTAGGTCTCATCTGGGAGTTGATTGCATCTCAAGATCGTCGGGGTGATGTCCTACACCAGACGGTACAAGATGCCATGGGCCGTGTTGGTTATCAAGGGAATAATACAACCAACAGTTTCAAGCGCCTCAACCATCCCTTCTTCGATGGTAGTGAGGACGCTATTGCAGCTGATTCGTGGCTCCAGGACATCGAGATTTTCTTGGATGCAGCCAAGACTCCAGAAGGAGAGAAGGTAGCTGTAGTGTGCCTGCAGTTATTAAACCTAGCCCACACCTGGTGGGTGATGATAGAAGTTGGGTTGGTAACGCATGTTCTATGGGCGGTATTTAGTAACAAGTTTCAGATCAAGTACTTCGATGCTGTGGCTCGGCACGACCTACAGACGAGGTTCACCAATCTTAGGCAGATGAGCAGGACGGTCGATGGATATGCGGCCGAGTTTTCAAGACTGGGTCAGTTTGCTCCCACATTGGTGGCAACCGAGTTTGACTGAGCACAGCAGTTCCAGCAGGGACTCCACCTAGAGATCATTCTAGCAGTGGAGCAGTTTGAGCATCAGACCTTTGATGCTGTTTTGCGAGCAGCTAGGAGGCATGAGTATACCTCCCAGAGGATAGTGGACAGAACTGGAGGACGGAAGCGATCCCATGGTCAGATGACCCAGTCCTCAGCCCTAGCCCCGGCAGCTAGGGCCTTGACCATTGGAGCTCCAAGAAGGGCAGCGTCAGTTATATTGGTTCAGCATTCGACTCCGACGTATCCTCAGCAGCAGATGCGAAGGCAGTCTTCCACAATGGGTTGCACTCATTGTGGGAAGCCAGGGCATATAGTGTCAGAATGTCGTCGAGCACAAGGATTGTGTTTGATTTGTGGAGCATCGGATCACATGATAGGATCCTGTCCACAGAGAGCCGGTTCATCCTCATCGGCCCAGACTAGTCCCTCGGTGAGGGGACCAGCACCAGCGCAGCAGTAGCAGTACCAGCCTCCGAGGTCATTGCCACCTCAGGCTCAAGCATTTGATCAACAGAGATCGCAACAGTATGCCCAGACCCAGGCTCAGAATCAGAACCGCTAGAAATATTTCCAGCAGAGGGGACCAGCACCCAGAGGGCACAGTCAAGTTATGGCTTTGACCGTAGAGGAGGAGTTGGCCTCAGGTAAGGTGGTGGCAGGTACCATTCTCGCAACTCTTTTCCTACATCAGTATTATTTGATTCGGGTGCATCGCATTCATTTATGTCTGCACGATTCACGACACGGATAGGACTGAAGCCCAAGTCATTATCAGTAAGGCTCAATATACTTACTGGTAATGGTCTTGTGGGAGTAGATAGAGTGTTTTCTCGTGTCGAATCGTAGTTAGCGGTAGAGAGTTTCCTGCTAGATTGATAGAATTCTGATGGCCGATTATGATGTGGTCCTAGGGATGGATTGGTTGAGAGACCAGTATGCTAGAATAGATTGCCATATCGACAAGATTATTTTTAGTATTCCTGGTGAGCCAGAGTTTTCATTTCTCCGAGACGGAGTAGAGCCCTCTTCCCCAGCAATGCGGATGGCAGTAGCAGCATTTCAGTTTCCCAGAGTTGTAGAAGAGTTTCCTGACGTATTTCCCAAAGAACTTCCAGGCATGCCCCCAGAAAGAGAGATCGAGTTCACTATTGATTTGATTCCCGGATCAGTACTAGTGCCAGAGAGGGTCTACAGGATGGCGCCTTCAGAGTTGGAGATCTTGTACAAGATGATTGAAGAACTTAGAACCAAGGGATTCATTCGTACTAGTGGATCACCTTGGGGAGCTCCGATGCTTCTTGTGAAAAAAAGGATGGTACGTCAAGATTATGTGTTGATTATCGTACCTTGAACTTAGCGACAATCAAGAACAGATATCCTCTTCCGAGGATAGATAACTTATTTGATCAGCTCAGAGGAGCGGCAGTATTCTCGAAGATTGATTTACGATCAGGGTACCATCAGATCAGAGTCAGAGAGAAAGACATCCCGAAGACAGCATTCAGATCGAGGTATGGACATTGGGAGTTCCTTATTATACAATTTGGAGCAACCAATATATCAGCCGTATTCATGGACCTCATGAATCGTATCTTCATGCCCTACTTGGACCAGTTCGTGATAGTGTTTGAAGAAGACATCCTGGTCTATAGCAAGACTAAACCGGAGCATGAGCAGCATCTCTGTGTAGTTCTTCAGATTTTCAGAGAGCACTAGTTGTATGTGAAGTTCAGTAAGTACGAGTTTTGGTTGGATCGTATCTCGTACTTGGGTTACATCATCACCCGAGGTGGAGTAGAAGTGGACCCCCAGAAGATTGTTGCCATAGAGACATGGCCAGTTTCTAGCACCATTGTAGAAGTTCGGAGTTTTCTTGGATTGGCCGGCTATTACCGGCGGTTTGTGTCAGACTTTGCTCGTATTTCATCACCATTGATGCAGTTGACCCGCAAGGATGTACAGTTTGCTTAGACAGCAGAGTGCCAGAGATCGTTCAAAAGGTTGAAGCAGAGATTGATGACGGTCCCCATTATCACTCTTTTCGACGGGACGGAAGGATTTTTAGTTTATTGCTACGCATCCGGCAAGGGATTAGGATGTGTCTTGATGCAGCATGGTAAGGTAGTCGCTTATGCGTCACAGCAGCTTCGTGATCATGAGAGAAATTACCCAACCCAGGACCTGGAGTTAGCAGACGTAGTTTTTGCATTGAAGCTTTGGAGGCAGTATTTGTATAGAGATCGGGTGGAGATGTTCACCGACCACAAGAGCCTGAAGTATGTGTTTACCCAGAAGGACCTTAATATACGTCAGAGGAGATGGCTAGAGCTACTTGTGGCTTATGACATCAACTTGCAGTATCATCCTGGAAAGGCCAACGTGGTAGTAGATGCATTAAGCAGGAGAGTCAGAGTTTATTTTCTAAAAGCACAGCCAGAGTTTTTAGCAGATCTTCAGAAGATGGGTATTGAAGTTGTTCTTCCTTCCAATGTGGCATTGATGGCCAGTATGCAAGTTCAGCCCAGTATAGTTGAGAGGATCAAGTTAGCTCAATCAGCGGACTCTAAGCTTCAGCGGCTTAGGGCGGAATGTGTAGCAGGACAGAGACCAGAGTTATGCATTCATGAAGATGGTACACTCCGACATGGGAGGCATCTTTGTGTACCCAGTGGAGATATCAGACAGGTGATCATGGCAGAAGCCCACAGTTCTCAGTATTTTATTCACCCCGGTGGTACAAAGATGTATCGTAATATTCGGCAGCATTTTTGGTGGAATAGCATGAAGAGGGAGATATCCCGGTTTGTCTCTCATTATTTGGTTTGTCAGCAAGTTAAGGCCGAACATCAGAGACCAGCTGGACTTCTTCAACCTCTACCGATCCCAGAATGGAAATAGGAGCACATTACCATGGATTTTGTAACTGGATTACCTAATTCCTCAGCAGGAAGAGATGTTATCTGGGTTATAGTTGACCGAATCACCATGGTGGCTCATTTTCTTCCTTTCAGAATCGGCCAGTCGACAGAATCAGCTTGCAAAGATGTACCTCAGGCAGATAGTCATATTGCATGGAGTACCAGTCAGCATTGTGTCCGACAGAGATTTGAGATTCACATCTCACTTTTGGCGGAGTCTCCAGGAAAGTTTGGGGACTCGTATCAAGTTCAGTTCAGCCTACCAGCCACAGACAGATGGTCAGTCAGAACGCACGATCCAGACTCTTGAAGATATGCTGCAATCATGTACACTCGACTTCGGTGGTTTATAGAAAGATTACCTACATCTCGTAGAGTTCTCGTACAATAGCAGTTTTTAGGCTAGTATCAAGATGGCACTTTTTGAGGCCTTGTACGGCAGGAAGTGCAGATCTCCTTTAGCTTGGGATGATATCGGTGAGAGGCAAATGCTTGGACCAGAAATGGTAATGCGGACTATTGAGGTGGTCAGACAAGTTAGAGATCATCTTCGAGTTGCACAAGATCGCCAGCGTCATTGGGCCGATTTCCATCGGCGCCCCCTTGAATTTTCTATCGGCGACCACGTATTCTCGCTTACCCGTGGCGTCATTCGATTCGGCGTGCGGGAAAAGCTCAGTCCTAGGTATATAGGGCCGTTTGATATTCTAGAACGAGTAGGTGATGTGTCATATCGCCTCGCTCTTCTGCCGTCGTTATGTGAGGTACATGATGTCTTCCATGTATCCCAATTGCGACAGTATATCCCGGATTCGAGTCATATCCTTGATCATTCGGAATTGGTTGTTGGTACCAACCTTTCGTATGAGGAGAGACCCGTATCCATATTAGACCAGAGAGAAAAGATACTCAAGAACAAGACTATCAAGTTAGTCTGTATTTCTTGGGGTCATCACTCTTTGTGTGAGTCAACGTAGGAGCGTGAGGATGATATCTGATCGCGATATTCCGACCTGTTTGACTCGTAAGGTATAATGTATTTCTTATGCCTTATGCTTAAATTCCTTGCTTGCATGAATGATTGAATGATTGACTGCTAGTCGTAGTTGCTTATGATTAATATAGCTTGCTTGACATCTCTAGCCTCTTAATTAAATTCCGAGGACGAAATTCTTTTAAGGTGGGTAGAGTTGTCACTCCCGTTTTCCGTTATACGTATTTTAAGTATGCGTATACGGAATCCTAACATGTATTTTTATTTTCCGGCCTGGCTAGCTAATTTTGGTTTAATCTTTTTTAGGTTCATCATGCATGTTATGGTTTAACTTGGTTCATTTTGGAGTTGGCATGGTTTATTTTGGTTGGTTCATTATGGAGAAACCATCATCCCCCTTTATAAACCCACCCACTTTTTCTCTCACCTCATTATTCTCCACTACTCCTCTTCCTTCTGCATTAAAATCTCTCCCCCTCCATAGGCAAGTACAACTTACATCCACAAGAGAACCCATTTTTATTGTTCTGTTAGCTTCTTCTCATGTTTCTAAGACACATTAGAACTTGTCATTTTCTATTTTGAAGCTTTAATTTTTGTAGATCTAGAAATTAGTCATTTTTGGATTTTTAGTGGTTTTGATCTATCAAACTTCTTTATTTTCAAGTTTTGATGGTTCCATGTTGTAGAGAATTTCGTTCTACCCTACTTTGACCTATGGAAGTCCCATTTTGGCTTAGGAATGAGAGTTTTATAGACTTTGGAAGTTCTTGGGTTCTTCTTGGCCATGGCTCTCAGCCTTGGCGGAGAAGAAGGCCCTGTAGCAGCCGGCGCACCTTGTCGTTCGGCGTACTGTTTAGTGCCCGGTGCATCTCGTCGTCCTGTGCACTTTATAGTGCCCGGCGTAACAGGCCAACCTGCGCGCTTCCTAGCTCCAGAACCAGTTGGGCTCATCTTGTCCGGCGCAACTGGCCAACCTGCGCGCTTCCTAGCACCAGAACCAGTTGGGCTTATCTTGCCCGGCGCAACTGGCCAACCTGCACGCTTCTTAGTGCCAGAACCAGTTGGGCTCATCTTGCCCCCGACGCATCTTGCCCCTAGAGCATTTTGCCTGGCACAACCAAGCCATGGCACCATAATTGCCCTATTTTAATCCCCCTCATTACGCGCATGGCATCCCCTGTTTATATCCTTACGTCTTTTTGACACGAATTCAACACGACACATCTCGTGCTAGCCTTAACACGATTTGGCATGTACGTGGCCTTCATGTAGGCGCAGAAAACCCCATGGGCGCATAGCCTTGGGGCATCCAATGATTTAGCATTTTTACATCGATGGCCTGTTAGGGTGCACTCAGGATATGTCTTTCTGCTTACATGATGATATGATCATAACCATGATATGAATATGAAATGATGATTGATATGTAATGAACCACGATGGCGGCCCATCGTGGTGCGCTCCTAACAAGTAACCAGTACAAGTAACACAAGAGGACAGTGGCCCGTCGTGGCACACTCCAGACAAGAACATGACAAGTAATGTAACATGATGGTAACCCGTTGTGGTGCACCCCTGACAAGTAATCTTAACAGATAACTCATGAACGCTATTACGACAGCTAACTGGACATGATATCGTGGGTGATTGTATTGAATGTGCTTGTATAAGCTACCAGTCGATTTTGTTTCATGACTAGGACGTGTCCCTGGTTACCACGATCAGGGATCCATACTGAATCTGTCTAGGTTAATGACTATATTGATCAAGTAGTTCATATAGAGAGCACTACCAAAATACAGTAAATTAGCGACGGCACATTAGCGACGGATAATTTCCGTCGACATTAGCGACGGATTTGCGGCAAATAGACGACGGAGTACCGACGACAAGCTGATACAATTTTATTTTATTTTAAGGGAAAAAAAAGGTCGCTCATCCGTCGCTAGGGCGTCGGAGATATAGCGACGGATAAGTAGTCGTCGCCATGCAGTCGATTATTTGGCGAGAATTATTAAGAAAAATGGCGGGACCATTCTTCGACTACGTAGCGACGGATATTCCGTCGGCAAGTATCAAAAATAGCGACGGCCTTGCGACGGATATAAACCGTCGCTGGTCCGTCGCTAAATAAAGGGCCCAAGCTTAAATTGAAACGACGGGGGAAACTTTTCATTCCCCCCAAATTTCATTCTCTCTCCTCTCTCTCTCTCTCTCTCTCCTACGGCGGTCGGCGACCTCACTCTCCTCTTTCTCTCTCCCGCGGCGGTGATCGGCGACCTCTCCTCTCTCTCTCCCAAAGGTAATCTCTCTCTCCCTCTCTCTGTGTGGTCGTGGGTGTCGTGGGCTGCCGAGGGCGTCGTGGGCTGCGGGGGCGGTGGAGACTGCGGTGGTGGCGCGTGCGTGGCAGCGAGGGACTACGACGGGCGCGTGCGGGGCTGCGGCAGGTGGCAGAGGACAGCATGCTACGGGGCAGCGGCGGTCGGGGGGGTGGTGCGCGCGGGGCTGGAGGGCGGCGCGGGGTGGGAGCGGTGCTGGCGCGCGCGGGCGGGGCTGCGGGAGGCAGCGCGCTCCGGGGCAGCGGCGGGCGGCGGGGGTGGCGCGCGCGGGACAGCACGGGGCTGGGGGCGGCGGGGGGTGGGAGGGGTGCTGGCGCGCGCGGGGCTGCGGGGGGCGGCGGGGGGCAGCGGGGGCGGCGGGGGTGGCACGCACGGGGCAGTGCGGGGTACAAATACAATGAGTAGTATCGGCGATATGACAAACCCTTGTTTAAGAAATAGGATATCGGCGATATCGGTAGTATCGGCAGTTTCGGATCGGAGTATCGAATTTTTTGGTATTGGGAAACAAATAATTATCGGTAGTATCGGATTCTTTTACATGCTTTTACAACCTTATTATGCTTTCAACCTTGGTTCACAATATCGGTAACCCAATACCTTACCCTAATAAGGTAACCCAATATATTCTAATATACTACTTGGTATCTCAAGTTACCAAGTATCTTAACTCTAATATATGAATATCTAACTAAATCTCTAAAACTAAGATACTATACATATCCAATATATATATCTATCTAAACTCTAAGCTATCATATCAAAACACACACTCTAATACACTACCATCTAACATATAAGCTATCTAACTTATATCTACTAACCTCATTCTAGACACTAACTTATTACTAACCATCTAACCGACTATCTTGTACTTCTAGCATCCTTATCCCAATATACTAACTAGTAGTAGGATACCAACATATATTTTCTAAATAACTCTAACATATGTCATATCTAACTAACAAAGACCCCCAATGTCGGCATCGGTTAATATTTGGTATCGGTCGGTATCGGATCAGAACATGCCAAACCGTATCGGTATCGGCCGTATCGGATCGGTATCGGCCGATACTTTAAAGAAAATGCAATATGACAAACCCTAGTTTAAGAAATAGGATGAGAAAGTCTATTGCTTTATATTATATATATATATATATATATATATATATATATCAAGGTTCAAAGTATCGGTATCGAAATCGGTATCGGACTTTTCCTATGAGTATTGGTATCGGCGATATCGGTAGTATCGGACTATCGGACTATCGGTATCGGTATCGGTATCGAACTATCGGTATCGGTATCGGTATCGGATTATCGGACTATCGGTATCGAACTATCGGTATCGCACTATCGGTATCGGTATCGCACTATCGGTATCGGATGGTATTGACCTTAGCGAATTGGTATCGTCCTATCCGATATGTATCGGCCGTATAGCTAGGATTCGTACCGGATCGATAAGGCCGATACGAATCCTAGCTATACGGCCGATACATATCGGATAGGACGATACCAATTCGCTAAGGTCAATACCAATTTGATACGGCCTATACCAAACCTATAGACCGATACTAGTCTGATGCGGTCGATACTAAGTACATCCGGCCTATATACTAGCGGATCCACCAGCTACATGATTATATACTAATTCTGTTTAGTTTGTCTTACGATACAGATTTTCACATCCAATCTGTGATGGATCGTTATTTCGTTGATCGTACATGGATGTACAAACGAAACACGAGAGCAGAATAGGTGTGAGTGACGATTTTCAGGCAGGCGTGGAAGTGTTTCTTAAGTATACCATGAGCAAAGCTCAATATATGGACGGTAACAAAATCAAGTGTCCATGTCGTAATTGTCGTAATAGACGTTACGAAGAAGTGGTGAGTGTAAGAGATCATTTGGCCCGTAAGGGTTTCGTACGTGATTACGGCATGTGGTCATCGCAAGGTAAACAATATACGGAAAAACAGGTTGCGAATGCTGATAATTATGCTTTTGATAATAATACTGCAACGGATTTTGTCGTCGAAGACGATGAATGCTCTGTTGATTATGGAGACCTGCAGAACCTTGCACGAGATATGGTGTACGACACGGCAAGGCCTAATTTTGATCCGGAGGATCCTAATCCCGAGGTGAAGGAGTTCTATGATATGTTTCAGGATGCTGAAACTTCTTTATATCCTGGTTGTGAGCCACATTCCGTGCTGTCAGTGACGATGCGGTTGTTGAACATAAAGTCCGATTTTAACTTGCCACAAACTTGCCATGATCGGATTATACAACTAATCAAGGAGGTATTACCGAAGGAATCAAAAGAGCTTCCAGAAAACTTCTACAAGTCGAAGATGATGGTCCGACAACTGGGACTGGGGTACGAGAAGATAGATTGCTGTCGCAACGGCTGTATGTTGTACCACAAGAAGAACGAGGATATAGAAAGTTGTAGCTTTTGTAATGTGGATCGTTACAAGCCAGTCAGGAGAAAAGGAAAGTCAACTAGAAAACGATGTCCTTACAAGTATATGCATTACTTGTCGATCATGAAGCGCTTGTAGAGGATGTATATGTCTCAGAATACAGCAGAACACATGACATGGCACAACGAAGAACGCACAAAGGACGATAGAGAATTGTCACATCCTTCGGATGGAGAGATGTAGAAATATTTCAATTTGCGTCATCCAGATTTTGCTGCAGAGCCTAGAAATATATGTCTGGGGCTATGTTCTAATGGCTTCGCCCCTTTCGGGCAGTCGGGATCTCAATACTCCTGCTGGCTGGTCATTCTGACCCCTTACAATCTGCCACCATGGATGTGTATGAAGACTCGTTATATGTTCTTAACAGCTATCATACCGGGTCCCAAAAATCCGATAAAGAATATCGATATATATTTACAGCCGTTGGTGGATGAGCTGAAACAGCTGTGGGAGATCGACATCGCGTCCTATGATATTTCCAGAAAACAGAACTTTTAGATGAGAGCTTCACTGATGTGGACAATCAATAATTTTCTCGTATACGGTATGCTGTCGGGATGGAGTACTCACGGCACCATGTCTTGCCCGATATGCATGGGAAATAGTAAGGCGTTTCGCCTTAAGCATAGAGGAAAAACTTCTTTCTTTGATTGTCATCGTCAATTTCTGCCTACGAGTCATCCTTGGAGAAAGAACAAGACGCGTTCAGAGCTGAAAAACAAGAATTTTCTCATCCGCCTGCCAGATTGTCGGGATACGATATTTGGGAAGATGTAAAGGACCTGGCCACTGTAATGGAAGATCCATCGAACAATCGTGTCGATGGGTTCGGACAAAGTCATAACTGGACCAAACAGAGTATCTTCTGGGACTTGCCTTATTGGAAAGATAATCTTATAAGGCATAATCTTGATGTTATGCATATTGAAAAGAATGTGTTCGATAATGTCTTCAATACCGTCATGGATATTAAAGGAAAGACGAAGGACAATCCAAAAGCAAGACAAGACATTATCGAAATATACAAGCGTCCTTATCTGAACTTGATACAAAGGGGAGCTGCTAGACAATTAAGTAAGCCGATAGCACAATACACATTGAGCAAGGAAGATAGATTAATAATCTGAAAATGGGTATCTACTTTAAGATTTCTCGACGGCTATGTGTCGAATTTGTCTAGATGCGTTGATCTCAATGAACGCAAGCTAACGGGAATGAAGAGTCATGACTGCAACGTGTTTATGGAAAGATTACTGCCTATTGCTTTGAAAGAGTTGTTGCCTTTTGCGTTATGGGTTCCGTTGGCCAAACTATCTATATTCTTTAAGTATATTTGTTCAACTAAGTTGACTGTGCAACACAAGGTTGAACTTGTGGAGAAGATTATCTTAACAATTTACAAGTTAGAGAAAATATTTCCTCTTGGCTTCTTCGCAGCATGGAGCATCTACCGATTCATCTAGCATACGAAGCCCGTGTCGGTACATATGTTCATTATCGATGGATGTACCCATTTGAAAGGTACATAAAAATCGATATAATTTAAGTTGAATTTCAGTGGATTTTAAAATTTATTCTTAATTCTCAAGATAATTTGACTCTGTAGATACCTACACCATCTAAAGAAGAAAGTTGGCAACAAGGCTCAAATAGAGGCTTCGATATGCGAAGCCTATCTTATCGAAGAGGTGTCAAATTTCTGCTCCATTTATTTCGATACTCATGTTAAGACAAATTGAAATATACCTCAAAGGAATGACGAGGACGTTGAGGATGGAGGTATATTCAATGTAAGGGACAAGCCTGTTGGGGCTAATAAAAGATGGTGGTTGACAGACGACGAGTATGATGCCGCTCACCGATATATTTTTTTAAACTGTGACATACAAGAAGTAAGAGATTTGGAGAAGTAAGCAGTACACTTGCACTCGTTATAATCTCTAATTTGATGAAGTAAGTGACTACACATATATATTCTTATTTTCTCTAATAGTATATTTAGAGATGAAGTCAAAATGAGGACACCCGATATTACCGATGAGGGACTTCAAAGAGAGGTTGATTGTACATTTCCGTCATGGTTTCGCAAATATGTAAGTAACTGAGATTATAATTGAGATTATAAATATATAATCTAAAACATTTAAATTATAAATATTTGTTTACAGGTTTTATTGCCTGAAACAACACTCACTCATGAGAGTGTTCGTTATCCGGCATTGGGACCGAAGAAGCAAATAAAGACTTGGCCAGGCTATGTCGTTATTGGCTTTAGGTTTAAGTCAACTCAGAATGCTATAAATGTCAAATTTATCAATGACGGCATCAGTACCAAGGATTTCGGTGTTTGCATAAGAGGCACCATCTATGACGACGAGCCGGACTTTGACTATTATGGAGTACTTCGGGATATTGTAGATTTACAATATACTGGCCCATATGATATGTATATTGTGATGTTCAAATGTGAGTTGTTCGATATGACACCAAATATCGGTTGGAGAATCGATAAACAATTTGGATTTGTCGATATAAATTATCGCAGGAGGTATAGAGGGTCCGATACATTTGCGATAGCAAATCAGGCTATTCAAGTCTACTATACAAGCTACCCAAGGCATCGTAGAGATCGATTTGACTGGAGGATAGTATGCAAGATTAAATCTAAAAATATATTCAACGTTGGAGACCCAACATACCAAGAGGACCAGATAGAAAAGTCCCAATACTTGGGACAACACTCGGATACAATAGATGTTGAAGATATTATTGAGGAAAATAGAGGGAAGGAAGAGGTTGATACACAAGACTTAGCTATCAACCAGGGGAGAAAGAGGCATCTTGTCCCAAATATTGAGGCAGAAGAAGAAGAAGAACAAGACGAAGAAGAAGAAGAAGAAAAAGAAGAAGAAGAAGAAGAAGGCGAATTTGATGGGGATGACGATACAGATGAAATCAACGATGAAGATAAGGATGAGGATGAGGATGAGGAGGAGGATGATGATGAAGACGAGGCCGAAGATGAGAACGAAGACGATGATTAGGTTAAATATTGTTGTATATTAAAAACACTTCCAATTACGTGAATTAAGTTTGACCTCATAAAAGTAATTACGTGAATTTATGTTTTTTTCATTCGATTATTTACTTATTGCAGATGGCACTCCTAATCTTTTTTGTCGTGGCGGCACTCGTCTTCCTACTGGTGGTATGTATATTTTAGTTTAGAATTTTATATTAATTTATACTTTTATATTGTTAATTATGTTTATTTGTTCTATTTACAGGTCATGATGGCTGGCCGTGGTCGTGGTGGTGGTGGTGGTGGTGGTGGTCGTGGTCGTGGTCATGGTCGTGGTGGTGCTGGTGGTCATGGTCGCATTCAATCTTCCTGGGATGTGACCCTATCTAGCGACCCCGACCCGGAGAGTACCCCGGGCACAGACGCATCCTGCCGTCGATCGACCAATTCATCGAGGCATGAGTCCGGATCTGCTAGAGGATCAGTTCCGCTATCGGATCCACCAGCAGCGGATCCATCAGTGGATCCCCCAGTTACTGCATAGTGGGCTCCGGAGTACCCCCATACTCGGTTCCATCCGGTTACTGGGGAGTACATACGCGGACCCGCGGATCCTCCGACGGTACCAGAGAGGCCGAGAGGCGAGTTTCGACGAGAGCTATGGCCCGCGGGGACCTCGTAAGTAAATTTAAGATAATTTATTAAATTTCTTTCATTTATTCAAGTTAATAATCCAGTCGTTTCTTCTTTGTAGGTTTTTTTCGTTTAATGTTGCCAGGGCTCTTGGACAAATTATCAGGGCTAACTTCCATGGTCCCTATCTCAACTTTTCGTCGGTACCCCCAAACTTGAAGTACGCCTGGCTCGACCAGTTGAGGGTATATATCTATATCTTCTGGTTAATTATTAGTTACTATTTAATCAACCATTTTTTAAATTACGTGATAATTGAATTTCTATGTTAGACGACGTACTGGTGGCCCCCATCGCAAAAATGTGATCCGCGGGACCTACAGAAGCGCTGCCTCAAAAAAAATACGGGATATGATTCATGACCTGAAAATGGGGAATACGAGGCCGAATTGGATCCGGCAGGAGTATTATGAGGACCTCTTAGGTATGATGGATACTCCTGCGTATAAGGAAAAATCAGAGAAGGCGAAGACGAACCGACAGACCGCGAGGCTTCATACTAGAGGATCAAGGCCCTACGCAGCGATGCTTGCAAATCTGGTGAGATACAGTAAATTTATTTCACTATCGAATTAGGTATTATTAATATACGGAGTTAATTAAGTTCTACGAAAATTTTGTATGCAGGCCCAACGGGTGGTGAATGAGGGAAGGGCGCCAAAATCGGTCACCATACAAGACGTGTTCCACCATACGCACAAAAGACGGAAGGACGGAAGCTTCGTCGATGATAGGGCCAAGGAGACTGATGTAAGTACTTATGTTTATGAGATTTACGTTAGAATTAAAAGTATTCGGACTATAACTTAGGTAAACTTAGGATTCACACTTAACTTAGTGAAACATAGGATTTAGATTACAACTTAGGTAAATCTTATAATATAAACACATTCATTTGATAGGCGACGTATCGTGAGGCCCTTAGTCGGCCTCAGTTAACTGACACCGAGGATGTCGGTAAAACGACGCCCGCCCGAACGCCCTCTTCTTTGGCCGCTCGCAACGACTTGTTCGTAGATACCGTCGGCAGCTTTAAGAAAGGGCTCCTGTATGGAGTCGGCTCCCTAGGGCCGTTGCACATGGCAACGCAGAGATTTCTACCGACACCGCCTTCTTCCGCGGCCCCGGCAGACGATAATGTTAGGTCGCAGCTTAAGTAGCTGTACGAGGCGGTGTCGTCCTTGCGGGAGCAATTTGCCACGTACTTTCTGCCTCCGTCTGCTGCTGGTGTCAGTTCGTCTTCTACTGGTGCCGGTCCGTCGACTGCTGGTGTTGGTCCTTCTTCCATGGGACATCTTTCTTTCAACCCTGATGCCCCTCTGGTACCGCCTCCGACTGTGACGGCACTCCTGGATCTCATGTCGCTAGAGCACCTACGTCGACTTTCGAGCAGTGTCTACGACGACTTGCCGTCGTACCTAGTGGAGGAGTATATTCGTCGGTCGCAGCAGGGATTACCACCACCAGGCAATCGAACTCCTCCTCCTCCTTAAAATATTGTAATTAAGAAAATTTGGAATATTTATGGGTTTTGGATTATTTGTGCTATGATCGGATTATAACGACGGATATTAGGTTACTCTTCAGGATAATTGATGTCTATTTTATATTAATTTGGTTTGGTCTATGTGATTCTTGGATAATTGGTGTGTATTAAATTCGTATGTGCATATTTGGTCTATGTGATTCTTGGATAATTGGTATGCATTATATATTTGGTCTATGTGATTTTTGGATAATTGGTGTGCATTATATATTGGTTTGGTTTATGCATATTTTTGTGAATAGGTAACGTGCTGCAATTTTTTTCAAAAAAATCTCAGTTAGCGACGGACTAGTGACCGGTTAGCGACGGATATTTCCAGTTTTCGACTAATTTTCGTCAAAATTTTCGTCGCTAACTGGAGATTTGAAACTGTTTCCAGGTAGAGATGGGTGGTCGACGGAATATCCGTCGGTACGGTTCTGGTGGTATATCATTCGACGGAATAGCGACAGAAAATCCGTCGCCAAGGTGACGGATAATCAGCCACTAATCAGTCGCTCTTTCGACGGTGTAGCGACGGAAACTCCGTCGACAAGGTTCTGGAAATGCTTGACATTTTCAGAACCATGGCGATAGATAATCAGCCACTAATCAGTCGCTATGTCGATGGTGTAGCGATGGAGTAGCGACGATTTATCCGTTGCCAAGGTTCTGGAAATGTCAAGCATTTCCAGAACATGGTCGACGAATAATCCGTTAGTATTTCGTCGCTAATCCGTCCTTTGTTAGCGACGGCTATCGACGGACTAGCGACGGAATGATACCCTCTGAAACACTGTTACGACGGAATATCCGTCGCTAGCGTCTACACAGTTAAGTTTTTAATACTTGAAATGGACGAAAGCCCGTCGAAAAGTCGTCGCTAATGCATCGTATTGTAAAGACGAAAAGTCGTCGCTATTCCGTCGCTTTTCGACTACTTAGCGACGGATCATTATTAGCGATGAGCTGATTGCCGACGGATTATTTTGACCAAGATCCGTCAATTATCGGTCGCTAATACTGATTTTCGACGGATGGGCGATGGATATGGCCGTCGCTAAATGGACATATTTTGGTAGTGGAGGTATTCCGGCTACAAGTAATCCTGTTATCTAGGCGTCTTACTGATGGACTTATAGCCTGCCGACGAGTAGGGCACATTTCCAGCTCATTGTTATGTGGGGCACTTCAAGCAAGCAACGATTACTAAGCATACTTTCATGTGTTGCACTCAAGTCACCTAACAAGTATTGATAACTCTTAACAAGAACCTTGTACCTGTATAACCTGGATAGTCTGCAGGGCTTGTGGCTGTAGGAATCCTCATTGCATCTTGCTAGTAACTAGGCTTGTGATAACCGTAGTTAGTTAAAGTATCAAGCCGTACTCATTGATTGACCGTGAATGATTGGATGAAGTCCTATTATCTAGTCTTGTCTAGACCCAGTGCATGGCTATCTCAGGACATGATTGTGAATGCTTACTTTACCGATAATTGGTTAGAGACTAAGTTTCGTTCAGATGAAGGGTTACAACCCCGGTCCTTGTTTGGTTTACAGGTTGTAACTTGGTTACCGGAATAGTCCTTTAGGTCTCTTAATCGTTTATTATCCCGTTTTATTCAACTGATGACTATTGTTATTTCATCTATAACTTATGTACTAATGTGCTGGTTTTAGTTCTTAAATGAAGCCTCCTTTGTGGCACTTGCTCTTCCTGGGGTCTGACCCAGCTGGTTTTGTATGGCCAGATTTCGGAGCAGCTATCGAGGATCTCCCAGCCTTTCTGCCAGATGGTGACCACTAGACGCAATCCTGGCAACGAGTGGGTTTTATTTTGCTCTCTCACTCTATTGTAAAAATATTCTTTTGGGGTATTTAGCCGCCGAGCAAGTGTTAGCTTGTTTGCAACTTTATTTGCTATCTGTCTACGGGCTGTAACATGATTGACAAATCCAAGGGTTGATCATGTATGACTAAAACTCTTGCTAGTCCTCACATTTTGTATGACTAGCTTCATGATCATCTGAATATGTGATGTATGGGACGCCTTACCTTGTATGTCTGATGATCTACCATCTTGTTCTATTTATTTGCTTGCTTGAGATTGACCATAAGAGACTGATGGCTTGTAGTAAACCCCCATGCATCTAGACAGCCGTGACCGTATTGCAAGGTGGGGTTCACTTCAATGTTCGTAGTTGGCTGTGTCTGTCCCCCGCTCTCCAGTATTCTGATTCTGGGGCGTGACAAGCATACATCCCAAGCCCTAGCCTGAAGCATCGTTAAAGATTTGAAAACCCTCTATCCCATCCAGAAGTAGGAGTATAGTGGCCAAAACGAGCCGTTGCTTCAGTTTTTGGAAGGAAGCTTCACAATCGTCTGACCACTCATATGCGACTTCTATTGAGTGAGACGAGTTAAGGGCGATGCAATCTTCGTAAAGTCCTTCATGAATCGTCTATTGTATCCCACCAAACCAAGAAAGTTTCGAATCTCACTAACTGATGCAAGATGCTTCCAATCAATAATGCCTTCGACTTTTTTCGGGTCAACTACAGTACCTTCTGCAAAAATAATGTATCTAAAGAATGACACATTGTTCAGCCAGAATTCACACTTGTTCTGCTTTGCTTACAACTAATTATCTCGAAGGGTCTAGAGTATGGTCCGTAGATGCTCTACGTGTTGCGCCTTGTCCTTAATTCGAGTAGACGAGAATATCGTCGATAAAAACTACTATGAACTTATCGAGGAAGCGTCGAAACACCCGATTTATTAAATCCATAAATGCAGTGGGGGCATTTGTTAGGCCGAACGGCATTACCATGAACTCATAATGGCCCTATAAAGTGCGAAAGGCCGACACGTCCTCTGGCTTGATCTTGATTTGATGGTAACCCGAGCGAAGATCAATCTTCGAAAACATCGAGGCACCTTGTAGCTAATCAAACAAGTCGTCTATGCAGGTAGTGGATATTTGTTCCAGTTGAAGGCATTGTTCAACTCTCGGTAGTCATTGCACAGACGCATCGACCCATCTTTCTTTTTAATGAACAACACGGATGCTCCCTATAGCAAAATATTAGGCCGGGTGAATTCCTTGTCGAACAATTCTTGCAATTGGACGATGAGTTCCTTCAGCTCTGCAGGACCATTCTGTAGGGAGCCTTAGAAATCGGTTTGCTGTCAAAAAAGATATCGATGGTGATTTCGATTTCTCTATCGGTTGGTATACCAGGTAGCTCATCCGAGGATACGTCGAGAAATTCTGCCACAATGTCGATTTGACCCGTGTTTGCACCATCATATCTCTTATCACGAATGGATGCCAAGTATCCTTCATGCTGAAATACAGCATCCTCCAAGCAGAAATTGTCGAGATCACCATGCACGACGTCAACGCTTTACCACACGAGTAGTAGAACTCGCTCTATCCAGGTAGACAAAAAAATGACCTTCTTTCCTACACGGTCAATGGTAGCATTGCAAACGGTGAGCCAGTCCATTCCCAGTATGATGTCACAGTCCTTAATATCTAGAACTATCGCATCAATATATATACCTTTTTACCTCTGATACAAATGATTTTGTCTCTGTAGCCTGAGTTTGCAACTAGTTGCATACCCGACGGTATACTAACACTAAGGTTAAGGCCTAGTGGGGTTATAGGAAATTTGTGTTCCTCGACAAAATCTACAGAAAAAAATATGTGGTGCCAGAATCAAACAGTACACGTGTAGGCTTGTTATTGAAGAGTAGTCACTACAAAAAAAAAAGATTTTTAGCAGCAAAAATTTTTGTTTCTAAAAGTAACAAATTTGTTGCCAAAACCTTTGGCAACGAAAATTTGTCATTGTTGAAAACATTGTTTTTGGTTGTCACGACCCGCACCCACTATGAGGGTACGAGAACGTCACAACGCCCAGCCTACGCTGCAGTGTCGGCGGTAGAACGCTGTCCTGGGTCAACATACATCTAGCAATATAATACTAAGCAGTAAATGAACTCAATCACAACTAAGGAGGAAGAAAATACGATATGATATAGAACTCAAGGAAATACTGAAGATAGAAAAGTCTAAGATAATATCCCAGCAATTATCTAGAGTACATATCTCAGCTACTGAATAAGAAAGAATATATACAACTCAACATCTCTGAACAGAAGAAAAGTCTAGCTAAACAGTCTCAAGACAACATGAAAATAAGATAAGGCCTAACTAAACTAGGCTAGGCAGTGGGGTGATGTCCTCAGCTAGAGCTGTCCGAAGAAGGTATCCTCCCAGGCCTCCTCCTCGTCCTCTATAATATTTTTAACAGGTCCAGTCAGGACAGGAGCGAGTACAGTACATCTCAACAGTTCATAGCAGGTTAGAAAATATAATCATGCAGTAAAGTAAGATATAGATACTGAAGAAATACAGTATGTAAACAGAGAGAGAAAACTGTAATGGAAATATCTACTATAAGTAGAGAGCTAATAGTGACTAGTGAGTCAGAGTAAAATATAAACATGTGAATGGCATAGGAGGTTCATGACTACAGCTAAGAGAGTGATTCATGACTACAGCTACTTGGATAATATTCACATGTCTATTTCTACTCCCCCAACCCCAATCAATACACAAGGATCCGTTCAAGTTATGTTAAGGTTCGTAAAACTTCACATGGCTCATAAAATGAGTGGTACGTAAAGGTGATTCATGGGGGCTCTGTGAATATGAGAGTACATGTGTCACAGGCGGTTCGTGAATCAGAGGAAGCATAGAGATACGTGATGATTTGTGAAATGCACAAAACATGCTGTATCCGATGCTCCCGAGGGGGATAACATCTCATGAAAAGATCCATATAGTACCAATCCGTGTGACCAACGTGACAGTATCAAGTAAAGTAATTTAAAGCAGGAAAATAATTCTAAACAGGATATGAAATGATCAGAGAATGTACTCGCCTCGTATCTGAATGTCTGAAGTAAATGTACTGTCCGAGGAGAGGTGTCTGGCTCCTAATCAGAACAGCACAAGTCACAACAAGTCTAAAATGATATAATGAAGTCCTACTATGCATTCTACATGATTCTAGGTCAATCTAGGCCAATGTCAACTCTTGGTCAACTCTGGTCAACCCTAGAAGTCAAACTAGGTCAAACTAGTCTAACTAGTCTATTCTAAGTCTAACAAGACTACACAATTCTAATCTAGACTCTATACTGACACACAGATAGGCCATAGGCTAATTAGGCAATACCATGTTTAATGAACCAACCAAAACATAACATTACACACATTGATCTATTTTATAATATAACATAGAATTTCACACTAGCCTATAGGTTACCATATATATATCACCCATACATATATGTATCTAATATATATAAAAGTACAACACATTATATAATATATATATATATGTAAGATATATACATATCTATTCATCTCAATATCTATACATGTATATATATACATGTAGAGAAGGGAAAAAGGAAAAATGTGTGGTGTACTTGTGTGTGTGTGAATCAACATAGAGCTGTGTGCAAGGGTGAGATATATGGCATGTGTGTGTGTTAGTCATAGTAAGAGGGTTGCATTAAGTAAGGTATCTTAGCACAAGTTCATGAATTATAGGGTAGCTATAAGTAGTGTTCATGCTTGCATACATATTTACATTCCTACTATATCACATTCTTATATGTTTGTGAATTACATTAAAACACATATGCACTCATACATATATATTGCCTCATATTGCATATATTTACATGCTCACATCTATAAAACCTAACATTACAAGTCATACTAGATATGTATATACAAGTTGATTATATGCATATATATAGATATACATATTAGAGTTACCTTACATACATACTCTACATTAGATAGGCATATAGAGAGGCATGTGTAAACTGTATGTGTGAAGAGATGTGTGTAAAATAACAGTGTCATGAGGGTGAGTGAAACATACATGAGGGGGGGCTGTGTGTGGGAGAATGACAGTTAGACATGTATGTGGGTGTCAAATAGAAGTGTGCTAACAGAAGAAAAATTGAAACAGTGAAGTAGGGGAAAAGGGCACTGGACTGAACAGGGGTAGAAGGGAAAATCAGTGCATAAAGTGTGTCAGGAAATTAAAGCTCAACTCATTTGAGATACCAAAACAGTTAATACATTGCAACATTCGAAACACCCTATTTAAAGCCCAGTTCAGCCCATCCCAATCTCAGATTATTAACCAAGTCTCAGATACTTAGACAACATCAAAATCCTGTTATATGTGTGGAAAGGTGTTGTGAGGGTGTACTGTCCTTCACAGATTGCAACAGGTAATAGTATATTAGTTCAGGAACAAATTGTAGGTCTAGGTGTTCAGGAAGATGAAGACTGTGTTCAAGTATTCAAACAGTGTGTGTCAATTTCAGAATGTGTGTGGGTGTAAAACATGTGCAGGTTAGTTCTTCCAGGGTCAACCAAGTGGCAGCAAACTGGGAGTGGGTGAGAGTGATTTGTGAGAGCTACCCAAAAATCCAACATATACCTATATCACAGATTTCAGAAAAAGGAAGGAACCAATACAGTTTTTACTTAACAAACTAGATTTATCATAAAAATCAATGAGAAGGGAAAGGGAATCAAAACAGTCATCCTACCCTACACTCAGGTTCTTATGAACTCAGATTTGAGTTCAAACATCATGAAATTTCAGAGTTAAATCTCAGGTTTGAGTTCAACCTTGACAGTTCCTAACCCATCCAAAAACCAATTGCATCAACACAAATCAAAGTTAACCTGAACTTCAACCCTAACACATGTAGGTGAACCAATTAACTACCTAACACATAAAAATTAGTAAAATACAGATAAAAAATGAAGAACAGTGTACCATAACCACTGATACTTCGACAGTATCAGTCCATTGGGGAAATCAAGAATTGGAATCCAATTAATCATCAAATTCACAAATAAGGAGTTGGTAAATAATAACCAATATGTGCTCGTGTCACACACTCACTGTTGTGTCCAAAAACAGGACACAGAAGTGTCCAACACGTTGCAAACACATGGGGTGCACCCAGTGTTGCACATTGCCGTGCACGCGTGCACGTGTGTGTAGGACACGACACACGACACTTCGTGTCACGTGCACACACCCACGTGGTCGCCTAGGATAGGGCTACACGTGGGACAGCCTGACACGTGTCCACGACGTGTCTACAGTGGACACGACACGTGTTTGTGCGTGTGTCTGTGCGTGTATACAGCTGCCTACGCGCGACAGGGCGTGTCAGTGCGGGCTCGATTGCTCTGCGTGTGGTCAACCATCTGCTCCCAAATTTTGGGAGCATGATGTCAGTCATTGCCCCTCACCCCACACAAAAATTCGTGTCCTGAAGTGTCCTGTATCGTGAGTTATAGTCCCCGATAGGCAGGACACAGGCGTGGGGTTCGTGCAAGTGTCCAAGGCTAAAAACTCGACACAAACCGACACAAAATACGTAACACCCTTCACAAAAGTTCATACACACACCAAGATCTACATATCTATGTAATTAGAATTTCAAAAATCGAAAATCGAATCCTTAGTGGCATTTCTACAAACACCTAGGTTTCCTATTGGATACGTGTCCGATACGGACACGAAATGAACACAAAACTTAGCAATACCTATACCAGTAGTTAAGGTATTCCTAGGGCTTCCTATTCATGCAATTAAATCTCTATTTTATGGAGAGGATTAAGAATTACCTAGGTGTGTGAAAAAGCCCAAAAAGTTTCAAAGAGGGGTGTTTCTCTTGCCACCCAAGCTCTTCCAAATTGCTCCTCCACTGAAATTTCTCACCATAGTCAGGAAATACACAGAGATTAGGATCTATTGCAAGAAATTAGAAGGAAAAAGGAGTTGAAATGGAGAAGTTATGGATTGGGGAAGAAAGGGTTTTACCTCTATTTTCAAACTTTGCTATTTCCTAAAGGAGGCTAGCCCTAAGTGGTAAGAGACATTAAATAGGAGTGGGGATGATCATAATGACCAGCCATGGGCTGATTAGAATTAGGGTTAGCTACTTGGGTGGGCCTATGGGCTTTAAGTCTCAAGTCATTAATCATGACTTATGAAGTCATAAGCCACATTAGTCAAATCAACTCCAACTTTCTCCAAGCAAGTTCCAATGGCTTAACCCTCACTAAATTAGGTCTAACCAAGTTTACTTAACCTAACCAAGTGGTCTTAACCTAGGTTAGTTACTAGGTTAGTCTCCTAGTCAACACTAGTCAACCTTCATCTAAACAATTCCAAAATAAATTCTACAAATTCCCATAAATTCAAATAAATTATAATAAATCCAAATAACCCTAAAAATGTCAAAAATACCCTAATCACATGGCTAGGCTCTAGGGTAGGCAGTATCTACTAATCACTAGCACAACACCAAAATCACAAGTCATAAATTTAAATAGTTTAAAAATTAATTTAAAAATCACTAAAAATTCTAATATGAAATAAATATCATTAATTAATAATTATAATTACAAAATTTCAAAATTACCCTCTTCTGGAAAACTGGGTGTTACAATCCTACCCACCTTACAAAATTTCGTCCTCGAAATTAAGATGGTAGCAGGCCTTCTAGGTTAAACCCCCAGCAATCAAAGTCTCAGAAATCTCTCTTAAATCATACAGTTGAAAAGTGTAACCTATGGGGTCATGGCATGCAATATCAGTCTGTGGTCTCTTCTAGTTATACCAACCATGCTACAGTACTAGGCAATCACAAGGTATCAAAACCTACAAGCAAGGAATGCATCAAAATTCTCAAAAAGGAATACTAAGGTTAGGTCAAACTCACCTCCAGCTAGGTCTGAGAACCAGAACTCCCTCCTGGAAGCAGGGCCCTGGTTGGGGCAGGTATAACAGGGCAGTGCTGCATCCAGTGTGCAGCTGAACCACAAATTAGGCACAAACCTAGTCTCTTTCTACAGTTGTTCCACTTGTGTCCAGACTTCTTGCAGTAGGCACAGATAGGCTCCGGCTCAGCTGGCCTCTGCTGGACAGGAGACTGGGCTGGGTATGATGATATAGGCTGGATAAATGGGTACTCCTCAGACTCTAGGTAGGACTGGGTACTGCTCCTCGCCCTCTTGGAGCTAGGCTCTCCTCCTAGAAGCACAGAGTCCCGCAGACGTAGCAACCTCTGGATTTGCTCCCTCATGGCCTCCTCATGAGCTCTCTGTGACTCCATCAACCTTTCTTGGAAAAATGCAAACACCTGGGCTGCATCAAGTAGCAAACCCCCGGATGGTACAGTATAGAGTGCAGAGGGTAGGGAAGGGCTCTCGGTCTCAGGCAAATCCGCAGCTCTCTCCTGAACGACAGGAGATGAAGGAAGACTCTCTGGCGAGACTACCACCATCTCCTCAATGGCAGGGGGTGCCACCACCCCATGATCAGATAGAGGGATAACTATCTTCTGAACAGTAGGAGGTGGAGGCACGCTCTCAGTAGCTGCAGCTGCTCTCAGGCGACGGGCTCGGGTCATGGGTGCCATACTGAAAGAAAGAGAAAGGAAATAAAATATAAATCAATCATCAAGGCTGAAAACTAGTAAATATCAACAAGGAAGAACTAGCTACAAGAATTACTATTCAAAGCCAGGCTATACTATCATTTCTAAGACAAGGGCCTAATCACAAGTCATCAAATCATCACTCTAAGAAAGAACTACATATGCATAAGCTCTATAAAGCTAAGAAGATCTCTACTCCTAAATTATTTGATGATGGAAACAATTTATAATAACTGGAATGAAGATAGAGACGATATATTTAAGAACATTTCCAGGATACATTCTGATAATCATATGCGTCTGTCCAAAAATCATGATACTCAGAATCCTCGCCACGCTAGTAAGCAAGGCTGCGATAAACGGTAGAGTCCATAACAGGGGCATGCACCTCTATAATCATGTCGTCTGGAATTCTCGCTATGCCGACTCGTATAGCTGTGAGAAATTCCAAATCCCATAACCAAGATACGTACATCCGAAGTCATGTCTCTATGTTTCTGCCACGCCAGCTAATATAGCTACGATAAACTCTAGGTTCCATAACCAAGCAGACGTTTTACCATCCCTGTATTCCCGTCGACATATGTTATCAGAAAATATCGTAACTCAGGTCATAAAAATTCATCTCGATAGGAAAATCAAATCAACAACGATCCAACAAAATCAAATTCGATAATCAAGGAGTGAGAGCAACAAAGCAAGGGTAATGATTTAAATTGAAGTTTAAACAAGATTCTCAAGGGTCGTCCCAGGAATCTTTTAAGGAATCCTAACTGTGATTGAGTACCTTCAAAATATGTATCCTAATCCTACTGCAGGCTGTAGTGATACTCTAGTTCGAATACCACTACATAAACTAGACCTGCATGGGCCACCACTAAAAACGTGTCACGACCCGCACCCACTATGAGGGTACGAGAACGTCACAACGCCCAGCCTACGCCGCAGTGTCGGCGGTAGAACGCTGTCCTGGGTCAACATACATCTAGCAATATAATACTAAGCAGTAAATGAACTCAATCACAACTAAGGAAGAAGAAAACACGATATGATATAGAACTCAAGGAAATACTGAAGATAGAAAAGTCTAAGATAATATCCCAGCAATTATCCAGAGTACATATCTCAGCTACTGAATAAGAAAGAATATATACAACTCAACATCTCTGAACAGAAGAAAAGTCTAGCTAAACAGTCTCAAGACAACATGAAAATAAGATAAGGCCTAACTAAACTAGTCTAGGCAGTGGGGTGATGTCCTCAGCTAGAGCTGTCCGAAGAAGGTATCCTCCCAGGCCTCCTCCTCGTCCTCTGTAATATTTTCAACAGGTCCAGTCAGGACAGAAGCGAGTACAGTACATCTCAACAGTTCATAGCAGGTTAGAAAATATAATCATGCAGTAAAGTAAGATATAGATACTGAAGAAATGCAGTATGTAAACAGAGAGAGAAAACTGTAATGGAAATATCTACTATAAGTAGAGAGCTAATAGTGACTAGTGAGTCAGAGTAAAATATAAACATGTGAATGGCATAGGAGGTTCATGACTACAGCTAAGAGAGTGATTCATGACTACAGCTACTTGGATAATATTTACATGTCTATTTCTACTCCCCCAACCCCAATCAATACACAAGGATCCGTTCAAGTTATGTTAAGGTTCGTGAAACTTCACATGGCTCATAAAATGAGTGGTACGTGAAGGTGATTCATGGGGGCTCTGTGAACATGAGAGTACATGTGTCACAGGCGGTTCGTGAATCAGAGGAAGCATAGAGATACGTGATGATTTGTGAAACGCACAAAACATGCTGTATCCGATGCTCCCGAGGGGGATAACATCTCATGAAAAGATCCATATAGTACCAATCCGTGTGACCAACGTGACAGTATCAAGTAAAGTAATTTAAAGCAGGAAAATAATTCTAAACAGGATATGAAATGATCAGAGAATGTACTCGCCTCGTATCTGAATGTCTGAAGTAAATGTACTGTCCGAGGAGAGGTGTCTGGCTCCTAATCAGAACAGCACAAGTCACAACAAGTCTAAAATGATATAATGAAGTCCTACTATGCATTCTACATGATTCTAGGTCAATCTAGGCCAATGTCAACTCTTGGTCAACTCTGGTCAACCCTAGAAGTCAAACTAGGTCAAACTAGTCTAACTAGTCTATTCTAAGTCTAACAAGACTATACAATTCTAATCTAGACTCTATACTGACACACAGATAGGCCATAGGCTAATTAGGCAATACCATGTTTAATGAACCAACCAAAACATAACATTACACACATTGATCTATTTTATAATATAACATAGAATTTCACACTAGCCTATAGGTTACCATATATATATCACCCATACATATATGTATCTAATACATATAAAAGTACAACACATTATATAATATATATATGTAAGATATATACATATCTATTCATCTCAATATCTATACATGTATATATATATATATACATGTAGAGAAGGGAAAAAGGAAAAATGTGTGGTGTACTTGTGTGTGTGTGAATCGACATAGAGCTGTGTGCAAGGGTGAGATATATGGCATGTGTGTGTGTTAGTCATAGCAAGAGGGTTGCATTAAGTAAGGTATCTTAGCACAAGTTCATGAATTATAGGGTAGCTATAATTAGTGTTCATGCTTGCATACATATTTACATTCCTACTATATCACATTCTTATATGTTTGTGAATTACATTAAAACACATATGCACTCATACATATATATTGCCTCATATTGCATATATTTACATGCTCACATCTATAAAACCAAACATTACAAGTCATACTAGATATGTATATACAAGTTGATTATATGCATATATATATATAGATATACATATTAGAGTTACCTTACATACATACTCTACATTAGATAGGCATATAGAGAGGCGTGTGTAAACTGTATGTGTGAAGAGATGTGTGTAAAATAACAGTATCATGAGGGTGAGTGAAACATACATGAGGGGGGGCTGTGTGTGGGAGAATGACAGTTAGACATGTATGTGGGTGTCAAATAGAAGTGTGCTAACAGAAGAAAAATTGAAACAGTGAAGTAGGGGAAAAGGGCACTGGACTGAACAGGGGTGGAAGGGAAAATCAGTGCATAAAGTGTGTCAGGAAATTAAAGCTCAACTCATTTGAGATACCAAAACAGTTAATACATTGCAACATTCGAAACACCTTATTTAAAGCCCAGTTCAGCCCATCCCAATCTCAGATTATTAACCAAGTCTCAGATACTTAGACAACATCAAAATCCTGTTGTATGTGTGGAAAGGTGTTGTGAGGGTGTACTGTCCTTCACAGATTGCAACAGGTAATAGTGTATTAGTTCAGGAACAAATTGTAGGTCTAGGTGTTCAGGAAGATGAAGACAGTGTTCAAGTATTCAAACAGTGTGTGTCAATTTCAGAATGTGTGTGGGTGTAAAACATGTGCAGGTTAGTTCTTCCAGGATCAACCAAGTGGCAGCAAACTGGGAGTGGGTGAGAGTGATTTATGAGAGCTACCCAAAAATCCAACATATACCTATATCACAGATTTCAGAAAAAGGAAGGAACCAATACAGTTTTTACTTAACAAACTAGATTTATCATAAAAATCAATGAGAAGGGAAAGGGAATCAAAACAGTCATCCTACCCTACACTCAGGTTCTTATGAACTCAGATTTGAGTTCAAACATCATGAAATTTCAGAGTTAAATCTCAGGTTTGAGTTCAACCTTGACAGTTCCTAACCCATCCAAAAACCAATTGCATCAACACAAATCAAAGTTAACCTGAACTTCAACCCTAACACATGTAGGTGAACCAATTAACTACCTAACACATTAAAATCAGTAAAATACAGATAAAAATGAAGAACAGTATACCATAACCACTGATACTTCGACAGTATCAGTCCATTGGGGAAATCAAGAATTGGAATCCAATTAATCATCAAATTCACAAATAAGGAGTTGGTAAATAATAACCAATATGTGCTCGTGTCACACACTCACTGTTGTGTCCAAAAACAGGACACAGAAGTGTCCAATACGTTGCAAACACATGGGGTGCACCCAGTGTTGCACATTGCCGTACACGCGTGCACGTGTGTGTAGGACACGACACACGACACTTCGTGTCACGTGCACACACCCACGTGGTCGCCTAGGATAGGGCTACACGTGGGACAGCCTGACACGTGTCCACGACGTGTCTACAGTGGACACGACACGTGTTTGTGCGTGTGTCTGTGCGTGTATACACCTGCCTGCGCGCGACAGGACGTGTCAGTGCGGGCTCGATTGCTCTGCGTGTGGTCAACCATCTGCTCCCAAATTTTGGGAGCATGATGTCAGTCATTGCCCCTCACCCCACACAAAAATTTGTGTCCTGAAGTGTCCTGTATCGTGAGTTATAGACCCCGATAGGCAGGACACAGGCGTGGGGTTCGTGCACGTGTCCAAGGCTAAAAACTCGACACAAACCGACACAAAATACGTAACACCCTTCACAAAAGTTCATACACACACCAAGATCTACATATCTATGTAATTAGAATTTCAAAAATCGAAAATCGAATCCTTAGTGGCATTTCTACAAACACCTAGGTTTCCTATTGGATACGTGTCCGATACGGACACGAAATGGACACAAAACTTAGCAATACCTATACCAGTAGTTAGGGTATTCCTAGGGCTTCCTATTCATGCAATTAAATCTCTATTTTATGGAGAGGATTAAGAATTACCTAGGTGTGTGAAAAAGCCCAAAAAGTTTCAAAGAGGGGTGTTTCTCTTGCCACCCAAGCTCCTCCAAATTGCTCCTCCACTGAAATTTCTCACCATAGTCAGGAAATACACAGAGATTAGGATCTATTGCAAGAAATTAGAAGGAAAAAGGAGTTGAAATGGAGAAGTTATGGATTGGAGAAGAAAGGGTTTTACCTCTATTTCCAAACTTTGCTATTTCCTAAAGGAGGCTAGCCCTAAGTGGTAGAGACATTAAATAGGAGTGGGGATGATCATAATAACCAGCCATGGGCTGATTAGAATTAGGGTTAGCTAATTGGGTGGGCCTATGGGCTTTAAGTCTCAAGTCATTAATCATGACTTATGAAGTCATAAGCCACATTAGTCAAATCAACTCCAACTTTCTCCAAGCAAGTTCCAATGGCTTAACCCTCACTAAATTAGGTCTAACCAAGTTTACTTAACCTAACCAAGTGGTCTTAACCTAGGTTAGTCACTAGGTTAGTCTCCTAGTCAACACTAGTCAACCTTCATCTAAACAATTCCAAAATAAATTCTACAAATTCCCATAAATTCAAATAAATTATAATAAATCCAAATAACCCTAAAAATGTCAAAAATACCCTAATCACATGGCTAGGCTCTAGGGTAGGCAGTATCTACTAATCACTAGCACAACACCAAAATCACAAGTCATAAATTTAAATAGTTTAAAAATTAATTTAAAAATCACTAAAAATTCTAATATGAAATAAATATCATTAATTAATAATTATAATTACAAAATTTCAAAATTACCCTCTTCTGGAAAACTGGGTGTTACATTGGTGCGTCACCTAAAATATCAGCAACAAAATTATGAAGTCGTGCTACATCCTTACCTTTTAGTAATAAGACAAAAAAATTGTTGCTACTTTCATGGGTTAAAGGTTTCGTTGCTAAAGGTTGTATTTGCAATGAGTGTTTGTCGTTGTTATATGCTACATTTAGCAACAACCTTAATGTGTTACCAAATATAACACTTTTGCAACATACAAAACTCGTTGTTATATGCTAGCATTTAGCAACGAAATTATTGCATTGTCAAATATAATTTTTTTGTGACACACGAAATTTGTTGCCAAAAGTTTCAAAGTTCTCAAATATCTCCATCTATTTGCAAAACAAAAAAGTTGTTGCAATATGAAAAATTTAGCAACAACATTAATGTTACCAAAAAATCCAAAATTCATCATAAAATTTTGGCAACAATGCGACTCACCGTCGTTACTAAAGGTTTTTCACTGCTCATTCATGCATACGATAGTTTTGAATCATATATTCACACAATAATTTAAAATTTCTTTTGAAATATAAAAAACATAAATCTTCTCGTAATAGAATTTAATTGTTTACGATCACATTCAGAAAATTAAACTTAGAAGTTACAACATAAATAAAAGATTCTTGGACATCCATAAGATGAAACATCTCTATAAGCTCTTCCAAAAAAAATTTAACTCTAATGGGGTGTTGTTACCACTACAAGAACTTTGCTCTATAAGTATCTAAAACATCTTCTCTATATGGGTCGTAGTAGCTAGGGACTCCTCTAGTATCTTATTCATCTTCACTCATTATGTATCAAAACTCTTTCTTATTTCTGTCATCTCAACCCTTAGTCTAGCCTCTGTCTCGAATGTTCTAGATGTTTCAGTGGAGCGAGTGGAAGTTGTTGGTCGTGCATACATGCCAAGACCATGAACATAGCCTAATCGGTGCTTTACGACTTTCTCAACAACTTCATCTTGTGTCAATGTTAATCCTTGTCTTCCCATCTCCTCTTGAATTGCTACCATCTTTTCTTGAAATTAAAATATGCACAATGATAACATAAAAGCAAAGGAAGATTTGGAGATAGATTCAAGAAAAGGTATCTTTTCTAGGTATATATAGTGACTCTCGTGATCTTCCTGGTATAAGAAAGGAAGTTGCTAATTTTATTGAAATGCATGATGGATACCTTAGGTAATTTGCTAGATAATGAAGAAGCTCATAGAAATTTGCACTGAGGAACATATAGAACTTTTAACTTGCAAACACTCATACTATGTTTTTCCCTAACTACAGTAACCCAAATTTTATATTTCTCATTTATGGTGCTAGTAAAGATGTTATGCAGATGCTAAATACCATCATAAGAAATGAGAAGGGATGGAGGTAATTTCTTCGACAAATGACTAAAATTCTATCATTTGACATTTATATAGCACGGACATGACATATATGGACACTGTAGCATGGACACACAACCAATTTGGCATGTCCATGTATACTTTCCCGTCTGTATCGACCAGTATCCAGTTTGGACAAAACACCACTTCTGGAGTGCCCATGCTTCCTAGTTTATATTTAATACTTCTACTCTTTAATAATTTTACAATTCATTGACATTGCAATACCTATTACATATTTATTGGCAGATTTTTCTTCCAGTTCCATAATATCCCCTTTATTCAGCGACAATATTGTCGCCTATAGCAAGTTCCATCTTATGTGTATATTGCATTTCAAACAAGTAGGTTCTACCACTGTTGGAAAATGACATTTCCAAGAAAATTACACATGTAAAGCAAATTAAATAGTTTCTACGTAGTATAGACTAAATGTTAAAAAGTTTGAGGGAGGGAGGACAATAGCACTCTATGACCTACAAACTTGATAGCTAGAAACTTCCTATCCTATAGTCTATAATAAAAGGAAGTCTGGAGGTATCTTACCTAACAAAGCACTCAAGGGATAGAATATCTTTTTGTCTAACAACTTAGGTAGAATGGTATTGTGACAATTCCATACAGAACAGGGAGCTCGGCTATTGTTATCGTCATTTTAAGATGCTTAAATCAAAATAGAATGTACCCAAATGATTAATCTTTTCTCATTTTTGGAACCAGGTGCACACAGAACAGAAAACTTAGGTAGAATGGTATTATGACAGTTCCATAGAGAACATGAAACTGTATATTCTATTGTATGATTTAGAAGGAAACCTTTATTATAATTGATTTCTTTGTTTTAGGCAACTTGTGTGGCATGAATCCTCTTAAAAAGTCTGAGATATTGTGTTTTGGCAGTATGTAACAGGGCACATATATTCATAAGCACCATTGTCCACTTAGACTGGTTAGTCCATAGAAAAACACACATGGACAGGAAAAATTGGATAGGGATGAAGCAACACAGTGCACAAATAAAACTGGGTTCAGTTTCCAGATACGTGGATACATACTACAACCGTACAAAATTTACGCACTTATGTCTATTATAGAGTGCAGAATCCATTCTTTCTACTCTCTACTTGAACCATTAAAAATAATTTGACAACTGCATAAAAATTTGTAACTTGGACTGTAAACCCCCAAAATTTCCTAATAACTTTTTTTGTTTTTGTACGACGAGTACAAATATGTATATACGAAATATTAGTTAATTTTATACAAAATTTTATTATTAGATTTTTCATAAATATAGAAATAAATATTTTTGTTTCGATATAATAAAAGGTAAATATTTTTTATATTTGTTCGAGTATAAATATGTCGTCCCGAATTTGCTAAACTTATTATTTTTATTATTATAAAAATACTTTTACTTACAAGTATAGGTACTAGTTTCGAAAGTAATATCTATGTAAATAATTTGTACTATTTGCTTGCGATGTACATGAAAATAATTCATGTGTATTTTGTAAAATTTTGGTTTTGGAAAAAGTATTTGGAATTATTTTAAATTATTTTAAATTAATTGGAATTATTTTAAAAAGGTATTTTAAATTATTTTTTTGTTTAAATATTTATGGTGATTTAGATTGGGATTAGATTTTACTGAATTTGATTTAAATAGATTTAAATTAAATGTGAGATTATCGAAAGGGATTTAAATCGTTGCTAATCCATATCCAATTATGACTTTTCAACCCTATTTATAGGGGAGCCTTCCCATTGTTTTCTCCATAATTTTTCTCTATTATAATGCTCACCATTGTGTGTGCACTGTGTCGGTTTTCACCTTTACTGTGTCAGTCGTGATGGCCTTGGGTCCGACCTCGGGTGTCTTTCTACTATTTTTTTTCTATTATAATTATAGCATCTTCGTGTCCGACAATTTCGGACACGAATCCCAATTTATTATGTCGTGTCGGACGCTCCGGACACGATGCAACCCAAGCAGACAATCACCAAACAATCCACCCTAACCCTAAACCTAGTCGTCGTCTCCTCCGTTGCCTCCTCCTCGCCCCTCACCGAAACTCGCGGCCACCATCCGTCGCAATTCCCCCACGTCTCCGACCATGACCCTTGGCCAATCCCTAAACTTCACCACCACCACCATCTTCTTCATCATCTACCGCAACCACCACCTCATCACAGCCATTGGTCACCGACCTCCACGCCGACGACCTCAACCGACGTCGAGGCCAGCCTCCACAGCAACAACCCAATGCCCCGTCAACCACACCATAACCACCAACACTGCGTGACTCCATAACAACCCCACCAAAAATCCTCACCTTTGCCTCGTCGTGATCTGCCTCGACGCCCGCCGAGCCACCACCAGTCATCACCATCCTCTGCTACTCCTGCACTCGACCACCGCCTCCGCCACATCCAAGGGCGGAGCCAGAATCTAAGTTTACCCCGGGCTGAAGTTAAAATACACTAAAAAAATTTCACATAAAATATTTCTTATAATGCCATCATAATCCAAATGTCTGAATTTTATAAGTGAACATGTTGCTTAAGTCAATTACAAAAAGTCAAAACATCATTGTCATACATAAGATGAAAAATTAAAAAAATACTTAAAATAAAGATAAGAGCTAATGATCTGTTTTCTTTGCTTCTGCTTTCCAAAACTCTCCTCCATCTTCTTATATCCAAGAAAGAAAATCTAACACAAAATAAATTTCAATCACAAACAAATAAGAGAATGAAAGAGAACAAATAAATAAAACACTTACTAGCGAAAAAATAGTTTTCGTTTTTTGAAGAACAAAAAAATAGTTTTCGTTTTTTTTTTTTTAAGAACGAAAAAAAATAGTTTCTTTTTGAAGAACGAAAAAATAGTTTTCGTTTTTTTTTTTTGTTCTTGATTTTCCATCCTAATAAAATAGAAGATAAGTTTATATTAGTTGAAGGTAAACTTATCTATAGGAATCAGATTTTCCATCCTAACAAAATTGAGTGATTAATTGGAATAAATTTGATTAGCTAAAGTAAGCACAGATTCACAATAAATTTGATTAGCTACAGTAAACTAAACATAAATCACAATAAATTTGATTCACATTTAATTTACAGACATAAGCAAGGGCGGATTGAGTGATTCATTGTGAATCTGATACCTTGTCACATAAGCACAGATTCACACAGACATAACCAATTCAAATTTAACACAGACATAACCAATTCATATTTTATTAGCTAAAGCCTAAAGCAACCAATTCATTCGGTTAAGGTATCAGATTCACACAGGCTTAAAAAAAATTTCTTGCAAGTAATTACTTTAAAAAATAAAAAAATACCTGTGCGGGTGCCGCGCGGCTGCCGGCAGGTCTGCTGCCTCCCCGACCCTGATAAATTCGCCCCTGCCTGACCCTGAGTCCTGGTCCTGCACAACACTCGGCGGCAACGAATCGACGATCCTTTGTTAAACACTTAAACTTAATTTAAATCCAGTTTCTAATATTGGGATTTTTACATCCTTATATAGGGACTTTAGTAACAGATTTATAGAGAGAGAGAGAGACGAGTCTGGACTCTGGAGAGTGGAGACAGGAGACTTAACTTCGGCGATGGGTGTCCTATCCGTCTTCGCGAGCGCGGCACCGCGCAGAGAGGGACGCGGCCGCGCGGTTGCGTCACTTCGTCTTCGAGACTGCGACAACTCGAGACAAGGAGCCGTGCCCTAATATTTGGTTAGGGGCCAGCTGGGTGTTAACGGGTGTTGTATTGTTGTTTCTAAGTTTTTTTTTATTGGCAGGTGTTAATTTTAACGGGTTGCTGGGTGTGGGTGGGCTGGGGTTTGGCTTGGCGGGCTGCTTGGCGGGCTACAGCCAATATTACATATATAAAAAAAAAAATTTGGCTGGGTGGCCTGGAGCCCACCTCAGTCCACCAATAAATCCGCCCCTGGCCACATCCGTTGTGTCTGATTTCCTTTCCCAAACAACAACCACACACCTATCGCCATCTACGCTCCCGATCCACCAACCCCCGACATATACCACGTCGAGCCTCCTCCGCTTTCTACCGCCATCGACGTCAGACTTGAACACGACTCTTCCGGCTGTTCCCGACATCGCAATTGGATTGTCAGCTAGCGACACTGCCCTCGGTGACCGTAACATTGGGCATCTACTCCGGGAGCCCCTCAACGTTGCACCGTCTCGAAGTCGAACTCCCATCACATAAAATGCTAGGTGAGCGTTTCTCCTCTCTCCCCTTTCTTTTCCCTCCCTCTTCCTTCTTTTATTCCTCTCTCTCTCTCTCTCTCTCTCTCTCTCTCTCGATCTCTCGAAAGAAGAGAGCAGAGTTAAGTGATCTTTTATTTGGATTTTTTTCACATGGGCTTAAGCCCATGGATATTAGAGGGGGCTAGGCCTTTAGGGCTAGTTTGTTTTTTTAAGAACATATATGTAAGGCTTATAAATAAGTATGTATGTATATATGTATGTATGTAAAAAAAATGTATGTATGTACTATTATATATTAGTGGTATATTATTATTATTATTATTATTATTATTATTATTATTATTAGTTTTCCAAAAAAATTATATGGTAACAAAAATATTGTTTGGGCTTATATCTATTTCAAAATTTTAGTTGAAAATCCTAAAATTATTTTGAAAAAAGTCAGTTTAGCCTAGAATATTTTCTAGATTTTTTATATATTTACTAAAAAATATTTTGACTAATAAAATTATAGATTTCTACCTAAAATATTATTTTGACAAACTTAAAAATTTTAGCCGAAAAACAATTTTCGGTTTTCAAGTATGTCTTTATCTAAAAATATTTTCGGGGTAATAAAATATAGTTTTCAAGTGTATATATATGTGTGTGTGTGTGTGTGTGTGTGTGTGTGTGTGTGTGTGTGTGTGTGTGTGTACATTTCTAAAAATAGTGTAAGTATATATTTACTCCAAGCCCATCGATTATCAAATTTTTTATCATGGCTGATCGTATTTTTTATTCTTTTGCGAAACTGGACTTCCTTATATCGAATCTAGCTAATTTGACTGTTCTGGACTCGATGGAACAGTCTGTGCCATCATCGGAGGCCATCTTGCGAAGTTGTAACATCGAAGTCAATTATGTGCCATTATGATCATCGTACCACACCAGGAACCACACCATGCGAGTATACATTGCCTTTCTTTACCGTTTATTTACATATTTATATTCCTTCTTCTTTTGTTACATATCATTATTTAGTTTCTTTGGTTAATTTGGTGGATATGTGTTTCTTTATATTATGCATATTAGTTTAGTTATCTCATTCATATAGCGTCATTGTTCATGGTTTGACATTGTAGTTCATACTAGATTTATTTGAACCCGTACCTTGACTGAGTCACACCGTGTCGAAGAACGAATGCATCATAACTGAACTATTCCTATTTTCGTTTTTCTCAACACGAGAGTCCACATAGGGGCAAAGGTTGATTGCTTAAAGCTAAACTAAGATTCCACGCAGGGGCGAGGGTTAGCTGTTGTTCAAACCTGAGAGTCCACGCAGGGGCGAGGGTTTGGTTATTCGTTTGACTTCTTGCCATGTGTTCACCTAGGAACTTGGTATTTATTACCTGTTTTCTTTCCAGTAGTTCATTTATGCATAATTGTTCTTATATGCATGTTCCAATTATTACTTAGTCATTTATGTTTCTTTCATGGTTATTCTCTATGCATGTTATTATTGTTAGATAGACATGTTTTATATATCTTGCTATGTCCCTCTGAGGATTGGTGATCTCTCCAGGTGTGTGTGTGTGTGTGTTTTCTTGACCTTCCGCATGAGTTTCCGCCAGGATCATGATCTTCTTCTTCCTATCGAAGATGACAAGCTCATGGATCATGCTCGCTGCTTGTCTTCCTATTTTGCTATTCCCTTCTTTCTAGTTTCCTGTTGGTAGTGGACTTGTCTCTGTCCAGTAACTTGTATAATAAAAATACATATTTGATTTATAATATCTTTATTCTTTTATTTCATGGATGAGATTTAGTGTGCCATGATTGTAATGTCTTTACAGCTTACGTACATTTATACGGCTGGCATGTTTACATACCTAGTCCTACGTACTTTGGGACAAAGACGTGACATCAACAACTTCCATTAAATGGTTCTCTAAAAAGCTTCTTTCAAACTAAGATTTTGCAGACATAAAAGCTCCAAAACTAAAGAGTGGCCTTAATTGTAATCCATGGTAAACATGATGGCACCATGATTCAAAAATTGAGAACACCAAATTTCAAAGTCTACTCACAACATAAGTATTACAATCTAACACCCACACAAATTCTAAACCAATTGCTTCTCAGAGAGCCACATTTGTAAAACTTGGATTTAGTACAGAAAACCCCTCCAAATGCTCATATTAACAAACCTCAAAAAAGCAAACCTAAAATTCCAAGTAGTATTCTTTATAACAACTATCCAACCATACCAAGGAATCATGCCCCAAAATAGTTCTAGAGTCCTCACAGTTGACTCAGCTAGGCAAAAGTGCAGCCTGCACTAAGTCGCCTACTGTATTCTGTCAAGCATAAACATGAGATTCAAAGTTGTTATTAGTAAAGCATAAATTAATATGGGCCTTAGTACTATGTTCTATGCCCGCTTGGATACAAATCTGTCTCGATTAGGCATGGTCTACTTGTAGTTGACTCTCCAATCGTTGTGGATATGAGGCAATCCAAAAGCCCCCCACCTTAGCTTATCTAGACCCCATAATCATGAACAATGATTAGTTCCTTTATTACTTTCTTGTTGTTTTAGGATAATAGGGTATTTTTAAGTGAATAGTTCAAAGGAAACTTCTTAAAGATGAATACTTGTCTTTACAAAGCCGTACTCAAAAGGCTACTAATTAAATATAAACTGATTCAATATGGTGTAAATGTAGACCTAGATTGCCTTCTATTTCACTCCATTTACAAGAGTACAGATCAGATATTCTCCACATGTACTATGCAGACTACAACTAGGCCTCAAATTATAGACTGGAGGAAGAAATGGGAGAGAGCATGGAATAGCTCTAAAAATTCAACAGTTATGAGGATGCATGCTAACTATTATTGTTTGGCATATATCAAGAGAAAAAATAATAGGGCATTTTTTAAGTAAGCAGATTCAAAAAACATCGTTGGGTATTTCTAGGCAATATCTGCCTCCATCTTTCGTACATTGAAAGTAGTCTATCACCTCCAAAGGAAATTCTTTTGGCTAATTCGAATTTAGGACCATTGGACTGAACCAAGTTTCTGACTAGAATCAGTTAGCTGGATGTAAAGTTAACAGAGCCAGTTGCTGTAAAGTCATAAAAGCCAGTCTGGAAATTGCTGAGAAACCTAATTTCGGGGTTAGTTTTTATGAAAAACCCACCCGCAGGATGGGTTTTATGAAATGTCCAGAATTATATATTTCCACGTTAAGTATTCCAAGATTCCCTTTAGATGCTCTGTATTTGCAAAATTAATACCATAACTACCCCTCCGCACAAAATCAGATTTGGATTGCGATTCTCATCGTCTTCTTCTTCTTCTTCACGAGAGATCTGAATTCCATTGCTCTCATCTTCAGCAGAGATCGTAAAGATCGTTCGTAGTTCATCGTGATTTTTTTCAATCGAACTCCAATCATCGCTCATCTTCTTCTTCTTTTTCTTCTTCTTTTCCGACAATTAGGTCAATTATGGAGAGAAGATCTTCTTCTTCTTTTCCATAAGAGTTAGCATCGTTTTGAAAGAAGAACGAAAACTCTTGAATCTTTATTCATGTCAAAAAAAATTCAACAAAACAAAAAAATAAAAAAATTAAGTTTCTGTCAACTGTTCTCCGTCGATATAACACGAAGAATAGTCATTCTCCTGCATTTTAACAAGGAAAATGTTATTCTCCCTATAAATTAGGTATTCTCCGTGTTACTAAAACGGAGAATGGCATTCTTCGTGTTTCTAACACGGAGAATGGCCACTCTCCTGTGTTTTAACATTTGAATGACCATTCTCCGTGTCATTTAACATGGAGAATGACCATTCTCCGTATAATTTAGCACGGAGAATGCCATTCTCCATGCTAAATTACATGGAGAATGGTCATTCTCTTACGTTTTAACACTGGGAATGGTCATTCTCTGTGTAAATTAACATGGAGAATGGCATTCTTCGTGTAAAATAACACGATGAATGTTACGCCCTGCTCCCGTAGGAGCGATCGTCCACGCTAAGGCGTGATGTCGCACGAGCCTAGATTGCGCTCGTGTAAGGCAGGTTCCAAAACGGTCGATTACAGCGGTTGCGACGGGGTCGTCGCACAGAAGTCCCAAGCAGAGACATTGAATAAGCCAACGAAAATTTAGAACAAAACACAAGTCATTCAAAAGAGGCTCTTTATTGATATTGAAAAGAAGATTACAATGGGACGCAAGGCCAAGATTACGAGTCACTCAAGCTCACTCTTCTCAAATTACAAGTCACTCAGCTCTCTCTCATCTCTCAAATACAAGTCTTGAACCAACGGATGCTTCGGAAGGCGACATCCATATATTATGTCCCGTATAAGTCTTGACTCCATGCTGCCACACGCTTCAAATCGCCAAGGAACTCCGTGCCTCGACGCATCCAAACGAGCTCCGCGCCACGAGCTTCTACCTGTGCCTGCACATAAAAACTATATGGGTGTCAGTACTCAACTGTACTGGTGGAATGAGCTCCTCGCCCACCCATACAAAACTGACATATTTGATTTAATTTGTGCAACATAGTCCCTTTATGATTGTCTTACTAGTCTTGCCTTAGGATCAGTTTTATGACCGACGCCTTGGCCTACTTTGTGTCTCTAGACCATCCCGTGCTTGCAACAACAACGTTAACTTATCAATCGTGCATGTCCTTCGGCATGTAATCAGAGACGCAACTACGCGGTAGTACCCAATTCCTTGTGACCGTACTATAAATCTGTCATACCGTGCCTCGTAACTCAATATGACTTAACCATATCGTCGCCTCGCGGCCCTTGCTACTTCGATCACCAACAGACCCAATCAAGACTTGTGGACACTTCACTTGACCGACTTTGCCTTGCAGCATTTCCTGACTTAAACTCAAGATGACTCAAACCAACTTATGCTACTTATATGCCAACAACTTAAGACCCGATGCCGCGTCTCGTGCCGAAGCATGTTGCCTATGTTGATGCCAAATCTTAGGCCCAAACATTGTGTTCTAACTGTATACACATTCAACTGAGTCAATCCAAAGGCACACACGCGGATTGCCGCCCGTACCGACCCATCTATATGAATTGGTCACTAACATCACAAGCTATCATGGACTATAGCCTTGCTATTCAGCGACCCTTTCAACGCAAGTAGCTAGCCCCGCTGAAAGTTCTCGAATAACTCGAGCGGTTCGTCCAGCTACGGCTATACCGTGTTTCCCCCCAGGACGACGCGGTCCCATGGCGCCCAGGGTTGCCGCTCGTGGAAACTCCTACTTGTCGATAAGTTATCCAATGACCATGCATGACTCGACTCGAACTGACGTCTCATACAGTCATTCTTCTTCCAGTACGTTACCATCTCTTTCAAAACCAAGTTCAAGACTTCTATCCTTGAGACCCCTCGACGACCCACGGTCGCGAGCATTCTTTCCATGTTACCATATCATTTCATTCAACTCATGAATGCCTATTTGGTAGTCCTTTCTCCAAAACTCACTTGAATCAATTGTGGTCCTTGTCTTAAACACTAAGTTCGTGACATCGTGTCTTAAACCAACTTGAACTCTATGCGATACCAATGCCCAAGTCATACTCTATATGACAGGCCTTGAGATTGTAAGACAATGTGGTTATACCCAGTCATAGAACTTGTAGGATCGTGCTGGCCACTACTCCGATAGCCTAACATAACTTGCCTAACTTAACTTCATAACAACTTGATGAGCAAAGGCTGCATCAAGCTTTGCCTTGATGGAACGTGCCGTACACGCGTTCGACTTTGAATGACCAAGTCATTTGGGTGCCTAGACTTATGTCACAAGCCATTCAACGCAACTTAACTCATAGGCAAGCCAAGGCTGTGCCAAGCCTTGGATGATGGGACCGTACATGCTTTATGAAGCATTCATGCGGGCGACGCCTATGACTTAGGCTATGTTCATAACTTCACCAACTCAAACCAACTTTCCTTCACCCAAGCCACGGGACGAAGGATCGAGTGTTATTTTCAAAGTACACCGTGCACCAACTCTAAGTCAACAATTGGACCTTTCCATATTCTATCTCAATTCGACCTATCGAGATTATTTCCTTATCTATGTGGATTCGTCTCTTTTATTATCAATCCTACTTGTGCAAGTTAAAAACATACAATTTTATTATGTGAAGGCTAAGATGAGACAAGTTCACCGAAACTATCCCACCTAAGCGAGGAGTCGCCTCGACCAAGCGATGTCTTCGAATAGTCGTTGCAAGGCTAAGTCCGAACGCCATCGGCATTCCGATTCCTCCGATTGACTGAGCGGGATGGGGCACTACAGAGAATGGCATTCTTCGTGTTATTTAACACAGAGAATGGCATTCTCCATGTTAATTTACACGGAGAATGGCCATTCTTTGTGTAAATTAAGACGGAGAATGCCATTCTCCGTGTAATTTAGCACGGAGAATGGCATTCTCCGTGTAAATTAAGACGGAGAATACCATTCTCCATGTTATTAACACAGAGAATGACCATTCTCTGTGTAAATTAAGACGGAGAATAGCCATTCTTCGTGTAATTTAGCACGGAGAATGGTCATTCTCCGTGTAAATTAAGACGGAGAATGCCATTCTCCATTCTCTATTCTTCGTGTAATTTAGCACGGAGAATGGCATTCTCCGTGTAAATTAAGACGGAGAATGCCATTCTCTATGTTACTAACACATAGAATGGCCATTCTCCGTGTAAATTAAGACGGAGAATGCCATTCTCCATGTTACTAACATGAATAATGGCCACCCTCATGCGAAATTAACATTCTTCGTGTTCTAACACGGAGAATGGTCATTCTTCTGCATTTTATGGTCATTTGAAACTTTGAAGGGCCATAACTTTTGACTAGGAGGTCGAAACGAGGCCCGATTTGTCATAAAATGAGCGTATCTTCGAGGAGCCTGAAATAAACCGCTTTATCATTTGTCGACCTTTCGAAATTTTAGAATCGCAAAAAAATGATGTTTGGACCTCCGTTTTAGCACTTTTGTCGTTTGTCTCGGTCTTTTCGAAATTTTTCGACGAGTTTTTGAAGATTTTTGAGGAGAAAACCTAGTCGAAAGTGAGCATCGTATGAAAGAAGATGAAGTATCAAAATATTTTTTTAAGAGTAGTTTCGTGGGTGTTTTCAATAAATTAGAAGGAAGGGCAAAAAGGTCATTCGGAACCCTCTTTACATATTTTTTGCTAATTCTGGGCACGCGATGAAATGTTATTGTGCGGTGGGTTTTTCATAAAACTTTTTCGTTTTTTGGGCATTTCATAAATTTTCCCAGTTGTTCAGGCACCCAAAGGAGCGACAACTTTAAAATGGCCCATCTAAGCAGTATGTTAGTTCACCAATTAAAGTTTTTTGGCTATAATTTTTTATGCAAATTTTATAACAAGGTGTCAAACTACAGTTAGAAACTATAGGCATTAGACATTCAGGTATCCTGGGCCTAGCTTAATTTACAAGTGTTCACTATAAATGGCAACCATTGAACATGGGAGAAGATCCTTATTTAGCCTAATTTGTAATACGAAACAACATAACTGTCGACTGACAACAAAACTCTTTTCTATCAAATAGAGCAATAGAATTAAGTTCCTTTTCTTTATTTCAAAACATCCCAAGATGATTTTAACTCTAGTAATGTTCTTGCAACTATTTAGCAAGGTTAGTCAAATTGAAACATGTGTTGCAAATTTGTCGGACATAAAAATAGCATGTTTTGATCAACATGCTTTCAGTTATTGAGATAAATTCTATAGCAGAAGACCAAAATTCTGGTATATAACACATACATTGAAAATGTTGATCCGTTGTAAATTAATATTCTCTCTAGCATACTTGTAGGGTGAGCATTCATTAAAAATTGCTGACATAAGTTTACTTATATTCATCAAAGAAAAAAGTTGGTCACTATCTGTATCTTAATGAAAATTAAGATCCTATTTATTAATAAAAGATGTAAAATACCTAAGATGCATGGATACAAAAATAAGTGTCGTGCCAGTGTCGGCCATGACATTGAAAAATCTAAAATACAGTAAAACATGCCAACACTAGTATCGTATCTGTAACTTTATGTCATCATATATTTTGCCATGCTGCATATTAAACGGCCTGTAATAATATTGATCTATAAATATTTATAAGAATGTGTTGGGAACCTTAGAATAGGATCTGAAAGACAAGACTATTGATCTATAAATTGACTAAGAGAACATGATTGATAAAAAAAAACTCCTCGAATCACTAAAAAGGGACAAGGTAATAACAGTCTTCAATAACTTTTAATCTTATTTTCCACACAACGATATACATCAGGAAGCATATAAGTCTAAAGTCTATTGCCATGTCTACTTCAGATCATTTGGAACATGTAATAGACAACAAGGCACTCAAAATACACTAAGACAAACATTGGCTCCTAACAATTCAAACTATTAATTGACAAGCAATATTTACCCATATTGCTAAAAAAAATAAGGCAAAAAGCAATATATCAAGTTCATACATGTTCCAAATTTTATAGCATTCCAGATGTTATGCTCCTTCTCCCTCGATAGATCAATGCATTTAACATAACAACTACTTTTGATGTTTGAGACACTAGTTTCACTCCAACAATGCTCATCATTACTTATTAGCAACCTGTTGTGAACCCTGGATAAAGATATTTACCAGTACATGCAAGAAAAAAAAATTTAATGAGTTCTTCATGTCAATACAAATTATCCAACTAGTATTTGCTTAGAGCATTAGATTCCCAACACATTTACCATAGCCATAATAAACCCAACATAGTACAATTATCATTCTTCTAATTATAATTGAAGCAAAACTGCATAAATCACCAACAATGTTTTGAAATTGTAACATAATAAAGCATGCCAAACATACCATAAATGTCTAATATATTTTGACTAACAAATCCAAATTATCACCATGAATCAAAAAATTGACCCAAAATAGATGGTAAAACCTAATGCATTAAGATCTCAAGTCCATATTTATAACTTCCTTGCATGATTTGAAAAATGAGAACTTAAAAATTATACACCATCCTTTAGTCTACCTTCTTACTTAAAGAGCATCCCTCGGTAAGCCTAGCCTTGCCTCCAGTAGGTTGGCACCGCACAGTCTGACAATTTCTATAAACATCGACAGTATATGACTAAACATAATAGTTCTGCATCATACAACAAATAACATAAATTAGGGTCAGCAAATCCAAGCTTGACCATGTAGATTAAGCTTAATGTATAATAGCATGTACATACTACATAGTGCATTCACTACATGAAATATTAGAAAGCCTTTCGGGCAAAGTCAAGTTTCCAACATATAAAATTTTCCAAACTAGTGTTACAAGAATCACTATAAACTTAAATTATTTATGTTTATATCCATTTGCTTAGGTCTGAGAAAGGATATACAATCTTTACTAACAAAACATAAAAGGCTCGCTATAAATTTATATTATTCAATTCTGGAATATGATCAAAACATACAAGTGTTTCTCTTCTACCGATTTGAGACAACTAATACAGTCCCCTCATCTTCCATATAAGGAATGTGTAGTTTATGACTGAGAGAGTACATGGGGTAAACCAAAAAAGCCATTCATGATATATCATCTTAATATACTATAGTTACATGACTCGTATGCTCATAACTCAATTGTGTCCATAGAAACAGAAATAGTGAAATGTTGGTTTGACTAAAGTGCTTGCACAATTTAATATCATAAAATGAAGAGTAAGATATCTCAGAAATTCTATCTTGTTCCACATCTTGTGTCTTCTTTATATTCTCTAATAGCTTAAATTTGCCTATTAGCTAGTTATTTTCAAGTTTTCTTCATTCGATCTCACTTCTTAGCATGTACGTGCAGTCAACAATTGTTACCATTACACCTGTGTCAGAGAAAACAATGCAAATATTTACCTAGAGATATATCCTTCCCTAGCCAGATTAGATTAATATGATGATCTTTATGTCTTACAATATCTGACCCATGGAACACCTTTCGAGAATATGTTAGTCAAATAAAGAAGCAAGTTATTATATACCAACAACATCATTCTAATTCTACAATTGTACATCAAATCCACATTGAGCATTATAAAGTGATCAATTACAATATTGGATGTTAACAACTGCCACAAAATAGATATAAATATTAATAAGTTAAAGAAACAAAAAAACCTATTGTATCCATATTTTAGTCCAAGACCACAACTTTAAGGCCTCCAATCAAGCAAAGGATAGCCGGTTGCATTCTGAAACTCGGAAGGTGGTTGTTGAACCCGCTATGGCCAAGGATAGCTGGGACATGAAGGTGTTCTTCTTGAAAATATATGTACATTCGTGTCACAAGAGAGGGCACAAATCTCTGATGATCTAATACATTATCGGTGTTGTATTTAACACGAACACGAGCAAGCACACATAAATGATTGAAATTGTTGATCAAATCATAAATAAATCATGAAAAGGAAGACAAAGTAGAAAGTAATATACCTGTGCAGAGACAATTTTGAACTCGTAGATGAAGTCGTGTCCATCATACAGTTCAGTGAACTCAGTCGTATCAAATACGAGTGCCTTCGTGTTTGATTCAAGCAAATCGAACTAGTAATACTCCTTTGTGGCATTTCATTAAGCACATGATGTGCATATAAAAAACAAAGAATTCAGAGCACATCTTCAATAAACTCAAATTAAACAGATGCCCTAGTCTAAAAATATGATTTACCATCTTCAACAAACTCAAATTAAATAGATACATTAGTCTAAAATCATATAGGACATGGAGACAAATTAAACTCAGGAGAAAAACCGTAGATTTGTGGGGGGAAGTCGAACCTTCAGTGAAGAGTTCGTCGATTGGAGTAGCATCGATAGAAGAGCCGCGACTCTAGAGAGGCATCGATGAAAGGGCCACGATTCTGTAGATGTTGTCGACTGGCAGAGAGGGGTTTTCTATTGAGTGGTCATTTTCTACTGCAGGGAACAGAGAGTTTTGAGACTGTAGTAGAACAGAAAGGGGTTTTCTATTGGGAATGGAGAGAGGGAAATTCTTCATTTCCAAGGTTTTTGAGTTATCATTTTCCAATGGAAAAAAATTTAAGAGGGAAAAATTTTGTTTTCCTGGTTTTCTATGAATTTTTATTTTCAATTGGGAATAGACAGTCTCAAAAGAGCTTTGTACAAAAAAAAATGTGTTTAGTGAGAAATTTTTTGTTTGCCTTATAAACAATATCGTCCAAAATTCGCTCAAATATAACTCTTTGAAATATTTAGCAACGCTATATTCCATTATCATAGATAAAAAAAACATTAGCAATAATTTAATTCATTGCTAATCTTAATATACAAAAAAAGATGCTTTAGCAACGACATTGACATTGCCTATTTACTTTCTAGTGTTTGGCAACGAAGATTAGCAACGACTTAAATTTTTGTTGCCAAAATTTATGTTTAGCAACGACAACAATATGTGTTGTAGAAATAATTTATTAGTAACAAAAAAATGTCATGTTGCGAAAAAAATTGTTAGCCTATGGGGTATTTCTTGTAGTGAGTATACCTCACGACTGTATCTAAGGCAAATGTCTCATCTCGAGTTATGGCATAGATGCGTCGTTGGGCATTAGGGCGACGGTCTTGGCCATTTTGCTGTACGGGCTGGGGAGCTCGAAGTGTTGGGCCTCGATTATTTGGACGGTGCTGCGGCGGAGGCACTGTTGGGTTTGGTCTTCTAGCCAGACAATCAACATATATGTGACCCTTTTTACCACAATTCTAGCATCTACCTTCATGTATCTGGCAGTCTTTGATGGTGTGATCTAGCTTGTGACGTTGGGTGTAGCGAGGCCATGGGTTCTGCTCTTGATATTTGCCCTGTTGACCATTGTTTGGACACTTGATCGCGTTATTTTCTCTCGCATGGCTAGGGCGCTTATGATTGTAGGTATGCACAGTACGGGCAGCAGCTATAGGGTAGTGGCGCTCAAGGCGGAAAGCATGATTTAGAGACTCATCCATAATTTTGTATTCCGGAACGGACACATGGGCAGAAATAGAGGGCCGCAGACCTACTTTGAACTGTCGAGCGTGACTCTCCATAGTAGGCAAGAATGGCCCAACAAATTTGGCTAATTTGTTGAATTTTGCTGCGTACTGCCACACAGTCATGTTCTTTTATCTCAACTGCATAAATTCATTCTTATTTTCTTGTCGAACGGTTGCGAAAAGGTACTCGATTTCGAACGCCTTTCTAAAGGTGGCCCAAGTGGTCGTCGCCGTCTCGCTGTCGTGTCAGATTGCTCACTTTTGCATGGCCAACCAGTCGTGCACGTTCAATCAAAGTTGAAGTTGAGCGCAGATGACATTCTTGGACTCTTTAATGCCTAGAAGTTCGAAATGATCTTCCAACTTCTCCAACCAGTCAATCGGCAGAGAAGGGTCTTCAGTATCGCTAAAGGAAGTACGATAATTTTTCTTGAATTTTGACACCTCAAAGTTGAAACTTATCGGTGCTGTAAGTTGACGCTCGGGCTCCTCCGGTTCGACGTTAGTAGGTCGAGCCGCAGGCTCGGTTATGGCATGAGTCGTCGCAAAGTTGCTGGTGGCCACAACCATCTGGACAGTTTGCTGAAGAGTATCAAGCTACTTCTGTTTCAACTTAAATTATGCCTCGAATAGGGTCTCAAACTGAGTCTGTTGTGTCTCAGCTTGTCTCTGCTGGTTTTCGACTTGCCATTGGTGATGCTCATCTGGCGCTGATTGGCCTCGGCCTACCGTTGTTACGCTTCCAGTATGCACATCATCTGTTCCATGGGGGCATTTGAGGGTTCAGCCCTTGAGCTACTCGAGCCGCTCGAAGCACTCTCTTCGTTCGCGGCCGTAGCTTCCCCAACTTCTGAAATTAGAAGGCATCTTATATTAGTCTCAGAAAATATTATGGACTCACTGTATGGATGACTCATCTCATTGACACAAGGTCAAAGGTTTCGAGACTCAAGATGGAAAGCCAAAGGACGTAAAGTCGTACTTTGATACCATTATGTCACGTCCCGATTCAGTAGAACCGATATTCGTCCCCCAGGCATGATGCCATGCGAGCTTGAGCTGTGCCTACACAAGATAGTTATATAAGGTTATTCGAAACACAATAGCTAAGAGAGTACGCAAAGAAATTTGAACACATTTGTATAAAGGTAAACTTCTTTTCATTGATAATATTGAAATTACATTTACATTAACATAGATACAGAAGCGAGTTGTCGCACGAGCTTATAAACTGACTCAATTATAAAATAAATGCCGATGAGATAGCCGTTCTATACATCACATCCCTTTATACAACCAAAACATTCAATACACCTTTAATTGGAAAGAGTCGAGTCATTTTTGCTTTGACAAATGTGGAGGTCTCCAAAAAAGATTTGATCAAGTCTTCACACGAACGGATGAAACTTCCTAATAAACGAGTGTTGCCTTTAGTTAGGTGGCACACTCTTCCTGATTTGTAGTACCTGTGGAGAGCAAGGATCAGTACATTGCCATGTAATGGTGGGTGGCTAATTAAATTCTATGCTCTCATTTGGTTCAAGAAATCATGTAAAACATGCAACATATTTTAGTGATCTTTCTAGCCATCCTCGTCAGTTTCATGCAAGCAGTTTGACAAGACATAAACAAGATAAATTATGCTAGAATTTACCCACGGTAGAGCGTGCCGTGTAATATAAAGCTTACCATAATCTTTTCTGCCAGTTTGTTAACAATGACTAAAAGCAGTGTGCGTTATAGAGGTCATTGGCATTAACTAATCATCCTAGACATAGTTTGTTTAGACAGGATCCTTTCAACGCAAGTCACGAGCTCCACTAAAAGTTCCTGAATTACCCGTTGCTTATACCCAGCTCAGCTATACAGTGTTCCACCAAGGCCGAATCGGTCGCATGCCCTCACGTTACCATTCGAGGAAACATCGCCCTTATGCACAAGTTGTCCATGACCGTGCTAGACTAAAACTAGTTATTCAAGATTGGTCTACATTTTCATAGGAAACTTAACCAAGTTCGACATATACTGCCTTATCATTTTGCAGTGTTCATTCGTTGATTCATTCTCTTTTTCTTAGCACAGTTCTATAGAAGGCATAACATAAGTAAGCATGTGAACAGTTTCTTGGTATAGCAGTTCTACACAAGTAAACATGTACAATTATATAAAATAGTTATGTAACATTAGGTCCTCGCCTCTATATCTAGCATTCAGGCTATTGATGTTATCGATTGATTGGAGAACAAGAGGGTAAAGAAAAGAAGGTCAAGCCACCCACTGTTGACTGAATGAGCGAGGGAAATTAGCCTTCTAAACCATGCACTTGCCTATGCAATCACTTGAAATCGTATAAGCAAATGATCAATACTCTGTCCTTCTATTCCGAGTTCGGTATGAAATACGAACTTCGAAGAATGCAAGCAATAAAATTTATCGAAAACATTCACGAAAATGCATTCAAAAAATCCAAAGCCAAAGAAGCAAGTACGGCATGAAAAACAGAGCAACGGAAGATCTCTCCCGACTTAGTCGCAGAGTCCATCCTCGACGCACAACCCGATGAATATGGGACTTGATTCCAATGAAGCCATTCTGTAACGAGGAAATGATCTTGATTCAACCGGTCCCGACCAATCGATAACAACAGTGTTTCTTAACCGTGTTTCTCATGTTGCAACGAGGAACGGGACATGATGTTGGGATAGGGCACTACAATTGTCACCGTCGTTATTACCTTCATCTATTATTTATTCTTCTTTAGTAAATGGAATAACTTTGTGAGAAAAACTAAGACCAACATAACAGTTTTATTATTAGAAGCACGTCTACTACTTATATTACTAATTCTAGGTGGTGGTAGAGTAACAAAATACTAATATACGATGATTGTACATTAATTTGAAAATAAAACAGTCATTCTTGTTCACTATTTAAATTTATATAATTAGATGTAAAAGTGAAATGTCTTTTCGGTTCATCGTTTTTTTTTGCTTCTCGAAGTGAAAAAGCAAAAAGCAAACGAAAAGCAGAAACTTTGAGTTGCGTCACACTTGTTTTACCATAATTCAAGGTGCATACCACTTGAAAGAAAATTTTTTGAGTTGCACACCACTTGTTTTAACATAATGCATGAAACCCCCACTTTTAAAGGAAATTGTCAATGACTACCAGTCAACTCTTTTGACCTCCACATGTGGAAAATTTTAAGAACAAAAAAAATCTCACGTAGATACTTTTAAGACCAAAATTCCTTTCGCCCCAGGTAGATTCACAATCATATGTGCATAGATATATGATAAGTGGGAACAAGTCGTTGAAGATATTTTGATCTCAAAAGTGTCCACATACGAGGGTCAAAGGAGTTGAATGTTATTCATTGACCATTTTTGTTAAAAGTAGGGGTTCTATACATTATGATAAAAATAAGTGGGGTACAACTCAAAAAATTTACTTTAAGTTCAGTGCACCTTGAATTATGGTGAAACAAACTCTTTATTCTTATAATAAGTGGGACCAAACTTATAAAAAAAAGGCTACCTATAAGGGCACATCAAAATTTGATCAGGGCTAGCCCGGATTGGGGTAACCCAGGTTTGAGGGAAAATTACTCAGGACAGGCCATTTTTTTACTCATGGGGCTGTCCCAACCCAACCCAACCCCCCCCCTCACTCCAATTTTAAATTTCATTTCCACATTTCACTCTCTCTCTTCCCAAACCCTAATTCCTCTCTTCTTCTTCTTCTTCTTCTTCTTCTTCTTCTCTGCCATTTCCCCAAGCTCTTATTCCCAATTCGATGGCACCCAAAGGCTCCTCACAAGTAAGTACAAATCCTAATACTTCCTTTCTCACAAAGAATGAATGAAAATAAACCCTATAATTTAATTTCATTCTTCAGTATACATTATCATGATGGAAATATACATTTTAATGTTTATTTTATTACATTATAATATTTATTTTATTCCAATTTTATGATCGAAATAAACCCTAACATTCGTAGTGCCTTCTCACGTCCCGATCCCGTAGGACCAATCGTCCTTGCTAAGGCGTGATGCCGCACGAGCCTAGGTTGCACTCGTGCAAGGGCAAGTCCAGAAACGGTCGATTTAAGCTAGGCCACAGATCGCACAGAGTGTCCCCATCTACAGCGGAAAGTAATTAGACATAAGTTGAAACAAACTATAGTCTTTATTGATATTCAAGAAGTTTTATAAGCGGCCCTAGGCCAAGATTATAATTTGCTTAAGCTCTCTCTCTCTCTCTCTCTCTGAAACATAAAAGGCATGCCAAGTGGCTTACAACATGGAATGATTCATGACGATGTTCTGATACATTATGTCCTGTATATGGTGCTTCGGCTACTTTGCAATGCTCCAAGGCTCCAGAGTTAGCTCCACGCCTTAGTACGTTCGAGGAAAGTCTCCGTACCCAACGTGGTTCTTCTGCACCCTACAAGCAGACTATGTGGTTATCAGTACATTGTTATGCACTGGTGGAGAGGCTAGCTCGCCCACTCGCTATCATTACCAAACATGTTCATTTTACTTTTGTGCACCATATGTCATTTATTGTCTTACTAATCTTGCCTTAGGGTCAGCTTCATGGCATACCATTCAAGCCTATCTCGTGTTATCGATATCAAGTGTCGCATAGAAAATACATGCATAACTTACCATACTTACCGTACGATCTTTCCTGTCCAAGTAAACCAAGTTAGCCAACAGTTCATATGTAATGACTTAACGTAATATTGCATAGGTATTCAAAGGTGTCAAGGGCATGTTCCTGCCTCAAGGTTTATGAAGTATTCAAGTTGTCAAGTTGTGTTATTGCGATGTCCATGTTCATACAGTTGTTTAGCTTACTTAACTTGTCAGTTTGTGTTATACTCAAACATTGTTCAGATATGTTACAGTCAGTAACTTAGCGTGTTCAACTTAGTCAGATTACTTGTTTCAATGCAAGGTCTCATATGCGGATTGTCGCAATCGAGCCAACTTAATCTATATACACTAGTCACTGGCACCATAAGCCATTTGGACATTTACTCCGCTTGGTATTCTTACCTACCAAGCGTGATGGCTGGTACACCTTTATAGTCTTTTGTAATACCCGGCCTTACGTCTCTTGGGTGGCCAAGACGGTACCCAATCAGCCCGTAAGCCATGATTCCGCCTAGGTCGGCCAAGATGTCGTTGATCGTTGCCTTGGAATCCTTAATCACTTCTTCTCCCCGTATTCGAGTGGGTTGTTCGCGACCATTTTGTATTGTCTTGTCAATTTTAACTTAACGGCTGTCTTTGAGCCATAGGCTGTCTGTGAGCCATAGTCGATTATCGACTAGGTTGGCGGCGGCATCCGTGCAGCGCGGGTAGCGAACCCCGTTGCACGTTCCCGTCATACCTATCGCTAATCCTTTTTTCCTTTCTTTTATTCATTCTTTCTTTCACTTTTTCATTCGTTCATTGATTCATTCAAATATTCACTCATTCATTCGTTGATTCCTTTATTCGTTCATTCATTCATTCATACATTATGCAACCCCCTGAGCGGGAACCGCCTCAGCGACCCATTGATCCCGAAGCCTTTCAATATTTCTAGTGCTCTATTCGGAACGACTATGTCAATAGTCTTTCTCTCATTTTAGTGAACCATTTATTGTTTCATGTCTCAAGTTGTGACACGATTCTAAGTGACAAGCCTTTCGTTCATAATCGAACGCACAAGTAAATCTACCCGAAATGTAAGCTGTGCATTTATACGAGCGTGGAGTACGGTACGAGAGTTCGCATATTTTCTAAGTTCTTTTCCATGTTCTATACAAGCATACAAGATGGGATTATTCCCTTAGCTAGGTGCATTGAGTCATTTTATTAGCATACACGGTGTTATCGTCTAGAGATTCTAGCAATATTGTTCGTATTATTATGTGTCTAGGCTAAGCAAAGACAGGTTCATCGGAGCCATCCACCTTAGCGATGATCGCATCGGCCGACCGAGATTTCGAGCACGCCTTTGAAAGTCTAAGTCTCGATTCTTCTTGAAGGCCAACTTAACACTTGTATCGATTCACATCGATACTTCATGGTCGACGCAACTCTTCGAGTTAACGATTCATTTGAGTCAATGCACATGTCATTTGAATCGACATTCCGCAGGGACGGAACGGGTCGTTAAATGCCTTGTCCCTACATCGTGCCCTATTTTCGTCCACGACATGAGCGAGAAAGGAACAATGTCACTACCGATTCAGTCAGAACCGATAGATCGGGATCGATTGAATCGGTTGAATGGGAACGATTGAATTAAGATCCTCTTCTCATTATAGAAAGGCTTCTTCGGAATCAAGTCCCATATTCAGTAGGTTGTGTCTCGATGATTGGCTCTGCGGCTGAGTTGGAAGAGACCTCCCGTTGACTTTGCTTTTTATGTTGTACTTTCTTTGGCTTTGGCTTTGGTTTTCGTGAATACATTTTCATGAATGTTTTTGATGGTTTTCATGGCTTACGTTTTTGAAACTTCACATTCGTATCGAACTCCTTGAATAATGCAGTATTCTAATCGGTTGCTTATGCGATTGCAGGTAATCATGTAGGCGATGTCTAAGCGTAGCCAACCAGTCCTCGTCTGAAGCAAAGACTAAGGTGAGTGGCTGACCACCTTTCCTCGATGCTCTAATATCATTATGTTCGTACTCCAGACCCTCCGAGATAATCAGTAATTTGCGAAGAGGAGCAAATATGAGTTCTGGCTGAATAGTGTACCTTTTTTTGGGCACATCATCTCCGTTCAAGGCATTTCAGTTGATCCGAAGAAAGTCGAAGCAGTTGTTAATTGGAAACGGCCCGCATCAGTCAGTGAAATTCGAAGCTTCCTCAGTTTGGCGAGATACCATAGACGCTTCGTGAAGGACTTCACGAATATCGTATCGCCCTTGACTCGCCTCACCCAAAAGGAAGTCGTGTTTGTGTCAAACGACTGTGAAGCTTTATTCCAATAGCTAAAATAGCGGCTCGTTTCGGCCTCAATACTCGCTCTTCCTGAAGGGACTGAAGGATTTTAAATCCTAAGCGATGCTTCTGGCCATGGCTTGGGGTGTATGCTTATGTAACGGAATAAGGTGATATATTTTGCTTTCGGACAGTTGAAGCCGCATGAGAAGAATTATCCCACGCACGACCTAGAATTGGCGGCAATTGTGTTCGCGTTGAAGATGTGGCATCACTATCTTTATGACATGGCATGCAAAATTTATACAGACCACAAGAGCCTTAAGTATCTCTTCACCCAGAAAGAGCTAAATTTGCGACAGAGGTGATGGCTGAAACTGATTAAGGACTACGACTTGTCGATCGACTATACGTCGGACAAAAGAAATGTTGTAGCAAATGTGTTGAGTCAAAAGTACATAGCTTCACTATCCATCAACAGTCGACTGTTACGTGACTTGAAAGGAATGAGCATAGAACTCCAATTTCAATTTGTAGGCGCACAGCTGGCGCAACTGCACCTAGAACCGAGTCTATTGGAAAAGTTAAAATCTGCTCAGAAAGATAATCCATACCTAGAGAAGATGCAGAAGCTGATATCAATGGAGAAGATGTCTGACTTTACAGAGGACGAGTCGGGAATGTTGCGAGTAAAAGGCATGCTATGTGTCCCGGATAATCCAAAACTCAGAAAGGAGATAATGTAGAAAGCATATTATGCAAAATGTTCCTTATATCCTGACAGCACCAAGATGTATAAGGACCTTCACATTGTCTTTTGATGGCACGGTATGAAGAGAGATGTGGCACTCTTTATATCACAATGTATGGCCTGTCAGCAGGTTAAAGCTGAGCACCAGCGACCGGGTGGAAAGATGTAGAACCTTGCCATTCCAGAATAAAATTGAGATCATATCACTATGGACTTTGTTGTTGACCTGTCGAAGATGCCATGGGAGAACGATGTCGTCTAGGTCATCGTCGATCGATTAACCAAGTCAGCACACTTTATTGCCATTAAAGTCACATGGAGCGTCGATCGCCTTGATCAGATCTATCTTGATGAAATAGTTCGACTGCACGGGATTCCAGAATCCATTATCTCAGATCGGGATAGGCAATTCGTGTCATGCTTCTGGTGTAGTCTTTAGTCAGCAATGGGGACCAAGTTGAAGTTTAGCTCAGTATATCATCTTCAGACTGATGTCCAAACAGAGCAGGTGAATCAGATTCTCGAAGACATGTTATGCCTCTATGCAATCGACTTGAAGTCAAGCTAGGGCGTTCATCTACTATTGGCCAAATTTGTATATAACAATAGCTATCAGTCCAGCATCTAAATGACACCGTATGAAGCATTATACGGCCCGAAGTGCAGATCACCCATTTTCTGGGATGAAGTCGGGAAACGAAAGATACTCGGTCCGGAACTGGTGGAACAGACTGTAACAAAAGTTAAGCTGATACGTGAGAGATTTAAAATAGCACAAAGTCGGCAGAAGAGCTATGCCGACACCCACCGTCGACCCCTTAAATTTTTGGAAGGCGACCACGTGTTTCTGAAATAACGCCTATGCGATGAGTCATGAGATTTAGAGCTAAGGGCAAGCTTAGTCCAAGATTTGTAGGTCCTTTCGAAATATTGAAGCAAATCATCCCAGTAGCTTACCAGATTGCATTAACGAAAGCACTGTCGGATGTGCACGATGTCTTCTACGTCTTTTACTTGCGAAAGTACGTGCACGATCCGAGCCATATGGTAGATTTTGGTCAGCTGAATCTAAAGGCAAATTATCGTATGTAGAAGAGCCTGTGCAAATATTAGAATGCAAGGATAAACTGCTTTAAAACCGTACTATCCCTCTCGTTTGCGTGCTCTGAAAGAACCATGCTGTCGAGGTAATCAACTTGGGAGCTTGAGTCTGAGATGAGGGAAAAGTTTTCTTCTCTATTTTCCTAGTGGTAGGTTCTCTTCTTAAGTTTTGAAGACAAAACTTTTTCTTAGTTGGTTATGGTGTAGTGCCTCGTCCCTACATCATGCATCATTTTCGTCCATGGGGTGCGCAAGAAAGGAACACTATCGCTACTGATTCAGTCAGAACCGATAGATCGGGATCGATTGAATCGGTCGAACGGGAACGATTGAATTAAGATCCTTTTCTCGTTATGAAAAAGCTTCTTCGAAATCAAGTTCCACATTCAATGGGTTGCGCCTCGAGGATTGGCTCTACAGCTGAGTCGGGAGAGATCTCTCGTTGCTCTGCTTTTCATGCCGCACTTGTTTTGGCTTTGGCTTTGGTTTTCATAAATGCGTTTTCGTGAATGTTTTCGATGGTTTTTGTCACGCTCCGGTCCTAGAGGATCAAAAACTAGTCACTGGGTGTGATGTCGTAGAAGTCTAGATTGTACTTGTACAAGGCAAAACTATTACAGTTCCTGGTATTTCTTAAAAGACAACGACAACACAGCAAAACTAAGCAGATAAATTGAAGTCACAACAAGATATAAAGAAATGTATCTCTTATTGATTATTTCAATGATTACAAGACTTGCAGCAGAATACAGAGTTTACAACAGATTACAAGACTCTTGAATAGCCAACTGAATATATATACTTGCTATTTAGGCTGCAACTGAATATGCCGACTTTGCTTACAATGAACTTGCCGATTTGGCTACAATATCACTGGTACATCTAAGTAACTCTGTTCTATATATTATGTCAAGTATAGAAGAAGACATCATCCTATAAGAAGAGCTTCTGTGCACCCATCCGAATCATCGATGCCAAGTACTGATCAAATGATTTCTCCATACACAAGCACCTTAATATTGCCCCCAACGTGGGTCAGTACATCATCAATATGTACTGGCGAGCGGTGCTGGCCTAACTCACCTAAGAAGATAATACTAAGTAATCATATTATAGAACATTATTAAAAGTGGTCTTTCTCGTTGCCTTAGGGTCAATTAGCAGTTCATATCCGACAAGAAGTAAAGCATGCAATTCTTATAGCCAACATAATGTAAAGCAATATGATATCACCCTTTGGTGACTCTTACCCATGGTCGTGTAGCCATTCATGTATATTTGTAATACTTACTCAGCCTGCACAAGATATTGTCAGGAAGAATATCATAATTCAATATAATTGTCACCGTTCAGGTGATTCTTACCAACAGCCGACATCCTTTCCTGTATTTGAGTAATAACTTACTCTGCATGCATAAGACATCATTAGCACTGGACCTATCTATATGAAGGTCAGTGACTACACGTTATCTTGGACTTATAATTAGATGACTCCCCTTCAGCGACAGGTAGCTAGCCCAGTCCAAAAGGTTTCCGAATCACCGTGCTACTACTTCAGCATTGTGCTACTACTTCAGCACGAAGTTCTCCCTAGGACGAATCAGTTTCCAAGGCCTTAGAATACCATTCGAGAAACCACCTTGTCGACAAGTTGTCCATGACCATGCAAATATATGCAACTTATCTATGAAGAGACATATAATGCATGATAAGGAAAACTAAGTAAATAAGCCATCTTTCTCAATAAGCCATCTTTCTCATTTGTATTACCATCTTGCCTTGAGCCAACGCTCATATTATCATCTGCCCAATCCAGGTTCTTAGTGTAATCAACATTCTATATCGGCGACAGGATAATAGAATGCTGATTACTCAATCTCTTTCCCACATCTTTGATACCATACATCTTTCCAACCAAAACTCAATGTACTCACCACCCAATTCTTGGGACTTAGCATCTGTTTAGCATACGTTCATTTGAACATAATTCAAGCATTCTCACTGTCCAGTTCTTAGGTCTTATTATTGTGCTACCATCTATCCATTGAGCTAAGGCTCAATATACTCACCGTCCAAGTATTTGGGACATTTCCTTCAGATGTCATGTATTTCATAGCAACAACACGCAAGCCCACAATTCATGAAATGATACGCAACAGTTTTCGGGTCATGTGATAAATTATTTTTCATTATCTTTCCAACTTTCATGCAAGTTGTTATTCAGCAACTCAACGAGTAAACATAATATACAATCCTTTTATTAAGCATGAAGCTAAAGGATCTTCGAAGGGTTCAACACTACTCACATTTATAAGACGATTCCCGCCACGATCGTATAGCCTTCCGAGCGATCCTTCGCATAATCCCAAGTCCAACAAGACTTCATCAAACCAACCATTCATCATAAGGCATCTTGCGGGTCAGGACACTACAATATATACTACTCATAAAAAGTTTTGTCCTCGAAACTTAAACAAAACTCATCCCTATAACTTCAACTGAATTTATGAACTTTCCAACGATCAACTTGCACTATTTAATATTTCTCCGCAATCTCTCGATTGATTTTAAGTAATGTACCATCTTGTCACAGCATTTTAATTTGATTCAAAATAATTTACCATCTTTGTTCTTTCCTCCAACACTCGTACAATTACTTAGCACATCATAATCCTTCTATGTGACTTCGTTTGAATTCAGCGTACCACTTAGTTGGAATCATACACATATTTTATGCGTCCCAGAAATATGTGCACTTCAGCCAAGTTCAGTGATAGAGAAAACGAATGAGCTACGGTATAACTTCATTCCCGAATGTTAGCAATCCCTCTTAAGCATCTCGTATAGCTGCAATTTACTTATTCAATTTTCCAATCAATTAATCCCACAATGAATGTTACCAATTTCCAACTCGAGTAATTTTTCATAATCGCCAAAATTTTCCCAAGTATTCTGACATAGTTATATCAAATTTCCAACAAATCCAGTGTTCCCTTTCAAGTATATTGTCATTCATGCCACCAAAGTTGATAAATACCATAGCCACATTTCATTTCGATACCACGATTCTCATTGATCAACTCAAGTATACACTATCATTTGTATCTATATGCTTTATTTGTAACTTGTAAATTTTTTGATTACGATTTACCTTCCAAGTTGTACTATCATCCAGCTCTAGCAAAAGTTTTTGATGTACTCAAACATTTTCTCGTACTGATTAAGCCAGCATATTATCATCTCACATAAGCAACTCTAATTTCCAACAACATTAATCTCGATGGTCATTTCAAAATTTCATTCGCTCTCGTTGATCTCAACTACTTGTACTATCTCATTCTGTCATACACTTATTCTCAATTCCGATCTGATTATCCATCAATAAATTTATTTTGATTATCTCACGGCAACTATCATCATTTTTCATAGCTCAATATGATTCAACCAACCAATCAAATCCAATCCAATCAGCTCTAAAAAAAATTGAAATTCCGAATAAAGGCAACCAAGCTTCCGAAACCAACATGATCCGCCATTCCGTCCAACGTCGTAACATCAAATTTTCCAATCTTCATTCTATTCTGAAGTTTACTTTCGACATATTTCACTCATTCCGACAATACCTACGCAACATCAATAGGGACATCATACGGGTCTCCAACAGTCAACTTAGCATTCAGTCAAGTCTCTACGGTCAGCTAATCTGAGCTAAACCAGACATTCAGCTAACTCATCTGAGATGGATACCTACTAGGGACATGCTTATTTCTTATCTTAGAGGCAACTAATTCTTATCATAGAGGCTCTATCTTAATCTATGATCCGACCAATCTAAGGGACATGGGACGCCACCCCAATCTTATGAACTTATACACCAACATGAACAACTAAAATATCATAGCCTACCAAATTCGAAACTTAAGCAACCAACCGACACTCTAGGCAACCAACCGACATTCTAGGCAACCAACCGACATTCTAGGGTTAAGTCTTTCTACCCGTACTCATCATCGGGTTATACTCAACGAAGTCATTCTAGACTTACCCACAACCGAAAAAATCTATTCGACAATTCTTAAGGGTCAGTCCCGAAGCTGTCATATAAAACTTTATCAATTAGACATTCAAATATTTTGTTTCCACTAGCATAGACGCGACATCAGCTGCTCAATACAACTTGTATTCTCATATCGTACTCAAATTGTTTCTATCCAATCAGGCCAACTATTCCGAGTTATATTCTCACATCGCTACTCCAATAGTCTACCATTTACAATCTCTTTCCTTCGATCTCCTTGCGGCATATTCAATTCCCATATTTTTTATCATCGATACGGTCTGTACTCTTTAACTAACAAAATAAGGCAATTGTATAATCATATTTCTCTCGAAAGCATCTTTTATAAATTTTTGCTAGCAACAAATACGGTTATCTATTAGCAATTTACGCAACCATTCATATTCGTTTTGCATCATCTCCTTGTGATTCAATAAGAAGATTTACTATCCATGCATCTATCCAATCTTTATGGCATCAATCATCTAGCATTCGTATCTTGGTCATTTAGTGGATATGGCAAAAATCATACAGCTAAGTCTAAATCCAATAATTCTATATTCCACTTCAACTCGTTATTCATGCAACAACATCATTCACCGATAGGGTCTTTTATATATCGTTGCACTTTGATACTTATTTGTATTCCAGACATCAGAGTCTCATAAGGAACATCTACTTTTCATGCATCAAGGGACAAGTGTTCATTCTCTATGCTTCAAAATAATCAAGGATCATAACTTGTTAATTCGGGACACGACTAATTCTCACAAGCACAATTACACAACGTGCTAAGGTCGTCTATTTCTTCAAGCCCATTCTCTATTTTTTTTTGGTCGTTGATACAACTATATGCATATTCTAAATCATTTGCAATATTTCGATAAGTGCCTAACATCACCATCAATTTGTCGATATCCAACAAACAATTTTATTTACTCAATTCCAACATCATTTTATATTCGGTCCATATTATTCTTTCAAATCTTTTGATAGCAACATCCCACCATCGTTACTGAGCCTACAATCCTTTTACCCAACTGATTCAAGTCATCGAATGAATCTATAATTCATACCATTCCCAACCAAGGCATTCATTCATATTTCCAATTTCCATTATCCAACATAATGCTAACCATCACAACTCGTAACGAGTTATCCGAACATAATTATCAAGGGACACGCATAGCCGTCATGTATCAATTGTAATCCCTGCTACGACTCGATACTACCCAATAACTTACCGGTAAAGCATGTCATGACCCGTACCCGCTTTTCGGATGCGAGCTCGTGAGCAAGCCAGCCACGTATCGAGCGGACTCCAGCCCGACTCGAATACGTAAACGCTGTCAAGGCTATGGTATACTGCCAAATTAGGTTAATATAATCTATATCTCAATCCACAATAAAAATATAAAACATGAATGAACACTATGGGTCATGGTCTGCAGCCCACTAACATATATGCCCGATAAGACTCTAAAGAAAGTAACAAGAGTCTAAAAACTGAATCAAGAAATAGGATGTCTCATGATAAGGTATGAAAGTACGAGCAGATAATAAACATAATAACGATACCTGAATCCTGCAAGTATATCATCGCATCCGAAACCCACAAGAATTGCGAATCATCCGCCATCCAGAACTACTAGCTAACTCCATGCAATCACTAAACCTGAAGAGATCATCAGGTCCTCAGGGGACATAGCAAGATACATAAAAATATACCTATCTAGCTGTTTAATCATGCAATAATATAACAGGATATAAATAGGGAAAGAGACAGAATCATGACAACTGACTACTGACAGAATGATCATGAACACAAGTACAAGAACCATTACGCATAAATGAACTGCTAGATGAGAACAAACGAAAACATGGCACGAGATCAATATATACTCAAACCCTCGCCCCTAGTGTGGACTCGCAGGTTTGAATCAACTTCTAACCCTCGCCCCTAGTGTGGACTCGCAGGCTAGCATCAAGAATTACCCTCACCCCTAGTTTGGACTCACAGGTTAGCTTCACGAAATCAAGGTACAAATAACTACTAACCCTCGCCCCTAGTGTGGACTCGCAGGTTAGCTTCAAGCATTCAAGGTACAGTAGTTCCGTTATGGCTTATTCATCCTATGACACGATGCGACTCAGTCCAAGTACATGTGATGATACGACACGACCCAATCAAGATACACGAGAGAACCAATCCAATATGAACTACAAAATTAACTATGAACAAGAACTATATATATATATATATCCAATATGAACTACAAAGCTAACTATAAATAAGGACTATATATACTAGCATGCATGATGTACAAATCACATGTCAATAATCAACTAGTAGAACTATATAATAATAGAAATATGCATGTAAATAAACTGTAGAGGGAGGCAAGGTATCTTGCCTGGAGGTTGCACGCAGATCCAACAAAATATAGCCAACTGCTAAGCCATGAAGTCCAAATCATCACAACTGTCTTCGAAAGCTGAAACAGATAATACTAACATTCTCAGAATAGTCAAATTAGCTAGGATTGCCTGTCTTTAAGTCCAATTCTGGATACAGGGGCAAAACGGTAATTTCGGGCCAAAACGGTGTCTGCCGTTGGACCCGCTTTGCACCGAAAAGCGTGCCATGGTTGATGGTCTCTAAAGTCGTCAAACTATATGCCTACGAATTTGTTTTGATGATATGAACCCAACCGTATGTACTAAGTTGGATTCCAGCAGGCCGTGCACAAAATCGCCCGTTGAATCGGATCGTGGGGCCCGCGAAACGGTGATCCGATCAACTGTCTCAGAATTGGACCAAACTTGGCATACAAGACCAGAAAAATGATACGGTCCTGTTGGCACAAGTTTTGTCTCGATCTGACTAGCGTGCACGAAGTAATTGAGAAATTTGCACAGAGGCCGATACGATAAATTTCGACGGATACGTACCAAATTCGTCGTGCACACGCGACCAATTTGAATTACGTCAAAACCCACACGTCCACAATATTCGTACGCGCCTTTTGATGCTTACGGTGCACGACCACGTTTCCCGGTTTGGCGAGACGCACGTCGTATCGAAGGATTTTTCAATATTTCTACTATTTTAAAAATAGGTTTTTGCTAAACTTTAGAATCGAATAACTTTGAACCTACTCAATGAAATCAGGATCCATAAAAAGGGTTCTGCTCTCGTATATGTTGTCTATAAGGCTATTCAATTAGATTCTTAAGTCGCTCACTGTTACGGCCGAAGTTGGCCTTCTAAAACAGGTTCATGGATTCGCAAATCTGTCATGTTTCGACAGTTTTTCATGATATTTCAATTCAATTTCTCTTGAGTTCTGGGTCACTAGAATTTAAACCACTTAACAAGGATTAAAGAGGGTATATCATGATCATACCAGAGTTTGTAGTTCGGGTTTTGATCGAGACATGTAGGAGAAATTCGACCACGAAGTCGACTTTCCGACTGCGGTAGCTTGTTGCTACTGTTGCGGCTGCTATTCAACCCGCGTGCGCGTGTCTGCCGGCAGGCGGTGGCCTGCGGCGGCGCTGTGGTCGCCCTCGAGGTCGAGGTCGTGGGATGGGGCGGTGCTTTTCGAGCGATGGTTTCTAGGGTTTTGTGTATCAATCCCCTCTCCCTCTCCGCTCTTTTTATATATATACACGAATATATAATAAACGGTTGTTGAATCCTGGGGTCGGGTCTCCAAAGACTTGCTACTGTTGGGGAATTTTGGTATGGGTTGCACGTTGGTTTGGGCTTTAGGGAGGTTAGGGGCTCAAGGAATTTGGGGTTTGAAACTATTTTGTTTTCTATAATATCTATATACTCTTGTATATACATGTACTTCCATATATATATATATATATATATATATATATATATATATATATATATATATATATATATATATGGTATGTAAATGTATGCACATATATTATTCTAGGAGTATGCTTGTAGAAAATATGTGCATACATTTACATACCATATATATATATATATATATATATATATATATATATATATATATATATATATATATATAACATAATTGATTACCCTATTTCTAATGAAAATATCAATTAGTACCAATAATATAGATATTATATGTAATAAGTCATTTATATATGAATATACTAATTTGGACATACCAAAATTATTACTTGTAAAATATATCTATCTACACGATAATATATATTTTCCTGAGAACACAAGTAATCGATAATAAAGATATTTAGTAATAATTATAGCATCAACAATAAATCCCTTCAATTTATCAACAATACCAATAACAATAATAATAATAAAAAAAATACAATAACCATTAATAGGCATTGCATCTACTTGAAATATGTCTACATGGGTGTATTTCATCTCACTATATGCCTACCCGGGTTCAGGTTTGGTTCGGGTCCAGTTCGGACTAAATTGGTGCAGCCGGTTCTCCTACAAGTCCACAATATAATAATAGTTAAATAATTAGATTATTTATAGGGTCATGTCACAACTTAGCCTGGTTTTCCTAGTTAGGGCATTACTATGGCTCAGTCTTCCCTGGCATGGCTAATACACTAGTCAAGGTATGCCACTGCACTATCCGTGCGATGATTCCTAGTCGTCTGGTACTTCAAAACTCCATCATAGCTAAAGTCATCTACCGTAATAATTAACTAAATAGTTATTTACGAAAATCTAAAAATCACCATTCAAATAAAATAATTAAAAATAAAAAAAATATTTCAAAATTTTCGGGAAGGGGAGCTACAAAGCATCAATACCATGAACAGGGTCAAGGGACATCTTATCACTAAGAGGGTAAAGCCATATACCACTCAGAGTTCAAGCCATTTTCGACAAAATATTCCTCTTTCGCACCAAACCAACGTTCATTCTGGACTATCCATCCCGCAGTGGCTCTACTGACCATAATATCAACCCAATTTAGTATGGAATAGTCCTGATCAAAAAATGATGTGTCCTTATAAATAGCCTAAAAAATCACTTCTAGAGGGAAGTCACTAGAGAAGGCTAATTATAAGGGCACATCAAAACCTTATCAGGGCTATCCCATTTTTAACTTCCTTTTATTTACAAGTTTGTCACTGAAATTTTTACTCAAGGCTATCACATTCTAATGTATAAAAGACAACTCTTTTAATTTTCTTCTCTTCTTCCTCAATCTCCACTCCCCCTCCCTTCTCCAAACCCTAGGTGTCCCCACTTGTGGTCCCAACTTTTTCCTTAACCCCACTTCTCCAAACCCTAAAATATTCCCCAAAGAAGATTCTTAGTATATTCGGTACGATTTCGACCACTAAATGACAAATTTTGTTCAATAATTGGTTCTCCCAAAATATTCTTAAATTTTGTCCCAATGTAGGAATTATGAAAAAAAGTGGATCATTCCATCTATTAATCGAGCAGCCCGGACCTTCCGAAGAACACGATAATACACCCGAAGAACTCTCGGTAAGTCCTGATCGACCAAATACATAGTCGACACGTATACTTCGTCCCAAGACTTCGACACAAGGACTGCCACATTATGTGGCAATCCCGAAACTAACGTTCTGTAAAACTGGACTGCCACAAAATATGGCAGTCCTTGAAGTAATAAGGACTGGCATAAATTATGGCAGTTCTTGTGTAGAATTGTTGTACAACAGGACTGCCACATGTTTAGGCAGTCCTTGATGCACAAAGGACTACCTAATCGTCTGGCAATCGTGTTGTACAGAAGTTCATCCTCTGTACTACCATGTTTTATAGCAGTCCCATGTATTTGATGGACTGCCTGTTTTCTTGACAGTCTTGAACTTGTTTATATTGTATTTGTTTTTGTAATTGAGATTGGCAATTTCTCTGGAAATTTACTGTAGGGCATACCATCTCATATTTTCATTGACTTGAGTAATATTTTTTCAACGGATATCGCCTTTGAATCTTATGAATAAGCACTAGAATGGTGCAGACAAGTTGGAAGGGAGTCAAACACAGTCATTGTCATTTCAAGGTCATTACGAGGTCGGTCGGGTCGTAAAACTGTTGATCTTGGATGTGAAAGAGGTGGAGCATTTAGGATTCATCGCAAAAAAGAAGAACGTGTCCGAAGAAAAGTCGCGGAGAAGGCAGTAGGGACCCGGAAATGTGGTTGTCCTTTCAAGATAGTGCTTGTCTCAAAAAATGATGGAAAGTGAACAGTTGATGTTAGAAATGGGATACAAAATCATACTTTGACGGAGACACTTACTGGTCATCCCTATGCCGGAAGATTGAACAAAGAGAAGAAGAAGTTAGTTGAAGAATTGTCCAGCTCCGGAGTTAGCCCTAAGCAAATTTATTCCGCGGTATGGCAGAAGAATGATAAGAACAAGTCTATGTTGAGGATAATATACAATGCACTCTCGAGATCGAGGACAAGTACCCTAAGAGGAAGAATGGCGATGCAACAAGTTTTGAAATTACTTGCCGGCAATCACTATATGGAGTACAATAGAAGACATACGCAGTCTAATGAAGTCACTTCTATGTTTTGGGCACATCCGGATTGTACGCATTTGGCACGGTCCTTTCCCGATGTCTTGGAGGTTGATTGCACGTACAAGACTAACAAATTCAATATGCCACTTTTCCACATTGTCGGCTTCACGTCAACGGGTAAATCATTTTCAGTTGCATTTTGTTTCTTGAAGAATGAAACAGTAGATGACTATACATGGTCTTTAAACAAATTGAAGACACTTTATACTGAACACAAAAAGCCATCTGTTTTTGTCACCGACCGAGAATATGCATTAATGAATGCTATAGATATCGTATTTTCTCATGCTCGTAGACTACTATGCACTTGGCATGTTAATCAAAATATTCAAGCACAATGCAAGAGCAAGTTCGAAAAAGTAGATGGCAAACTTGATGTGGACCGCTTCAAAGAATTATACAATGATTGGACCCTTGTGTGGTGAGCAAGTACTATAGACGCTTTTGACAAAGCTTGGTTGGAGTTCAAAAAGAAGTAGAAAAGTAGCAATAAGCCATGTATATCTTATATTAAAGACACATGGGTTGATCCACATAAAGAAAAACTTGTCTTAGCATGGACGAATATGTTGAAGCATTACAACACGACCACTACCAACCGTGCCGAAGATTCACACTCAAAACTAAAAAAATATCTACGTTCAACGGTTGGTGGTTTTATGTCAGTTTGGCAGGCGATAATCTGATGACCAATTCGACATTGAACGAGGTAAAGGCTTCATTTGAGATGAGCCTCAATATTGTGAAGCACGAACATAAGAAAGAAGAGCTCTTGTCTGATTTAGTCCATGTATTGTCTCAATATGCATTGGCATTGCTATTGGGTGAGATAGGTCGGTCGAATTCAGTCGGTTTTGATACCGAATTATATGGTTGTACACATCGGCATTCTCTCGGCCTAATTCCTTGTGCTCATGAGATGAACGAATATCGACGTCAATATAGACTTATTCCAGTAGTGGTCGTTGATCAACGTTGGAACAGTTGTCAATCATGCCTCTGGTGGACAGTCATGACAATTTTTTCCTTGCCACAAGTTAAACTCCTCCATGCAAGATGGTGTGTTGTACTAGAACCTGAGAGGAAGTCTATTGAGCTTAAAATTCAAGAAATTGCCTACCCGGCAAGTAGTCATGTGCATGAGCCATCTGTTGTCGTTGCTCCGAAGGGTAGACCACCAAGAAGACTTACCAGAACACAGAAGAAGAAGCTGGAGTCTACTAGAAGGGAACTATCATTATTTGAGCATATTGAAAGAAGCGTGGAAAGGGTCGTCTGTTCAAAGAGGAAGAAAAAGATTCCTATTCAGAGAAAGAAACAGAAAACAAGCGTTGGAGTCACCCTCGACATGTACAGTTATATATTTCATCCTGCGATACGGGAATATATTTGGTCTATTGAAGATGTTCCTAAAGATGGACATTGTGGGTTCCATGTTCTTGGAAGACATCTAGGCTATTCCGTTAAAGACGGATGGAGACAGGTTAGAGCAGTGCTATACGAGGAGTTGGAGTATCGTCTTCCCTTCTACAGCAAATTTCTAAGCCCAAACACAGTTGGAGAATTATTGATAAGCATTTTGTGTGCCGATCGTACTACTGGAGAGGAACATTACATGGATGTGCCTTCTGCTGTATATCTATTCGCTAACAGGTACAAGGTACCTACACATTCTTCCTAATGTGAAAAGTTTGTTAAATACTTATACTGCATATGTATTCGCTTACAAGTACAAAATACCAATTATCATTTTGTTAAAGAGAATGAACAACACATTCTTCCCAATGTGCGCTCTACCTCCAGACTACAGTATGTCCACTCTATATGCAATTGGACTTGACGATAATCACTTTGTCAACCCGCGGTTTATCAGGTACTCTCCTATTCCCCCCTGCTCCAGTCTAGTATAAATATGCCCCGGAAGAATCGATCGCTTGGACGACACCTACACCGATGCGATCAATGTCTAGAAGAAGATAACAAACTACATGGAACCTATACCTAGGCCGAAAGACCACTATGATGTATTGATTGACTGTTGGTGGGTCCTACACCAATACTTTTGTCAAAATTTGTAAACAAAAAGAAGAAACTTTATATCTTTTGCCACAATTTGTAATTAGCAAATATGAAGAAACAATACATCTACTGGCATATTTTGTAAACAGAAAGAGTAGAAGAAATATATTGCTTTGAGTATCGGTTTGAGTATCATATTTTGAGTAACAGTATTATATCATTGTTTGAGTATCATAATTGAGTATCGGTTTGAGTATCACATTTGAGTATCGGTTTGAGTATCACAACTAGCTTATCGGTTTGAGTATCACATTTGAGTATCGGTTTGAGTATCACAACTAGCTTATCGGTTTGAGTATCATATTTGAGTATCGGTTTGAGTATCACAATTGAGTACCAGTTTGAGTATCACAATTGTCTATCAAGACGTGTGTAAACTTTTTGTGTAATAGGACTGTCCAGTTTTCTGGGCAGTCCTAGTTCACAGCAAGTATGATCTAAGACTGCCAAGACAACAGGCAGTCCAAAGTACAAAAAGGACTGTGTAACTCCCCAGTCCCAAAATACGTAGGACCAAGTACGTAGACATGCCAGCTATATACATACGAAATATATGGACCTCGTATGTATACATAAGCTGTAAATGTAGTAATCCAAGACAACTAAATCTCATCCACAAAGATAAATAATAATATAAAGCAACTTTGAGTTTGTCATGTACACAATAGTTGGGCAGAGATAAAGTCCACTACCAACCAAATTAAATATGAAAAATATACAAGGAAAGAATTTAGCAAGCGAGAGCAAGTGACGAATCTAAGAGTAATCATCACGACGAAATAGAGCGCAAGTCATGGCCTTAGCTAGAGCACCTGCAAGAAATTACGAAAACACACACCTGGAGAAAAACCAGGTCCTCAGAGGGACGTAACAAGACACATAATATCATGCCATAAACTGAATAAATAAGGCTCAATAGAAAATATACATGCGTAAAGGGTCCTAACCATTCTATGTGATATACGCCTTGAGAAGACAACGTTCTACGCAGGAGCTTATAGTGTTCAGCATAGATGGAGAGAGAGTAATAGTAGGTAGCGCTCATAAGAGGCACTATCAACTATGGGCAGAAAGTAGTCCTCGTATGAGAACTATCGGCCCCGAAGCAGTAAGTAGCGCTCATCCGATACACTATCGGCCCAAATCTATATGTGTACTGAACAGGTAGTCCCTACGCTAATAACTGTCTTCCCCCCTCCCAATGATACTACACATGCGTCGCCTCCACGATACTGTTTAATCCTTAATAACTGCCAATTCTTCTACCAAAAATCTATTAGCAGTTACATCCTAACGTACGGCCTTTACGCACCGATGTACGGTCGATACGTAAGTCCGAAGCTATATGCGACTCGCAGCTCACACACAACCCGTGGCATATCGTGACAGTTCATGAGATGCACTTAAACATACGGTGATCCCTTAACTCTAAGTCAATTGCTCAAAATATAGTAATTTGTATCTACATATAATTTAAAAGAAACAACTAAAGAAAAAAACATGCATGATATTGAGCAAGAACTTAAACAGCAAAGGCAAGGTGTCTTGCCTGGTGTTACGCCTGATGTGGTGCAATGCTCCAACAAGTCCTGTTCTGTCCAATGGTTGGGGTCGATGTGCATGGGTCCGAAATTATGAGGAAATAGGAAGCACAATTTAGTCATGATCAACCTTGATAATAATAATCGGAAATTGCGGAGAGAGATAGTTTGTACTATTTTTAGAAAATAATGTTTAAATACCTAAGATATATTTTTAGATAATAAAAGAATTTATTTTAACTGAAAACTTGTTAAAAGATGTTTTCTAGATGAAGACTACAATTTTATTAGCAAAACATAGTTGCGAAGAAATATATATTTTTTATTTTAACTGATGAATATAAGGCCAAGGCACAAACTATATTTATTAGTTAAATATAGATAATATTTGAAAACTTTTTGAAATATTTTATATCCAAAAAAATCTTATATGAATTTATTTAAAATAGAAGAGTCGAAAAGAACATGTACCTTAATATAAAAAGCTTACACAAAAATTTCTTTACTTATATATATAATTAAATAAAATAAAATTTTAAATATATCTAAGGATGATAACAATAATAATCATCCAAAGAATAATAATAATAATGGTAATAATAATGATAATAAATAATAATAACAATAATAATAATAACAATAATAATAAAACTAATAATAATAACAGTAATAATTAATAATAAAATTTATAAAATTAATAATAATAATAATAATACTGATAACAGTTTATAGTTATAATAAGGAAAATAATAATTGTAATAGTAATACTAATAATAAATATAATAATAAAGTTATTAACAGTAGCTGTGTTGTCCTCTTTAATAAGGGGAGAGAGAGAGACGAAGAGTGAGAGAGGGGGAGTTGGGGGTTTACTCACCAACGGGCGGTCGGCGCCGGGAGGTGTCGGCGCAGAGGGGCGCCGGAGGAGGAAGTGTCGATGAGGGGTGCCGGACGGTGCGCGCACGGCGCGGAGGAGCCAGGCGGAGCGGCTGGGGGTCTCGGCGTCACGGTGGTCGGGATCTGCGGAGAGGCACGGTGGATCGACGCACTGGGGCGGAGGAGCAGAGGAGAGACGGCCACGGAGGGGAGTGGGAACTCCGGCGGGCGGAGGAGGGAGAGGCTAGGCGCGGTCTTGTGGCAGGGCGCGGAGATCGACGCGAAAGAAAAAGGGGCGGCGGCTGGAGACGTTGGGAGGCGTCGTCTCCGGCGAGAGGAGGAGCGGCGGCGTTGGTCTACCGGCGCGGAGGGGCTGCTGCGCACGGCTGGCCGTGCGAACTCGGTGGCGGGAAGGCACGGTCGGCCACGAGCGGTGGCGGATCGGCTCACGGCCGTGAACGGCTTGGGCGGAGGAGCCGGAACGGCGGTGGACGAGTGGTGGCGCCGGATGGGAAGGAACGGCGGCGCGGAGACTCTGTCGGCGGAGGCGAGCTTCGCCGGAGGTGGACTCGATGGCTAGGGGACGGGGGTGGACGAGCGGGGGCTCTCGACTGCACGGCGATTCGACGGCGTCGGGTCTGAGCCTCGGCGGCGGCGTCCTGCCAACGGTGGCGCGGCCCAATGCGGTGGTGCGGAGGACTCCGTCGAGGTGAGGGTTTCGTTCCTTCCTCTTCTTCTTCTGTTGATGGTTGCCGTGGTGGCGGTGTTGAACTTGGATGGGGGTTTTCGGCGGTGGCCAGGATACGGTGGTGGAGACAACGGTGATGGTGGTGGCGATGTCCTTGGTGTTGGGGATGGTGGCAGCGGCAGCGAGGGGTGACGGTGGTGTTGGGTTGGTCCAGGGAGGAGCCGAAGGGGATGTTGGTGACGCCGACGTGGTGGTGATGGCAGCGGGGATGGCGACGACGATGGCGGTGCGCGACGTCGGATGCCCGTCGCAGGCGCTGGGAAAATTATAGAATTTAGGTTTAGGATTTTGTGGACGTCGGGGTGTGTCTGACTCGGAAAGAGTTGTATTTGTACAATTGGAATAAGATATTGGACACCGACACGATGCACCTAAGTTGGTTGTGAAATTTGGATTGTGGAAAAAATTATGGAATTTATGGAGGAGTACCTGCCTATTTATAGGACGTGAGAATTCCCATTAGGATAAAGATTAGGATTTGGTTTAAACCCAATTAGAATATTCAATCTAATAATTTAAATCAATTCAAGAAATTTAAACCCAAATCAAATCCAATTTCAAATACAAATCAAATTTCAAATTAAATATCCAATTTAATCAAATTAAATTTCTAGTATAAAATCCATGTGATAAATCAATTTCAAATATTTAACTATTTAAATAAATCTAAAATATTTAAATCAAGATTTAAATGTCCCAATAATTTCAAAATATATTTTCTAAAATACTATTAATATTAATTTCAAAAATTACATTATTATTTAGAAATAACTCAATAAATATTTATGAATATATATGTAAGCAAAAATGCATACTTTTCCTAGTACACAATAAAATATTATTTGATTAATAACTCTTAAAAAAACAAAAAGGCTTTTTATAACAAGAATAATAATTATATATAATATTTTGAAAGTGTATAATAAAATAGAAAAATGCTTTTCTAAAATATGTACGCTCGCACATATTCGTACTCGTCGAGCAAAACAAAAAATAAAATTTTCGTGCACGACGTACAATACGACTACGCGACGTACAATACAAAAATTTTAATCAGTACCAAAAATTGATTAAAAAATAGTATAAATTTAGGGGTTTTACAGACTGCCAGAAGACTGGGCAGTCCTAGTTCATACTTGCTGTGAACTAGAATTGCCCAGAAAACTGGACAGTCCTATTACACAGAAAGTTTGAGACTGGACTGCCCAGTTTTTTGGCAGTCCACAGTTCAAGTAGGACTGCCAGAAATATGGGCAGTCCTAGTTCATACTTGCTGTGAACTAGGACTGCCCAGGAAACTGGGTAGTCCTACTACACAACATGTATTAAGCAAGACTGTCCAGTTTTCTGACAGTCCAACATGCATGAAGGACTGCCTGAAATCTGGACAGTCCTAGTTCTTACTTGCTGTAAACTAGGATTGTCCAGTTTTCTAGCAATCCTTCATGCAAGTTGGACTGCCAGAAAACTAGGCAGTCCTTCTTAATACTTGTTGTGGATTAGGACTGTCCAGTTTCCTGGGCAGTCCTAATTCACTGATACTCAAATGATACTTGATATTCAAATGAATCAAATGATACATGATACAATAAATGATACTTGATACTCAAATGAATGAAATGATACTTGATACGGAATATGATACTTGATACTCAAATGAATGAAATGATACTTGATACGCAATATGATACTTGATACGCAAATGAATAAACGCTACTTGATACACATAAAGTATTCAAAACATAGTACGACAAACTGTTGGTGTTCAACAAAAGTGACACACAAAAGTGTTCAAACAAATACAACAAAAGTGTTCAAACAAATACAACAAAGTCATTTTTTTTCATGACGCATCTTAGTGCGTCGCTCGTTTTTGAGATAAGGATAGTCAGATGCGATGTTCTGCAACCGGATTGCAACTTCAACGTAATTCTCTCCCTTGCACAGCAGGAGACTTTTTTTTCCATATTTCTGACTTTGGAAGCCTGCAGGAAATAAAGGGTTAAAGTTAGCCAGGTAAATATACTTGTAAACATTAATTCAACGAAATACTACTTGCCATCTTCTGCAGTGCATCAAGCAGGCCTGACTTGGTTGGTAAAGAGGCTGCTATCGGTACTTCATCACCTCGCGTATCAGGTCAACATCATAACATGTCCGGTCTCTGCATAATACTCTATATAGTCATCACTACAATCCCACATATTAGCCACCGCTACTCGTTTGGTTTCACCACATGAGGTTGCCACTCAGTGAAGAAGTAATCGCCCCAACGGTAGTCCGGCGGGACATAGGTTAATGCTTTGGTCCCTTTTGAAAAAGTCCTCAAGTTCAACGTGCTCGGTATAGTTTGCACGTAGCCAAACTGACGAAGCACTCTATCTGGCAAGTGAGGCTCCTCAATTTCGTGACAGGCTATCAGACCTTGAAATAGTGAAACTCCTTGCAATGGACGAGTACTATTTCGAAGATCCCGATATGGATGCCAAATAATCTACATCATAGTATAAGTAATCAGGACTTAAGAAGTTAGTATTATTTCAGTATAATGAAATCATAAGTAAATGATGGTTTAGTGTTGTTTCACCTCCTTTTCCTTCATATCTTCAAGTGCGACACGCAGGAAAGCCAAAATTTGCAGATGTCTGCTATCTATCTTTACCGGATTCTACTTACACATTCTAGGCAGCTGCTCATCGTAGTCTTTGTTAAGAGTAGTCCTCTTTAGCGTCGAAAAATGTTCGTATATCCATGCCTGTACATGAAATATAGAATGAAGACATATTAGCCGACCTAATTTTATATTACCTATAAACAAAGTGCGATTTCATTGGCTTACATGGAGCAGAGTTTGTGTTAGCAGTCTTGTGTTATACTTGCTGTACAACTGGACTGCCACAATTTCTGGCAATCCTATAAGTTTATAGGACTGACAGAAATATGGGCAGTCCTATAAGTTTATAGGACTGCCAGAAACATGGACAGTCCTAGTCGACTCGAAATTTTTATGAACTCGTGTAGTTGGCACGATGTACGTAGCAAATTCGTGATCATCTAGAACGATTGTCCGTGAGCTTAACTATCATTCCATTACAATGTACGATTTCAATTTTTCGAAATAAATTCATAGGATTTTGGGAAAAATTTGAGAAGTATAAGTATTAGGGTTTTAGTAAGCAATAGAGATAGTATTAGAGTTTGTACCTTGATTGAGAGGAGCGTTTGAGTGCCATTATAGGAAGAGAGAGTTGGGAAATGGTGGAGAAGAAGATGAAGTAGAATATGTAGCTTGGGGAGTGAGAAATGGTGGAGAAGAAAAAGAAGAAGAGAAGAGAAAATAGGGTTTTGGAAGAGAGAGAGTGAATTTTACAAATGAGAGTGGAATTTGGGGGTTGGGGGGAGGGGTGTGTGTGAAGTTTGAGCAGTTCCTTGAGTAGAAAATTAGGATAGTCCTAGTAATTTTTCACAAATATGAGCTAGTTCCAATCTTGGATAGCTCTGATAAGATTTTGATGTGCCCTTATAATTAGCCATAGAGAAAGTCAATAAATTCATTCCTACCTAACTCTTTCTTCTTCCTCTCGAAATTCTGACAAGTACAGGTGCTCAGAGGAGAAGAGATGTCTCTCCTTCATCACTCATCCCCATTAGTAATGGCAAGCAGCTTCAAAACCCTAACTCAGTCGTTCGGTCGCAACTCAACTCCCACTCCTCCTCCCTTCTTCTTCCAGCTGGAGAAGGGCGTCGCCAGCATGGCCAGATTGAAGAGCTCAAGAATCGACTCCAACGTCGTCTCCTTGTTCCAGCCCATTAGGGACCAGCCCATCCTCAGAGACGCCATCAAGGTATGGAGCACCCGACCCGACCTGCCATTCCCTGAATCGAGATCCGACTGTGAAGAGTGTCCCCCTCCCTGCAGGAGCCGCTCGCCTTTGTGGGCGGGATGATCGCCGGGTTCTTGAAGCTGGACAACGAGGAGCCCCTCAAGGAGTGGATCGTGAAGACCGTTGAAGCATCCGGAATGTTGGACTCCGACGACGCGGGGGGCGGCGTCGAGGGATCAACGGACGGAGGGGCCAACAGCGCGTCGAAGCTGATCAAGATCGAATGAGACGGTCGGATCTCTGGCCTTAGTAAGAATGCTGAGTTACAGATGCTGTTCATAGTTATCACTCACCATTGCCATACTATTGCGTTTTCGGCTGCGGCTGGAGCCTTGCAACTGAAATCCAAACTGCCCCAAGATTTGGATTTGCCATTTAGCTTCTAGTTATGGCTTTTCCATTTCCGCAACTTTGACAATTTTGACTCCTAAAGGGAGTTAGATAAGAATTTTCGTCCTACATAGAGTTACAAGTATTTGAGAGTGGTCTTGGACTTGATAAGATGGTTCCTTTCTAAAGCCAAATTCGGTTAACTTTGTATCATGCTTTATGGAACAACTTAGCTTTGGGTCACAATGGATTCCTGACACCATCTAAGATCACATCGCCGTTCATTCGTTTTCATTGATAGTTTCAATTAGGCTATTCTAGGCGTGGTTATTGCTTTTCCAACATTAGTGATGCTACGTTTGCACTACTAAACAATTACGGTTTTGAGATGAACTACTAGAAGGGAGGTAAATTACCAAAAATATTTACATAGTACAGACAAATACAACTTGAGATGAAGAGATTTCAATGTTTTGGTCAAAAATAGGATAGAACTGCTTTGATCGAACAATAGGGTGAAAATGCTTTGATCGAACAATAGCATCCCCTGGACGACCCCTGCGAACTACATGTAATATATTGGCTGAGATGGGAATGCTCATCGTTACTCCTTTGATGCCTAAGTTAGATAAGACTCTGTGTGGAAAGTAAATACTAGGTTGAGCCAAAAGATAATGACTTCTCTTTTTGGGGCTATTTATAGGCATGAATGACTTGAGGTTCAAGTTTTAGTATTTACCATTGTTAAGTATTATATATTAGTTATATTAGTATTAGTATTAGTGGGCTTTAGTCCCACATTGTCTAGAACAATAATGAGAGGGGTGAGCCTCTCCTATATATATATATGTAGTTCTCCTTCATTAGTAAAATCCATCCCATTATTCCAACTCTACATGGTATCAGAGCCAAAACCCTTCTCTCTCCCCTAAAGGAAAAAAAATCCTAGCGGCCACCCTCTACTCCCCCCCCCCCCCCCCCCCCGGCTGGCTGCTGTCCCCGCCCCGCTGCCCCCCCTCCCCCGCTACAGTAACACGTCCCTACCCCCTCCCGCTGCCTCCCACCCCTGCTACAATACCCGCCCTCTGCGCTACAGTACCTGCCCCCCTTCCATGGATCTTTTGCAAAACCCTAACCCTAACCCTTGCTTCTTTCCACCAGTTGCCTCCCAACCCCTCCAAACCCTAACCTAGTTTCAAAATAAAAAGAATGTTGCAATCTTCAGAGGGTAAACAATTATTTGTTTGCAGGAACCTCTGACTTTTCAATATTCACTTTTTTGGGATCCACAGAGGGTAAACAACAAATTTGTTTGCAGGAACCTTTGTCCTAAATATTGGCTTGGGATGCTCAAAGGGTAAACAACAAGTTTGTTTGCAGAAACCTCTGACTTCCAATGTTGGTGTCAGAAATTTAACAAAGAGCAGACAAAGTGCTTGTCTTGCATGAATCTTTGTTTTTTTTCCTTACTTGATGTTTACATCAGGATCTAACAGATGGTAACTTGGGTTACTTCTCTGTCCTAGCTTGTGTGATCCACTTTCATCTCTACTTCCTATGCGTGTGCCGATTCTGGCCACGTTACTAGCGCATTAGTAGAGTTGATGTGATTATCAAATTCAAAAGATTAAATTGACGGTCGAATCGGTAATATTGCGAACAATATTCTAAATGGTGGCCGTCTAGGCGACACCTAGGCGGTAGGCGGTCTCTCTCCGCTCCGTTTTTGGTAGACGGTAGAGTAGGCGGCCAACGGAGGTTGGCAGCATAGGCGGAGGTGAGATGGCATAGTCGGACGCCTAGACGGAGCAATACCTAACAAGATATTTTGGCCAGAAAAGTTTTGTAAGCATTACGGGTATATGGTTTACTTTTACAAAACTAAAACTTTATAAATCTTCATTCTACAACTTAGTTATGCATGAAACATCCTTAAAATATGCATATTATGCAAAAAAATAGTGGTAAAATAGTAAAAAATATTCAAAATGTCGACCGCCTAGAGGTGAACTCTCTCCGTCATGCACCCGCCTACCATCATTTAGAACCTTGATTGCGAGATGACTAGCACTGGGACGAATAGCAGTGCTACAGACACTAGTATCGGAAACGTAATGGCGGGATCAACGAGTACTGGCGTAACGATTTTCTCGATTCGACTTGTCGATCGACGGTTGGAAGGACCAGAAGGCTACTCGACCTGACGAAAGAAGGTCGAGAAGACGTTTCGAGGGATGCGATTATCCAAACATTTGACTGACAACCCCCTAGCAAAGACTGATCCCATCTTTGAGCAATGGAATTCAGATGATAGTCAACTATTTACACAGTTGATGAATACCATGGAACGATCGTAGAAGATATGGCTCATAATACGGACTTCGTTAAAGAATTATGGAAGATCCTAGCTGCGACGTTTGATGGCAAACGCGATTTGTCTCGTATCTACGACTCGGTCGTTGGCATATACAGAGCTAATTAAGGAGAAAAATCTTGTAAGGATCACTTCAGGGCCTTTAAGGCTATGACTGATGAGGTTGATCATATATTGTCCCTTACAACAGACATCAATGAAGTTAGGGCTCAACGTGAACAACTTTATGTTATGAAATATCTTGCCTCTTTACGTCCTGATGCGGATTCTGCTCGATCTCAGATCATTACTGGATCTGATGTTCCATCTTTAATGGAAGCACATTATCGTGTCCTTCGAACAACAGAAGTCGTAGAGATCACTCCGGATGATGCTCCTGCTGATCGTTCTGTTCTTGGTGCTGCTCACACAGACATTCGTGGTAGTCGTAGTGGACGACGTAGTGGCCACAATACTGGTCGTGATGGGGGACGTTGTAATGGTGGTCGCAATAGAGGACGACCACATGCTTTAATTGTGGTCAGCTTGGCCATTTCTACTGGCAATGCACTAAAGCACCTGTCGTTAATATCACAATTGATGCTCCTGATGATGGTGTCCGATCTATTCATATGACTTTGGAGTCATATACAGAGTTTCTTGATTTTCAAGCTCAACGTCGTGGTGAAGTTTCCACATTTGGATCCACAGCCGGATACTCAACAACATGCTTAGTAAAGCCAAAACAGTGGGTAATTGACTCTGGTGTTCTTGATTTTCAAGCTCAACGTCGTGGTGAAGTTTTCACATTTGGATCCACAGCCGGATACTCAACAACATGCTTAGTAAAGCCAAAACAGTGGGTAATTGACTCTGGTGCGTCTGCTCATATGACCGATGACGCAGGTATGATACGCAATTATGTTGCTGTCGTGTTTCTGGCATTACTGTTGCGAATGACGGTTCCCTGACAGTCCGAGAACGTGGAAGTGCCAACCTTTCTTCCGGGATTCTGCTCAATTATGTATTGCTTACACCTGGGAACCTGTTTAGTTTAATTTTGATTAGTCAAATTATTCGTGAACTGCATTGTTCGGTAACTTTTTTCTCTGATGATTGTGTTTTTCGGGATCTAAAGACTAGAAAGACGATTGGTAAGGAGCATGTGGCTGGAGGCTTGTATTGTTTGACGTACCTTCTTCGGTTGTCTGTATACATTGTCAGTTAGGCCATCCATCTATCCAAGCTTTCCAGAAAATGTACCCATCTTTAGATATTCCTATTTCCTTTAATTGTATGTCATGTCATTTTACTAAACATCATCGGGTTTCCTATTCGGTAAGTCGTAATAAAATTACTTCCGCTCCTTTTGAGTTGGTGCATTCTGATATATAGGGATCTTGTCCGGTGGAACAACCATGGGTTTCAAATACTTTGTTACATTTGTTAATGACTACTCTCATGTCACGATTGTTTATCTGATGAAAAATCGTTTCGAATTATTTAATATTTGGTACAATTTTTATGCTGAAATCAAAACATAATTTGGTGTTCCAACTAAAAAATTTCGGAGTGACAATGGTCGTGAGTATTTATCTCGTGAGCTCGATACTCATCTGGCCCGCAATGGCATCATCCACCAAACTTCATGTCCTTACACGCCGAGCGCAAGAATCGTCATCTCTTGGAAACAATGCGTGCTCTTATGTTTTATGTACGTACTCCTAAGAGATTTTGGTCGAATGTGGTTCTTACCGCTTGTTATCTTATTAATCGCATGCGATCGTCAGTTTTCAATTGCAACTCATTTTTCTAGGCTATATCCCAGACGAGAGCCATTTCCTCTGCCTCTCAGAATCTTTGGTTGCTTATGTTATGTTCGGGATACCCGACCGACTTTTTCTAAATTAGATCCTAAGACAATACAATATATTTTTCTTAGGTATTCTAAAGATCAGAAAGGATATCGGTATTTTTTTTTGTCTTGTAGATGTATTTTTTCACTCGGAATATTACCTTTGTTGAAATCGAATTTCTTTCACTTCCAAAAAAAACGGATCCGGTTCCCCAAGCTTATCCAGTACAAGATTTTTTGATATTTCCTGCTCAAACGCAATAGCCCCCCATACGGGTGCCCTCCCTTACCGAGCCAGTCACCCGGCCCGATGGTCCGCAGACACCGATCGGTCAGTGACGACGTCACCCGTACAAACATCGCCAATGATGCCCACAGAGTCATTCTCCTCTGGCTCCACTGATTCGCCTCCGCCTATTCCACCAGCAGCTCAGCCTGTTCTGCCAGCATCTTCGTCTGTTCCGCCAGTAGCTCGTCCTCATCGTGCCTGTTGTGATAATCCCTTATATGTTAACAACTACAAAGAACTTATCAGCCATACTAGTCTCTGGTGGCTACTATTGATGGGATTCAGATTTCCAAAACACTGAGGGTCTCAAACATCCCGGTTGGCGTGCTGCTTTGAACGAGGAGATGAAAGCTCTCAGGGAGAATCATACTAGGGACTTAGTCGATTTACCTTCCGGTAAATATGCAATATGTTACAAATGGGTGTTCATGATCAAGGTAAAAGCGGATGGCTCTATTGATCGCCTAAAAGCTCGTCTGATGGCCAAAAGATATTCTCAGACCTATGGTAAGGATTGTTTTGAGACATTCTCTTCAGATGCCAGAATGATATCTGTTCGTGTATTATTGGCTTGGCTGTTTGCTATGTCTGGCCATTGTTTCAGCTGGATATCAAGAATACTTTCCTCCATGGGGATCTTGATGAAGAAGTTTATGTGATGCAACCTTCCGGGTTCGTTGAAAGGAAAGGTAAAGTATGTCATCTGAGAAAGGTCCTCTATGGTCTAAAACAATCACCTCGTGCGTGGTTTGATCGATTTACACATGTTACTCAGTTTGGCATGTGTCAATCAAAGAAAGATCATTTGGTATTCTATTGACAGACATCAGCTGGAAGGATACTACTTGGTGTCTATGCTGATGATATTGTAATCATGGGAGACGACATCCAGGGTATTGCAGGCCTCAAGAAGTTTTTGGAAGAACAATTTCAAACAAAGGATATGGGATTGTTGAACTATTTTTTGGGTATTAAGGTCACACGGGGTAAACGATACAATGTAATATCTCAAAGGAAGTATGTGCTGGACATACTGAATGATGCAGGAATGATGCAAGCCAATGGAGCAACCTCACCAATGGCTCCAGGGGCTAAGTTACTTCCAGACAAGGGGGTCCTGATGACCAATCCAGATCAATATCGATGAGTAGTTGGAAAACTCAACTACTTGGAAGTCATGACTTGTCCAGATATCTCTTTCGCAGTTAATGTTGCAAGTAGATTTATGGCTTCTCCAAGAGTTCAACAGTGGCAGACAGTTCTCAGAATCCTGTGCTATCTAGGCAAGAATCTAGGAAAAGGAATTCGGATGGAGAATCATGGACACACTCGTGTTGGGTGTTTTACTGATGCTGACTGGGTGCAAGCCTGACAAATAGACGATTTATATCTGGCTTTTCTGTATTTATTGGCGTAAACTTGGTGTCTTGGAAAAGTAAGAAGTAGAGTGTGATAGCACGATCTAGTTCAGAAGCAGAGTATCGAGCCATTGCTCATGGCACGGCAGATGTGTTATATATGAAACATCTTCTACAAGAATTGGAAGAAGAAGCAGGATCGAGCACAGCAGATACATGGTGTGATAATCAGTCTGCTATCCATATTGCTACCAATCATGTATTTCATGAAAGGACGAAGCATATTGAAATCGACATCCAATTCGTCCGTGATGAGTATACAAAGGGGATGATAAAATTTCACCATGTGAGTACTGGTGATCAGATAGCCGATATCTTCACGAAGCCTCTTTTAAGTCATCGGGTTCAATTTCTATGTAACAAGCTAGGCATGATTAACATCTATACTCCAGCTTGAGGGAGGGTGTTAAGTACTATATATTAGTCATATTAGTATTAGTATTAGTGGGCTTTAGTCCCACATTGCCTAGAACAATAATGAGAGGGGTGAGCCTCTCCTATATATGTAGTTCTCCTTCATTAATAAAACTCATTCCATTATTCCAACTCTACAACCATAAACCAATGAGTAGCAACCAGCTAGGTATGAGTTGTCACTTGTCACGAGTTTGTGATTTGACTTGGCTATTTAGGCCTCATGGTTTCTCTCTCTTGTGGGATTTTTTGCTTCCTCGTGGTACCCTCACGTCCTCGGCCTTACCTTTTATATTTTGGTCAGTGTATGTACTTCCCAATCTGGGCCCAAATATACAGTGCATTATCCCCAAAAAATATGGTGTATTAGCCTCTTTGGCAAGCCAAAACTTAGTCACTTTGGGCCCAAAACTTGGGAAGTATAAAAGTTAGCTTCTTTAATATACAAGATTGAGGTGAAGTGGTGAATTTCTATCGAGGTGTATCTTGAGGCCGAATACTATAAGCCTGAGACGAGCTTTTGTTGAGCCGGCATCTTGAGGTCTAAATACTAAAAGGCTGAGACAAGCTTCTGTCAAGTGAGTATAATAATAATATGAGGCTGAGATGAACTTCTGTTGAGCAACTATAATAATATGAGGCTAGACGAGTTTCTTGTGAGTAAATATCTTGAGATAGATATAATACGGACGAGTACAAGCTTCTAGTGAGCAAGTGTCTTTAGACTCAAATATATAAGGTCCAGATCATAGTTTGCACTATCGGTCGATACCGATGTGCAGTGTTCTAAAAATCGGCCTAGGCGCTAGGCGGCCTTCGGCAGCACCGAAAAAGTCCTAGGCGGCCGGCCTAGGCGCTGGGCGGGCCTAGGCGGCCCTAGTCGGACCTAGGCGGGCCATTTCGGTCTGAAATTTTTTTAAAAAAAAATCAACACTTACCTGTCAGAGATTGAGCGGCGACGGCGGCAGCGGCTACGGATGAGGCAGCGGTGACGGCGGCGGGTGGTGGTGGTGCTGCTGCTAGTGGTGGTGGCAGTCGTGGACGTGGTGCTGCTGCTAGAGGAGGGGGTGGGGGTAGTGGGGGGGTGGTGGTGGTGGTGGATCTGCTAGTGGTGGTGGTGGTGGTGGCGGCGGCGGATATGGAGAGGAGAGGGAGGAGAGGAGAGGGAGGAGAGGAGTGGTGGTGGTGGTGCTGCTACTGGCGGCGGCGGCGGCGGGAGAGGGAGAGGGAGAGGGAGAGGGGGAGGGAGGAGAGGGAGAGGGAAAGGGGGAGGGAGGAGAGGAGTGGTGGTGGTGCTGCTGCTACTGTACTCTCTCTCTCCTCTCATCCCCTTTTTAAGGGTGAAAAAAAAACTTAAACCAGACTCGAACCGTGGCCTCCCCACTACCAAACCACACTCTTAAACACAAGCTGCTAACCAACTTACCAACCATAAGTTTTGTTTACAAATGACATATACATATATATATGGGGTAACATATATATACATATAATATAAAAAAAATCAGTTCAGCGCCTAAGCACCGTCTAGGCGCCCTAGTCGCTAGGCGGGCCCTTGGCGCACCGTCCTCGCATAGCGAAATTTAGAACATTGCTGATCTGATACAACTAATACCGATACAGTTTGACATGTTCCGATCCAATACCCATATCGATACTGACCAATACTAAGAGTCTCTTTCCTAGTCAATTGGACAAAGAAAATTGAAAAAAAAGACTAATTAACAATGATGTAAAAGCATAGTAAGATCGTAAAGCATGTAAATAGAGAAAACTTATTTATTTTAGGTAAATCAATCAGCAAGGGTGACTATTATTTCATTCATTTTCGAAACTGCAATGAAACAACACAAAAAAATACTTAAAATTGTGCCTAAATGCGTACAATATTTTTTCTAAATTTATTATTAATTATTAGCTTCCTGATACCAAAAAATCCGTTAATCCAATTTGAAACCGTCGATAATGCCGCTACCGACGACCTTGATACTCATAGGAAGGGTCCGATATCGATACTGCGAACCTTAGTCTAGACAAGCTTTTGTCTAGCGAATATCTTGAGACCAAAATAATATAAGGTGATACAATCTCCTAAGGCCTCGTTTGGTTCACGGATTTAAGGAACCAGGAAAGAAAACTTGTTTCTTTCCTCTGTTTGGTAGCCACAAACTTGGAAATCATTTTCCTAACAAGAAGGAAAATAGGAGGGAATATGGTTCCTCTCAAGACCCATGGAATTGATTTTCCCTCCTTTCCCAACATTTATTACAAAAAATTATGACAAAAATAATCTCGTATTATTGCTTATTTTACCATTAACTCCTCGTATTCTGGGTCTCTTTTACAAAATATATTATTGGAACATTGATATATTTTTGCTTTTCTTTCCTGCACCAACCGAACACTGGAAAGGAAATCAAATGATCTTTCCTAGATGGTTTCCTTATTTTACCAAACAAGGGAAAGGAAATGTAACATGAATTGGAAAATACAAGGGAATTCATTTCCTAATAGTAAGTATCTTAAAGCTGAAATAACATGAGATGAGAAGAATTTTTGATGAGCGGTATCGAAGACTAAGATGAACTTCAAGCGAGCGAGTATCTTTAGTCCGAGATGAAATTCAAACGAGTATCTTGAGATCGAAATGAACTTCAAGTGACTAAGTATTTTGTGGACAAATAACATGGGGTTTTGACGGGTTTCTGTCGAGCAAGTATTGTGAAGACAATGAGTACGAGAAGAGCTTCAAGCAAACGTGTATCTTAAGTCCGAAATAACGAGTCTAAGATCAGTTTCTGTCAACCGAGTGCCTGAGCTTGAAATGATCTGACACAAGCTTCTAGTGACAGCCCCAAGATAATCGTTGGATAGAAGCTTTTGTCAACCTCATATTATCTCACTCTCAAACACATGCTTAATTGAAGCTCGTCTTGGGCTCATATTATTTCGGCCTCAAGATACTTGATAAAAAACTCATTTCTATCTCATACTATCAACCACACGGCACTCACTCGCTAGAAGCTCGTGTCGGTCCCAAGACAATCCGCTCGGCATAAGCTTGTCTCATCCTTGTATTATTTTGGCCTCAAGAAACTCGCTCGCTAGAAGCTTGTTTTGGTCTCATTATTTCAGTCTGAAGATACCCCGCTCGACTTAAGCTGCTCTTGCCACCATGTTATTTCAGCCTCAAGATACTCTCTCGCTAGAAGATCATCTCGGGCTCATATTAGATCTCTTTAAGATACCTCTTGATAGAAGCTTATCTCGGCCTTATTGTATATCCATGTCATGGCACTCACTTGCTTTGTTCCATCTTATATTATTTCGATATTAAGATACTCGCTCGACAAAAGTTTGTCTTGTTCTTAAGACACTCTCTAGAAACTCGTCTAGGTCTCATATTACTTTTGCCTCGTTGATACTCACTCGACAAAAGCTCGTTGAGCCTCATATTATTTCGACTTCAAGGCACTCACTTACCAGATGCTCGCGTCAGCCTTATGAGCCTCATATTATTTTGGCTTCAAGACACTCGTGTACTAGATGATCGCGTCGGCCCCATATTATTTTGGCCTCAAGCTACTCGCTAGACAGAAGCTCTTGCCTTAGCCTCATTGCTCTTGAAGCTCGCTTTGTTCTTACCGAGTCGTCCACCAAAGCAACTAATACATCCATGTGGTTTCTAAATACCATGTGAGTGAACCGAACATGGGGCCCAGATCAAGAAGTACGTCTAGTGGTAAAACTTAAAATATAAGGTCGACGAGGATGTGGGGGCATCTTGTAAAACGATCACAAAAGAAAGAGTCAATGAGGCCCAAAGGGCCAAGTCAGATTGCAATTTAGTGACAAATGATGACAACTCATACTTGGTCAGTAGCCATGAAATTTTGGCAAATTCTAAAACTTGAACCCTAGTATCTTATGATCATCAATAGCCCCAAAGAAGGCCTAGATATGCTCCTCCAAGGCTCTATTCTCTAACCCAGTCTAGCATTTACATTCCCTGCCTACTCAAAGCCTTATCTTACTTGGGTATCAAAGTACTCCCTACTCGATCGAAGCATTGGAAGCTCCTCATCTCAGACGATTGTCACGTTATTGTTCAATCGAACCATTGGAAGCTCTTCATCTCATAGGGTGGTACTTGTCCATCCTCTACTAATCTACTTTGTAACCGACCTCACTTTTAACAGTTTCTCTTCAGCCGTAATTATTTGTCGGTGCAAACTTAGCATCAACTAGGTCCCATAAATTGTGGTTGCTTCTTTTTTGTTATATAGTACTCCTGTAGTTAAATAGTACTCCAGTAGCAATTTACTTCAGCACAAGTACGTTACTATCAAGCAGTACTTTAGAAGCAAGTTTCTTCCAAGTTCTTGCTTACTTCTATGAAGAACATGATTGTCGTTACACGAGTTGGTTAGGGTCAAATACACATTATATCCAAACCCATATATGGTGTGATTGGGCTATTACCAAATCTGATTGCCAGCACAATTGTGTGAGTAAAATGTTGAACCCATTCATAAGAAAATTTCTTATAACTGATCAGTTCCATGTCCATAATAGTCTTGTTTGAATTTCTAGCATGAAGGATCCAACTCTTCCCTTAATGTGCCAACTCCATTGCAATTTCTCAAGGAAAAACAACAACAAACACTACCGAGTCTCGTGTGTGTGCGTGTGTGTGTGTGTGTGTGTGTGTGAGAGAGAGAGAGAGAGAGAGAGAGAGAGAGAGAGAGAGTCTCAGGCTTGAGAACTTCCTTGAGCTCTAAGAAAGTGATCATTCGTTTCTTACCGGTCAATTGATACGTTCTTTTTACTAGTTTTATTAGAGTTACATATTGCTTTGCGTTATGAATTCTTTATTTCAAATCCACATGAAATCTCCTGAGGGATTTGACCATACATCTTTTTCCAAATTGACACAAATATACTCTTTAGATCTTTCCATATATTGTCATGTTATCTAGACAGCTTCCATACTATACGTCTGTTACATAAAGCAAAGTTTGAAATGTTTTTTATTTTCTTTTCATATTGTTGCTAAATTACTCTCTTCTGAAGTTTCATTGTGGCTCATGAGTTTGTTTCTCATTAATTTCTACGGCCTTAAATATATCTATATTGTGGTTTATAAGTAGCTAACAATAATCTTCTTTTCTGCACATTTCTTAGTTTTTGAAATTTGTAGCATAATTTAGCTGCCCGTACCGATCCCCTATTTATCATGTCTTCAATTTTCTTAAAACAAATTTAACTTTGCTAATTGTTTTGTCCTAGATATGTATAGTTCCAAACTTAAACTAGGTCATTTTCTTCTTAGTCTCCTTGTATAAGATAGTACCTAGGAAGCATGGACACTCCAAAAATGTGGGCCGTGCCGTGTCGGACACATATGGGACACAACCCGGACATCCAAAATAAACTAATATACACCAAATAGGTGCCGTGTCTGTATCCTTGCCGTGTCGTTTATGTTCATGCAACATAGACAACAAAGTTTTATGTTGGCTATCTATCTAAAACAATTTCTTTTATGTCAATTTGAACTAAGAAAGTAAATTAGGGTTATGAGGGTCAAATTTTAGAAGGAATAAAACAAAACTTGTGAAATGAATTCAATTTCCATTTTCCAGCATCGGTTGAGCAGTTTTCAGCTGTGACTATTACTTTACGGCACTGATGTCAAGTTTCCAGCTATGTTAACTCAAGGTCCAGCTCATTATAGTATCTGAAAGTCAACAAAACAAACAAGGTAAGAAGCTTGGAGATAGTTTAAGACTTTCTAAGGTTAGCTCTAGTTATAGTCTTTAATAAAAGGGTTACTAAGAAACACATGTATTGATATTGTAAGGTATAAACTGCTACCAATGTAGAAAACATGACTGAAAAAATGTATAGGAAGAGTCAGAACTGGATAGAAGTAATCAAACAGTTTCTCTCTTCTTGATGTCACAAAATGAAATTGATGATCTTCAAATATCTATTCAGCGACATGGCATTGTGGAACAACGTAGACATTAAAAACTAATGACAACACGATCATAAGACCTGATAAACTTCTGACACAGGTTAGGTCTTAAGTGGAATTTACTCGAGTCCCAAATAGGCTGGTAGTTGAGAAAACTGAACACCCGATATGGGCCAGCTACAGCTGGACAGTCCAGAAATGCCTGGTTGACAGTTCAAAAGTTGTAAGAAATCAAAGTCATTGACTTGCCCACGTGGTGTGTAAGTCAAAAGTACGATTTCCAAACTAGAACAAGCCTCAAAGCAATTTGAATCTGGCCTACCATCTGGATTTTAATTTGTCTCATAGTTATAATACATCAAATAAATTATTTTATTGTGGAGCAATGAACATCCCTCATCACTAGAGTAAAATAATCTTTCAGCCATTTAAAATAATAAATGCTGGAAACGAAAATAGTCCCAGCGTACGAACTATGAAAAGCAACCTTTCCTTGGAATAAATACAGACTAATGATTATGCCTCCTTGAAGATCCAAAAGTTCCATTCTCTGTCATCTCAAGTTTGCCTTCATCCTCGATAAATACAACCATGGCCTCCCGTATAATCCTGTGGGGTCTCAAATCGATTTTTGCATATTTAGGGAAGTTGAAGTTCGTGCCAAACAATTGATTTCCAAGCTGAACGTTTGTATGCCCTTTATCTTGGCCATAATAACTGTTAACTCCACAAGATGCTGGACTGAGTTTGGTGAGCTTCAGGTTATAAACAGACCAACATTACTACTTTCTTGCAAGGCTGTTGGATCCAGCATTATAAATTTGGTTATTTTGATCCTCATTCACATCATCCTTCCCATGTTATGAGAAAATTATGCATCATGTTGCACGGATATGAATACGACATAACATGATATGGACGCAGTGACAAGGACACATGTGTTTATTTTAGTGTCTGTCGTGTTCGATACGTGTCCTAGACAACACGTCAATGGACATGGCACACCAATTTTCAAAGTGCACAGGTCTCCCAGATTATAGATTTTGGAAGTACATGTTAAACCAAAAGGAAGTTGGTATAGCATTATGTGATAGGTGCATGAGGAAATCTTGAAACTTGTCACCGGATATTGTATTTATTTGTTTTCCAGTTTACAATTATCTTCTATCGGTGATTTCCGCAAGTATTACTCATGACTTCTGATGATGTATATGTTCTGTCTTCAATCCCAGGTGTCCATGTGCTCAAGGAAGTTTCGGATAGGGAGTGGAGGGGGCATTGTGGGTGGAGGATTTTCTAGGTTTATGGATTTGTAGGGCTATATTCCCTAATTATTTCAATCTGTGATGCTTGGCCTTCCGACCTCTAGGCGGATGCAGTTCTGCCGTTATGGTATGACATATTAGTCTCTTACTCTAGTAATCATATCCTTTGGGCGAATTTGCTGCTACACTCTTAATGTATAAGACCATTTTCTGCGAGAAACAATCTTGTTCACTATTTTGCAAGTGTCATGGAACTGCCCCCCTTTTGTTGGTCATTTTGCTGCTTGATAGAAACTGTTTCTTCAAATGAGATTCAAATCCCTTGTAAGTGAATGTGTTGTGTTCCCTCTTGGTAGTGAGCCTTGATTTCCCTCCAATAGTGTATTGTCACACCATTCTCACTAAATTAGAGAGAAAATTGAGAGTGATATGACAATGCACTATTGGAGGGAAATCACGGCTCACCACTGCAACGTGGTGAGCCCGGGTCACTGAATAATTTCTCGGAACATTTAGGCATAGGATGGTTCTCTGCAAGTGGTCCCTTCGTAGTTGTCAAATAAACATTTCCATATGAAACTAGGAATTCTGAGAAAGATGAGGGAGTTCCTAGCCAGTGATTCATGGTTTGGTAGGTGTGATGTGCCTGTGTCCCATCTCCATATCGAGCATCAAAACTCCAGTAATTGGTCATCATCACAGCTAGTTTGCAAGCATTTGATTTATGGGGGAGAATTTGCTAATCCATATATGTGTGAAGTATTGATTTGTGGATATGCACACACTGACTGACTGGAGGCTTTGTCGCCCCAACCTCTTTGAAATTACAAATGGAAAAGGCAGGTTGATTCATATTATTGCTTGCAAGGTTAGAAGTAGGCATTTTGGCCACGTTTGGATCTTGGAATTAGGACCGTGGGAAAAAAAAGTCATTCATTTCTTATGTTTGGATGCTAAAAATGAAATGATCAAGAAAGAAAAATGGTTCCAATGGAAAGAGAAATAGAAGGAAAATTTGTTTTCCCTACCCATCCCAATGATCGACTTTCCTTTCAAATTTTTTTTATTTATTACAAAATTTTAGGGCTATACTATCCATGCTCAAAGATGTATTCCGACTATATTTTTGGCATTTCTGAATGCCGGAAATGAAAAATGATTGGAATTATAATTTTCTATATGTCCATGAAAAGAGCAAAGAATTGATTTTTATGTCCTTTCTCTTACCGCGAACCAAACGAGACCTTAGGGTTCCTCCGTCTCTCTAACACACGAACACGACATCTCACCAACACGACATGATTCAGACACTACAATACGGTCACGTTTTAGACATTTTTTTAGTGTCTTAGTCGTGTCCTATACCATGCACGGACACGGGACATGTTGAATTTCGGGATCATCATTTGGCCAGAAGTCCATGGGCGTCCGAAAAGTCCATCCAGTCCGATGGGCCAAAGTCCAATAGAGTTCGGCCATTAGGGTAGTCCGACCTGGTCCATATTAGTATATGGCCGAGCTTGGGCTATGCATCCGTCCGAGCCCGGTCCGAGGTCCGTCCGATACAAGTTTGGACTATGCGGCCGCCTTCTCTCCATAGTGTAATGTTTAACCGGGGAAGTTGAGATGAGAGTAGGTTGGGATGAGTCACTCCTACTACTAAAGGTCTCTCTATGCATTGAAGCAAAGGAATCAATTTTTATAGAGGTAGTCCGGCCCGATCCGACTTTGTCCGAAAAGTCCGACTCTTGTGGACGGACTTGAACTTCATAAATATAATTAAGTTTGGCCAGACCCGGCCCAAATTTTCTTTAGGGCCAAAAAAAGGGGTCCATGTCCAACCCAAACCTGTACTTTATGGACTTGGACGATCCGGCCCGGCCCAATGCCGATCCCTAGTTGGATTCAGCTGGCTGTTGTGGTTGAGAGCTGTGATTGCTTTCAGATTGATGGGGGGTTCTTCTCTGTCTTCTTCTTGCCAATCCTTAAAAGCACAGCTTCCTATCAGCGAACCTTTCAGGGGTCCGAAGACTGGACCACACGATGTGCAGGAAATTCGAATGAATTGGGTTTGCATGATGCTTTATGAGAGCGATGTGCAAGTGATTGGTTGATTTAGTCAGATTGGACTTATTACTCTCTCACCTATATGTGGATAGATGTCGCGCTCCAACTCTTGTTTATGACAAGGTTTTGTTTTCAACTCCTTATTTCCGAATGCTGATTGATACCTTTGCGATACGATGGTCGAGCAGTTTTTTTTTATCGTCTCTATAGGTGTGGAATTGGTGTGTCACCGTCTCTGTGTTGTGTGTGTCCTTGCGACACTTTCTGGAAATCATAACACACAGCGCCAAAGGTGGGGAGCCTTAGGGGCTCCTCGGTATGCCTGCGGAAAATCCCAACTTAAAAAAAGAACAGAAAATTACTATTAGATCCTAACTTTGGAATGTTCCAAGAGGGGTATCATTTTTCAAAAATTGTAAGAATAATATACATAACGCTAAAGTTGATGGCGGTATGAATGTTGTTTTCATACCGCCAATAGATTTGGTGCTGGAGATGGTCCGGAGACAAGACCGTCAGTAGTTTTGACGGTATGGAGACAAAACCGTCAGTAGCTACGACGTTATGGGTGCAATTTTTTTTTTTTTTTAAATTTTCTTTAACCCGTGAGAAGTTATAGCAAGAAGTAGCAGTTATGGGTACATATCCAGCATAACTCTACTACAAAATTGGAATCTCCATTCAACCACATTCTATATTCTTTTTCGTTTACTCTGCCAACTTGAACCATATGTTTAACAAATTTTCAAGGCTCTTCTGACTTCAAAGACTCCGAATTGGAACAGAACTCTTAAAATACCATATGATCAGCTTAAGAATTAAGCAAGAGCTCCTATACCACCAATTGGTTTGACCTTCTGGAGACGAAAAGTCAGTAGATTCGACAGTATGACGTTATCGGTGCATTTATATTTTTGAAATTTTTTGAGTTATTGCTACTTATTTTATCATAATTCAGCGTATAGCATAATGCATGAAATCTTTTACTTTTAACGAAAATTATCAATAAATAACAGTCAATTCCTTTGATCCCCATTTAAGTAGGATACACCTTAAATTATGACCAACATACCCTCAAATAAGTTTGGTAAATCTTGAATTATGGTAAAATAAGTAGGGTACAACTCATTTTTTTTTATGTAGGTAAAATGATTTGTATATTAGTTATTGACAATTTTCGTTAAAAATGTGATGTTTCATATATCGGTAGAGTGTAAGTAAAATAAGTGGAGGAGAATTAAAAAAAATCGATATTTTTTACGAAAAATTTCATGAGAAGCAAAAATGTTTGTAAAAATTGCGTAAAAGACATCATGTTTAGGGAAATAACAAAATGAGCACAGTCGCGCCCAAAAATAGGACGTAGAAAATTTTGACGCCCTAATTTAGGTCGTCAAAATTCATTCCTCCTTAATTCCATCCCTCTTATTCTTAATCTCTTCCTCTTATTATTAATCTCTTCCTCTTATTCTTAATCTCCGGAATAAATAAAGTATATTAAAAAAGCGCGCCCTTAAAAGGGACGCCAAATTTCAGGCCAAAAAAACGTGCCCTAATCAAGGGCGTGGAATTTTTCCCCCGCCGCGTGGCCTTCGGCTGTGCGGCCTCGGCTTGTGCCGCGTGCCCCTCGGGTTGTGCGCATGTTGCAGAGATTTCCCGCCCTTTTTCAGTTAACTTTTGACAAAAAAGAGATGGCAAGTTTTGTAGGTTAGTGCTAGGATTGCGGGCTTTAAGATGACATTGTAAAATGTGTTTTGTCTTCTATTGTTAGCTACATGTATATGAAGTGAAGTGAAGAACACTTCTTGCAGAAGCAAAGAAGAGAAGCGGAAGAAGGAAGAGGAAGAGAGTAACACAGGCAGTCGGAGGAGAAGAAGAATTATCTCTATCAAATAAAGGTTAGTGAAACTTTTTTGTATAGCCAGTGTGTTAGTATATTCTCAGAGATTCCGAAAAAAAAATACGCCTTAAAGAAGGGCGTAGATTTTACTATACCGTACAAGTTCTGCTCAAATAATGTATAATATTTGTCATTAATTTATAGATGGATGTTCGAAATGACGGTCGGATACCAGGTGGACCTATAACACACCAGGAACGAGTCCGTCACGTTTCAGATCTGGTATTCGACGGAAAGGTATTTTAGTTAAAGTAAATTATCATTATTATAATTGATAATTATAGGCACTAAAATATTTCAGACATTATTTAGTTATACGATTATCCAACGATAAAATTACGTGAGCATGGGGACTGGCGCCACGGATGGAATCTCACAACTCGTCAGAATGAACTTGTTTCATCTTTTGGCTTTTCCTATGTTGACGCTATTCGTCTAAGGCGTCACGATAGAGATCTATTGTTGAGTTTGATAGAGCGGTGGTGGCCAGGACGCAACACATTTCAGCTTTCCTTCGGTGAAATGTCAATCACTCTGGCCGACGTGGCCATAATTTTGGGGTTACCGCTTACTGGTAGCCCTATATATTTTGAAGATGAGAGACGTGTTGGAGATCTTATCAGAATATATCTTGGTGTGGAGCCAAAACCGGATCAAGGTACTAGTTCCGGTATCAAAATGACTTGGCTTCGAACAACTTTTATGCATGTTCATCGGATTGGAAATACACCGGTTCCTGTAGACGAGCAACGGGTACGTTATATAGTTTTCTGTAATGAGGTAATTTCATTGGGGGGTAAAGTTTAATGTAATTATAAGAAAGATGATAGTTTTAACAAAATTACATGAAAAGGGATGACACGACATTGGAGATGGCGCCAGAGGGCCTCCCCCCCCCTTGGCGACATCTCTGATGGCGCCAGAGCCCCCTCCCCCCCGGCGCCATCTATGATGTCGCCAGAGGACCCCTTGGCGCCATCTGCGATGTCGCCGGGCCACCCCCTTTCAACATTCCACTTTACTGTATAACGTTCACATTTTTAACGTTCATATTTTTAACGGTTGGAGATTGCATCTATATAAACGAGGTGAATGTGAGAGAATTTTATTCCCACTTCACTCTTTCTATTCTTCCTTCCACTTTCTATTAGCAGCGCTCTACATTCTTCAATATTTTCTACATATTAGAAGTTGTCCATTTTTCGATATGGATCAGAGCCTAAGAATAATGTGCTCACATGGAGGTTCAGTAAATGGGCTATCATACGAAGGGGGTTTTACACAACTTCTTTTAACCGATCGTATTAGTACATTAGATAGTCTACGAACTCTGATTATTAACTCTTTTTCTATTCGATATGAATTTATTTTAAGACATGTTTTCGTTTCTCATTGTTTGTTAATAGATTCTGATCAAGCATGAAATTTTCTTCTTGAAGTTAATTTGCAATCTCCATTTATAAGTATTTTTGTTACTCAAGTTTCTCCACCACTTGAAATGTTTTCACGTCCACGTGCTTCTAATTATGAAGTGGGTGCTAGTTCTTCTCGACCACTTCCAACTCATGAAGAAGAACAACCAGTAGATCTACCTAGTAATGATGATTTTGATGATTTTCAAACTATTAAAAATAGTGATAATTTAATTGAAAATATAGATGATGATTTTGATGATACTACTTTTAGTAGTAGTACCACTCATGAATTATTTGTCGGACAACAATTTGCTATGCGGCTTGAGTTTAGAAATTTTATAAGTAATGTAGCAATTGAACATAACTTTACATGTTCAACCGGTAGTATGAACAATTCTAGGGGAATTATTTATACTTGTGATCAACCAGCTTGTAATTAGAGAGTATATGCTAGACCCCTTGGCACAGGACAAATATTTTTTATTAGTACATTAGAAAGTCGACATTCTTGTTTAAGTGGACTAACAAGAGAATGCCATCCATTAGCTACTGCTAAGTGGATTAAAAATAAGATTATTGATATAATTAGGGATAATCAGTCTTATAGTCCATCGCAAGTAGTAAAGGATATCCGTAGAGAACATCGGATACAAATTTCTTATGCCAAAGCTTGGAAAGCTCGAGAGATGACATTAGCTGAAATAAACGGTAGTTATGCTGATGCCTATGCTAGTCTTGAAGAGTATGGTTTAAGAATTTTGGAGACAAATCCAGGCAGTAGAGTCTGTATAAAAACCACTGAAGACAATAGCTTTGAAAGAATTTTTATTTGTTTCAAAGCATGTATTGATGGTTTTTTAGCAGGTTGTTTACCAGTTATTAGTATTGATGGTACATTTCTTTCATCTAGATACCAATGTACATTATTTATTGCTTGTGCTCATGATCCTAACTATCAGTTATATCCAATTGCTCATGCCGTTGCTGAAGGTGAGAATACAGATTCATGGACATGGTTTCTAAACTGTTTAAGAAATACTTTTGAAAGATATTTTGATCACTGGAGTAGATTTTCATTTATATCTGATAAACAAAAGGGACTGATAAATGCTATGCGTGCTATTTTTCCAGAATCACTACACTTCTTTTGTATTCAACATTTTAAACAGAATTTAAAATCTGTCATCCGGATTATAAAATTTCATCGAATGTTAGACTCTCTTGCTAGATCGTATAATAAAACAGATGTTGACTATAGATTTGAAATAATCAAAGCCGAAAACATTGACATGTTTAACTGGCTTATTGGGGTGAATGATAAAAATCGTAGTTTTGAACACTGGATAGCTGCTTATTCTTTTCATCCTAGATTAGATATTTACACTTCTAATCTTGCAGAATGTTTCAATAGTTGGGTTAAGAATCTACGTGACAAACCGATAACAATACTACTTGATAGAATTAGAGCAAAGATTATAACGCTTCAGGAGAAGAATAGACTCCATGCTAAAAACCTAGAAATAGAATTTTGTCCAAGAATCATGAAATCAATGGCAAGTATAAATAGACAAAAATATTACTTGCAAATGTTACGCATTGATAGTTGCTTATTTGAAATGTTAGATTGTAAAACCAGTCGAACCTATGTAGTACGCTTGAACGAGAGCTATTGTTCTTGTTTAAGATGGTTTCATACACTTATGCCATGTATACATGCATGTTATGCTTGTAAGTCTTCCAACCACAATATTGAAATGTTTTATTCTTCAATATTTTCTACTGACAAGTTGAAAAGTGTGTATATGTCGCATATGGAACCAATTCCAGTACCGTACGAGCTTGAAGCTACTCTGACGCGAGGACCAATTAGAGTACTAGATGTTAGACGCAAATCTGGAAGACCGAAGAAGAAGCGCATCCTTTCAAGCAATGAATCTACAAGAGATTTGCATTGTAGTAACTGTCATGGAGTTAGACACAACAGAAGAAATTGTACTAGTCAACCTATGTAGTAACTGATGCATTAATTCAAGTTGATAAATAAAGATGTAATCAAATGACAAAAAGAAATACTCTTTACATTTTACATATTGAACACGAAAATAAATTTTACTATTTTCTAGCCAAATGTTTCCAAAGAGTTTTGCGAATATTGGTTCTACGCCTTGGACGCTCCGGTTCTGGGGCAACCACCGGTTCAGGGGAATCCTCCTGAGCTGGTCTTGGAGTCACAATCGCCTGGGGTATCTGACTTGGCCTTGGAGTCGCAATTCGCTGGATCTCTTGAGTTGGCCTAGGTGTGCTTGGAGTCGACATCAACTGTGTATATTGTTCCATCTCCGCAAACCAATTGGTAAAAGTAGGTTGGGAGCTGCTCTCGCCGGCATAACCAGATGTTCCCTCACCGGCATAACCAGATGTTCCCTCGCCAGTAGGTTGGTAAGATGCCCCCTCTCCATAAGGCGCCTCATCTGCAGAATGATAAAATGTCTCCTCCGGAGGATGATAGGGTGCCTCCTCGCCAGGATGATAAGACGACTTACGAGTCTGTCTTTGACTAACATTGCCAGTTGGATAATCTGGAGGAATATATACATGAGGCATATGGGGCGCAGGACCATACTTAAGATCTCGTTCCATACCCTCCAAAATACGTTGTACTAGATTGAAAGTGCTAGCATAATCTCTATCGATAATCGCTTGAACCATTTCTGGACGCTAAATTTGAAAATATGTCAATTAATAAATGATAACTAACACAACGTTGTTCAAATAAATAATACTTACCAATTGACTTATGTTATCTATAAATCGTCACATACTGCAGTCATCCACGGCTCTATTAGTGAACTGTATCTCTTCAAATGTTTATGCTCTGTTAGCTATACGTGGTGCTCCATATCAACGTCCGTATGTAATATCACCTAACCATGAATCGTTTAAACCTGACATATAAGTCGACAATTACAAACTTGAAATTAAATAAGATATTAAATTTGAACTTACAATCTTCAGGGGATTGAACAGGTCGTGACATGTTCAATATATTATATCGATCGGATCTCGTGTTTCATTTATGGAGATAACGTTGAATTCTAGAAAGCCGTCCACTTTTGCTGTGGCTTATATTGGCGGACACATTAGGAATAGTTTGTACGAGACCGAATTAGCGAAGAACAGGATCAGCAGGGTGGTACATGGTCCGATAATCATATAAGATGACCACGTTATAATGACTATTGAAATATGACATCCTTTGGATGTCGGGAGCATCGGCACGTATAATATACGGCATCCACGTAACCTATATGAGATTTTGTCAAGTCAATACAAAAGCAGAATTAAACACAAATGTAATATTAATTTTTACCTCGTCATGTGTTAGAGAGTCAAATTCGGTACGATAGATCGAGACAACCGGATGTCCGCAATGTGCTTGGTCCACCACATCAGTAGTCCAACGTCTACCTACTGGAAAGATACCTAATTCGCGGCTAATGCTAGTCACCGGTCTACCGATCGCAAAATATTCATATGTCCAGATCCAAGTACAAACAATAATACAAAATTAGATTATGTTAAGTAACGTTAATACTCTCTAGAATGATAAAATACCTGTAGGAGTGACATGCATCCAGTTAAATTTTTGTTCATATCTTGTAAAGAGCTCGCAGTCATAAACTCTGTCAGAGAAGCATACAAGTAAGCCAAGACTGCGGCTCCCCATGCATAGTGTGTCGAGTGAACCAAATTTTTCAGAAAAGGAAGAAGTCGAACAGTAATCCGACATCTAGTTACGTTCGGAAAGAGAACTGAACCACATAGAGCGAGTAGATACGCCCTTGTGCAACAAATAATCTGTAAACTTACGGTACTATGAGTTCCATATTCTCAATATAAATACATTAATAAACAAGTGAAGTTAAATACCCGCTCTTCGTCAACGTTAACTGGACCGTCAATTGTACGGTCTAGATCCATGAAGTTTCTGCGCAACCAGTTTATAGTGACGTCGGATCTTGTGTTTGTATCTTCGGGCGAATCAATACCGAGATACCGTCTAATTATAGTAGCAACGCTTGGTTGATTATCAAAAAATATAGGCTCACCTGTAATTTTAAATTAGATTTCTATATAAAATTTTGTCCCAAATTAATATTTAACAATTATTTTACCTGCAATAGGTAATCCTAAAATATTGGCTATATCCAGTAGAGTTACGGTCATCTCTCCTACCGGCAATTGAAAAGTGTTGCGTTGGGGCCACCAACGTTCCACTAGAGGAAATATTAAATTTCTGTCGTGCAACAAGAATCGAAGCTCATCTACATATTCGAAACCAAATACGTTAACTAAGCCATTTTGATATGTATTTATCTCCCATGTGGCATAGTTTGTAGCGCTACGTCATTATCCACGTTCACGCAACCGTACGTCCGGCTTATAATCAAATAACTACAAATGAAACAAATGACAAAAATTAACTCTAATTCAATATACAATAAAATAACGAATAAATATGAACTTTTGAAATATTACCTCTCCGGTAAACACCAATCGCGATATGTGATTTTTTCGTTCTTGTTCCTCTCTTTCAGTCGTCGGCCCGCCGGAAATACGACCATCGTTTCCAGCATTCATCTTCTCCGACTCTTAGCTCTTCAGTTCTTCTTCCTCTATGTGAATGTATATATTCTCCCACTCTTATCCTCTTATATACATCTAATTGTACTACCCGTGAGGAATCTAAGAAAGCAAATAAAATCATAATTATATGGGAGAAAAGTACATAGGGGGGAGAGAAAGTTAGTATCGGGGAAAGAGAAAGAGGATATGGACAAATGAAAGGGGGAAAATAATGAGCATTTGAAAGAGGAAAGGGAGGGGGGATGGTACTCTGGCGACATCATAGATGGCGCCGATGGGGGGGCCCTCTGGCGCCATCAGAGATGTCGCCAGGGGGGGAAGCCCTCTGGCGCCATCTGCAATGTAGTATCACCCATTTTCATGTAATTTTGTTAAAACTATCATCTTTCTTATAATTACATTAAACTTTACCCCCCTAATAAAATTATTGTACTATATAATATAGTTTTAATACTTGTTTATATTTGCAGCTTATATGTTGCACTAGAGCTTATTTACTAAGCCTGTGCGGTGCATTGTTATTTCCCAACGGGACCGGAAATAAGGATACTGTAAACCTCCTCCCATTTTTTGAAGACTTACAAACTCCTACAAAGCATGCATGGGGTGCCGCAGTGTTAGCCAATGTTTATCATTCGATGACTAGTTTTGTTACTATTGGATCGGAAGGTGCTGTACACACCAATATATGTGGATGTATTACACTTATACAGGTATAATTGGGAAAAAAATTCTTCATAAATGGTTATATATGTTAGAAAATTGATATCGTTTTTATTGTCTATTAATCTGCAATAGTAGAGTAAAACATAAACTAGCCGTTGTAAAACATAGTAGAGTAAAACATAAACTAGCCGTTGTAAAAGCCATAGTAGCCGTTGTAAAACATAAGGCGGCCGTTGTAAAAAAGCTAAGTAAAAAAATCACGCCCTAAAAAAGGGCGCCAAAAATTTCACTCCCTAAAGAAGGGCGCCACTTTTTCACTTTTCCTGACAACAACTCAATTAATAATTCCATAACAATTAACAATTCCTTAACAATTCCATAACAATTAACAATTAACAATTCCTTAATGACACCAACCTTGCTTTTCTATGCCCAAATGTAGGGCGTGAAAATTGCACGCCCAACTTTTCGGCACGACGATGCTCAATTTGTAATTATTCCAAACTTTGTTCCTTTTATAAAATAAATTTAAACAATAATGCTCTCTCTCAAATTTTTTGTATTTTCTAAGAAAAAAAAGTCTACAGTGCCATTGCTTTCTGCGATGTGTTGGCCATTCTCCCAATAATAATGGCGGTCTAGTGTCCATAGAGTTATTATTTTTGGCAATTTTTATATTCATCAGAATTTTATAAAAATTGTTTTTTTTTTGAGATGTCTCTCTTCTAATATTAAGAACCTATATCATGTGGACGTAATTATCTGAAAGAAAGAAAGAAAAACTAAAGTGTGCGTTCTAGAGGCACTTGATGTTTCTTTTAACAAAAACAACATGAAGGAATTTATGCGATCGAAATGATCATTAGCAAAATGATTGTTGGTACAGATGATGGACTATCTTGCGAGCATTGTTTGCTTGTGTCAATGAGTCTCGTTGTGTCAACGAAGAAGTGTATACGTACAATTTGATAAAACATAAACGAAGGAGATGGCAATGATGTTATGAATTTTAATCCATGTTGCCAAAATATCATGCTGCGGTTGTTCAGGAAACACACAGAAAAATAACAGATCGTAAATCCGTAGCGGCAATTTTTACTTTTCGGAAACTCTTTCTAGATAGAGGAATACATGCCACCGCACTTTAAACCACGATCCCTCGTTCGATCTATGTAGACGCATGTTTACTTTTTATGCGGCCATGTGACCATGTCTTTCTCATGACTAGCATCCATCAGACGATTTGACGCAAACAAAGCATAACAGTTCCTGAATAATAACCATGTTACTCATGTCATCTTTACTTACTCTTTAACATATCTCATTATTTCGAAGCCTATTAACTGAAATGAGAACGCATGAGCTTTCTGTTCATTCAATTTTAATCGATTTAAAATAGTCAAAATCAAATCAATTAAAATTATAAATATTTAAAATAAAAAACGAACCAAAATTAGTCATAATCGAAACTAAACCGATAAAACGATTCGGTTTATTCGATTTTTCTTTTCTTTTTCGTTTGGCTGTTTTTATTATTTAATGGACCGGATTTAAAGTTGGAGTTGTGGCTAAATTATATTAAAAATTGGGATATTTAGTAATAGGGTCTCATATATGATATTAGGATTTGGGTTTCTAAATTGTCTAACGTTAGTATTTGGGTCTCCAAATCACTGTTTACTAGTTTATGTGAACAATAATTTGGAGACCCAAATGCTAACGTTGGACAATTTGGAGACCCAAATCCTAATATCAACTTACATGTGAGACCATGTTACTAAATATCCCTCAATTATAATATATATATATATATATATATATATATATATATATATATATATATATATATATATATATGTTATATTTAAAGTTGAGTCCAAACTTAATTTGTTAAATTATCAAAGTTTAGCTTTAAAATACATACATAAAATTATTATTTTCATAATATATACATTTTTAAACATAAAATATGCATAAATTTGAGGATATTTAATAATTGAATAAGTCTTATTCAATTTTTGATTTTTGACCGAAATTTGAAACTCAAAACCGAAATCGAATAAAGAATATACATTATTTTCAAAGCTGAAATCGAACTAAATTTTTTTCAAATCGAACCGAATATCTTATCTGATTCGGTTCGCGGTCCAAAACTGAAAAATGACCATCCCTACTAAGAGTGAACGTTATTCGATTTTGGACCGAAAATTGAACATAACCAAACCAAATAAGAGATTCGATTCAGTTTGGAAAAAAAATTCGGTTCGATTTCGGTTTTGCAAATACTAAAAAAATTTATTCAGTTTCGGTTTCCTTTTTAGGTTTCGATCCAAAACCAGAAACCGAATAAGACTTATGCAATTATGTAAATACCATCAATTTTAGTCATATTTTGTATTAAAATGTGTTTAATTTTGTCACTCCGCATTCCCGATATACTTATTTGCCTTCTTGATTCCTGTATATGGCATATGGTATTTTGTGCATGTGCACCATTTTAATTTAATTTTTTATTAGTTGTTGCATGTAACCACAAATCATGTCATTAGTTAACATGGTTAAGAGCATAGTTAAGATTAGGGTTTTCTTAAGCCAACCCTACTATATATATATATATATATATATATATATATATATATATATATATATATATATATATTTTATTTTATATATATATATATATATATATATATATATATATATATATATATATTTTATTATATATATATATATATATATATATATATATATATATATATATTTTATTTTATATATATATATATATATATATATATATATATATATATATATATATATATATATATATATATATATATATATATATATATATATATTTTATTTTATATATATATATATATATATATATATATATATATATATATATATATATATATATTCTCTTCATTTTCTCTTTCCTCATAACTCTTCATTCATTTCCCTCAACCACTACCACCATTAGGCAAGTACACCTTGCACCAAATGGAGAGATTCTTGCATTTTTTATTTCTTATTTTTTTTTTCTTTGATATGATTTATCTATATGGTTTTTCTCATCATCCCCTACAAGTTTAATACTTGGTATTTTCGGTTTTGATGACTAGCTAGTTTTGAGTAGATCTATGTTCCAAAAACTAGGATTTATAATTTTTATGGTTTTAATCAATCAAACTTACTCTTTTTCGAAAACTACTTGTTCTATGTTGTAGAGAATTCAATTTCATTCAGTTTAGATCTTTATTTTGCCCAATTTTGAGTCCTATAGCCCAAGTTATGAACATTGGAAGTTTCTAAAACTCCATGGCCAAAACCTTGCTGGTAGGGACGACACCTCGCGCACCTTGCATCTCGTGCACCTCGTGCGCATCTCGTGCGCACCTCTTGCGCACCTCGCGCACCTTTTGGTCCTCGCACCTTGCACCTCGTGCACCTTTTGGTCCGCGCACCTTGCACCTCGCACACCTCGGGCACCTCGTGCGCACATCGCGCACCTTTTGGTCCGCGTACCATGCACCTCGTACGCACCTTACATCTCGCGCAACTTTTGGTCTGCGCATCTGGCACCTCGCACATCTCGTGCATCTCGTGCGCACCTTGCACACCTTTTGGTCCGTGCATCTTGCACCTCGGGCATCTTTTGGTCAGGGCACCTCGTACGCACCTTTTGGTCCGCGTACCTTGTACCTTGCACATCTTTTGGTCTGCGTACCTTGCACCTCTCGCAACTCGTACACAACTTTTGCTCGCGCACCCTGTACCTCGCGCACCTTGTGCAACTCATGCACCTCGTGTAACTCATGCACCTCGTGCACCTTGCGCACCTCGTGTACCTCATGCACCTCGCACACCTCGCGCACCTCGTGCAACTCATGCACCTCGTGCACCTCGTGCACCTTATGCCCCTCGCACACCTCGTGCACCTTTTGGTCGTGCACCTTGCACCTAGCGCATCTCGTGCACCTCGTACACCTCGTGCACCTCGTGCACTTTGCGCCTCGCACGCCTTGCACCTTGCACCATGCGTCTTTTGTCAATGCACCGTTTGTGCCACTTCATGACATACGTGCGCTTCTTACCCTAAGTGTGTAGTGTCTTCTAGTTTCTCTTTCATCTTGTGGCTCGACCTTCATTTTTGACCTAGCTATCTATGTGTGTGCTGGTCCAATGCATGTACTGAGTTACAATCTATGTGAGCCCCGATGTGATATCTCATGTGTGAAGTGTTCATACACGATATATGTCAGTACATCCAATACCTTTAGTACTTACATAATGAATGGTCGGTAGTAATGGCGTGGTTTGTGTAGCGTGTTGCATTACACTAAAGAGTGATCCTTATGTATGATTCCTTGAGCCACCTTCTTGGGGTACTCGTACTATGTACGATATTTGGGAGAATGAGCATGTGACCACGGCATGTGAATCTCGAGATTAACCTAGGGTTAACTAGGCAACTAATATGGTAGATGCATTGGATGGGAAGAATCTCGAGATCGTGCCACACTAGCCACCCCAGGTTCCGTCCTTGACGTGCCGGGTTGGCCTCCATGGACATGGTTTCATCCGCTTATGGTGGATAACCATATCCGACTCCTATGTGCTATGTGTTATATGTTTTAGCGCGGTAGCCTTACGGGGGACCGGTGCATGATTAAGGTGCTATGTGCTTATATATATATATATTTTGAATTGGCTAGTCCTGCTGGAATGACACGATCTGAGGATTCCTATAACAGTATTGCGGAACCCCGCCAAATATAGAAAGTCGCAGGAATGAATGGCCGCTTAAAAAACAACTTGACTATGCCTTGTACCTTTCGATAGTAGCCGAGGACATGGACTGTCATGGTGCGTGGTCCAACCCATGTCCTTGTTTGGTTGTTGGGTTGGGCTATCGTGCTACGACAAACTGTGGACCGAGGTTACGACTGAAAGCTTTTTATTATCATTACTATTTATTAGTATGCTTGGATTTTATCTCACTCTTTTGTGCTCTGTCACGACCCGCACCCGCTTTTTGGGATACGAGTGCGTGTCCAAGCCCAGCCTACGTCGCGGTATCGGCGGTAGTACGCTGTCTTGTCTGCAATAAACAAAGTGCTCATAAATACTAGCTGCTCATTCACAACAACTAAATCAAGTTTACAAAATATAGAAGTTTTACATTTGAAGAAGAATGTAAGCTTTTACAATTATAAAAAACTACCACAAAACTAACTAGTCTTCTATGGTTTGGCCTTCGAGTCTCTATCTCCCCCTCGTATGGTCCATAACGCAAGAGTAGGCACGTCAACCTCACCTATAACAACGATCCAATCAGGAAAGGAGCATAGTACAACCATATTGCAATTTATGTTGTTAGTCTAAAATAATTTAGAAAAACGAGAAACAATGATGACAAGGGTATATAAAAAACTAGCAAGAGATGAACTAACAGGATATGAACTATCAAGACATGAACTGGCAGAATGTAACTAGTAAGGTATGTACTAACAAGATATGAACTAACAAGATATGAACTAGAACTAGATAAAGGAAAAATAGGAACAACTATGTGTGTGTGAAATATCTTTTAATACGTGAACGACTGGGCTAATACGGCACATCATACGATGGCTATCCACAATAATAGGGTACGGCTAACTCATACGTGGGGTGTATGACTTAGCTATCCACAATCAAATATTTGGGTTTGTTCACGTACTTACGGAGTATTTTCCCTCCCGACTCTCTAACAATCAATAACGGTCAACGTTACACTAAGAAGGATACAATAACTATGGTGTCACAATCATATGTCCACGGAATATCAAGCAATGTCTCAATGTGATATCAAACAAGAAAACGATAAAGAAAACGTTATAATGAACTAAACATAATATAATACTGTAATTGCCTGAATCCTTGCACAAACTGTAGTCACAAGTCGAGGACGAGAAACGCCGATCTAGAAGCTGTCAATTTATAACATACATCGTACCATAAACCATGCACGAAAATCACAAATCAATTCTAAGGTTCTAGTTCTAAATTCATAAAAATAAGTAGTTAATTGGGTTACAAATCTATTAATAGTTAATTCTAAAATAAATTACTTAAACTCATCATTTAACCTAATAATAATCTAACTATAATCTAAACATGCAAGTTTGGCCATCAAAAGTCATGTTTCCAATTTTTGGAAACCATGGCACGCAAATCGAGATGTACCGTTGACTATCTAGTCAAACGCTATGAACTCTAAATTTTAAAAGTGCACTTTGGTAGATTTTATCTCCACGAGTGCGCTGGAATCAACCGTGCTGCAAAATCACGCTTTGGTCAAAAGATATCGCCGTTATGGCTAATCGTGACCAAAACGGTGATCAACCGATCAATTCTGAGTTCAACAGAATAACTAAAATAATAGATGAATGAAATAATTTCTGGAAAACATATATGTCGTAGACCTTTGTGTTATCTTTCAGAAACTTTAAACCGTTCGTGATTTTGATTTCTATTCTTCCGGAATCTTGAAAACACCGAAACGTGTCAAATTTCGGACAACTAGCACTCTACGAATTTTCCAAAAATTTAGGTTTCTGAAATTACGAAAATAAATTATATATTTAGAAACTATGCCTCAATATGCTTCCAACAAAAAAACGGTGCACAAAAAGCACGTCGAGGTTGGTGGAAATCGCTTCGGAAGTCGGAAACCCTAGATTTGTTCTCCCACAAAAGGCTGCTGGAATTTAATTAGGATGGGCGAATATAATAATATATATAGGAAAGAGAGAGAGGCGGTCACTGTAGCAGTTGGCGCCGATAGGTGGGCCCCCCCTGGGTGGATTTCTGGGTAATTATTTATTAATTCAGAAAATTATTTAAAAATCATTTTAAGTCCAAATAAATCAAAATAAATTACAGAAAAATCCAGAAAAATTCTAAAAAAATTATAGAAAATATTTCTAAGTGTCTAGAATCTAAATAAAATATTTTAACACAAAATATCATCGTGTGACCTCACAGTAAATTTCCAAAGCCTATAAAATATAATTTCTATAGGTTTTAATTATATAAAAATTCCCAAAATTTCAAAAAAACTCCAGAAAAATTCTAAAAATATTCTATAAAATATTTTTTATCATTTAGAGCCCAAACAAAAATATTTGGTCCAGAAATACCCTAGTATGACCTTACAGTAAATCCTGAAAGTCCTTAAAAAATAATAAAACCTTAAATATTAAATACCTAAAAATATCCAAAAATTTTAGAAAAATATAAAATAGCTAAATAATACATATATAAGCTATCTAGAGGTCATATGACCTTAATATGGTCATAATCCACCTACAAGCTTTGGCATGACTCACAATTACTATAAAATTAATCATAAACAAATAAAATTAAAAAAATTAAAAATTTGAGAAGTGGGTTTACAAATCTACTCACCTTAGAAAAATTTCGTCCTCGAAATTTCAAAAGATACAAATAGGCACAACCAAGAATATCATCAAAATATGACATGACCAATCGATATGAATAAGCACGACAAAGAATATAATCAAGAAAATAATATGATGAATGATCGAAATTGATCAGGCATATAGAATCAAAATCTAAATATATTTTAGAAATATAGTGGAAGGAAATCAAAATAGGTTTAAAAGATGACAATTCAAAAATAGAAAAATATGATAGAAATAAAGAACTACTAGTTGTAGAGAAGGTGGTAACAAGAAATAAGACATCAAATAAATTTGAAAGAAAAAAAAGAAAAACAATTTAATAGTCGTATGCCAATAAAAGATATAGTCGCTATGATATTCGAAAATCATAAGTATATCCGAAGTCATTTAACCGAGAATCCATGCCTCGCCAGTGTACATCTGGCTGCCGTGAACCCTTGGTTTCGTGACTCAAGTATAATATATTATCGAACACTTTATCAACTCTACCCAATAGTGACATAATAAATCAAAAGATCAATAATACAACTAGGATATTGTTTTAGTAATATTCGACAACCTACGCATACTTAAAATTATTTCAACTTAGGGGTCATGCCACGCCAGTGTGCTGCTGACTGCAGTGAACCCGCAGTCTCCATAATTCAAATAAATGGGGACAGTGCGCATCTGCCTTACCATTGTAAGTCATCGAAAATTATTTTAACTATATCCATAAGAATTTCAAGTAGCTTCCATAAATTCAAACAAGTCAATCATGATAAAAAAATGTAAGTATATGTCCTTGAATAAAAGTGTCAGTTTTGAAAACAAAACGAGGTTTAGAGAAGGCAGAAGATAAAATGGCACAAAAAATGATCAAAATTAGAAATTGAATTCTATGAAGGCCTAATTTACCAAATGTATATTCTACCCACCTTGGATCATACCCTCGTATTAAAATATAATAGAATTATATAGCCTATGTAGCAACCTTATTTACCTAACAATAGAATTAAATAAGGGACTCCTAGTCCTGGTATTCTCCTAAGATCAAATCAATCCTAATCGTGAATGAGCATACTAGTTGCAGGCTTGCAGTAGTACGACTAACTTAAGTACTACCACAAATTCGCAATATTTTACGAAAACAGACCTGCATGGGCCACCATAAAAACTTGTCACGGCCCGCACCCGCTTTTCGGGATACGAGTGCGTGTCCAAGCCCAGCCTACGCCGCGGTATCGACAGTAGTACGCTGTCTTGTCTGCAATAAATAAAGTGCTCATAAATACTAACTGCTCATTCACAACAACTAAATCAACTTTACAAAATATAAAAGTTTTACATTTGAAGAAGAATGTAAGCTTTTACAATTATAGAAAACTACCACACAACTAACTAGTCTTCTATGGTTTGGCCTTCGAGTCTCTATCTCTCCCTCGTATGGTCCATAGTGCAAGAGTAGGCACGTCAACCTCACCTATAACAACGATCCAGTCAGGAAAGGAGCAGAGTACAACCATATTGCAATTTATGTTGTTAGTCCAAAATAAGTTAGAACAACGAAAAACAATAATGGCAAGGGTATATAAAGAACTAGCAAGAGATCAACTAACAGGATATGAACTATCAAGTTATGAACTAGCAGAATGTAACTAGCAAGGTATGTACTAACAAGATATGAACTAACAAGATATGAACTAGAACTAGATAAAGGAAAAATAGGAACAACTATGTGTGTGTGAAATACCTTTTAATACGTGAACGGCTGGGCTAATACGGCACATCATACGATGGCTATCCACAATAATAGGGTACGGCTAACTCATATGTGGGGTGTATGACATAGCTATCCACAATCAAAATATGTGGGTTTGTTCACGTACTTACCGAGTATTTTCCCTTCCGACTCTCTAACAATCAATAACGGTCAATGTTACACTAAGAAGGATACAATAACTACGGTGTCACAATCGTGTGTCCGCAGAATATCAAGTAATGTCTTAATGGGATATCAAACAAGAAAACGATAGAGAAAACGTTATAATGAACTAAAATATAATGCAATATTGTACTTGCCTGAATCCTTGCACAAACCATAGTCACAAGTTGAGGACGAGGAACGTTGATCTAGAAGCTGTCAATTTATAACATACATCGTACCACGAACCATGCACGAAAACTACAAATCAATTCTAAGGTTCAAGTTCTAAATTCATAAAATAAGTAGCTAATTGGGTTACTAATATATTAATAGTTAATTCTGAAATAAATTACTTAAAATTATCATTTAACCTAATAATAATCTAACTATAATCTAAACATGCAAGTTTGGCCATCAAAAGTCATGTTTCTAATTTTTGGAAACCATGGCACACAAATAAAGGCATGCTATTGACTATCTAGTCAAACGCTGTGAACTCTAGATTTTGAAAGTGTATCTTGGTAGATTTTAGCTCCACGAGTGTGCTGGAATCAACCGTGCTACAAAATCACGCTTTGGTCAAAAGATATCGTCGTTATGGCTAATCGTGACCAAAACGGTGATCAATCGATCAATTTCGAGTTCAACAGAATAACTAAAATACTAGATGAACGAAATAATTTTTGGAAAAAATATATGTCGTATATCTCTGTGTTAGCTTTCCGAAACTTTAAATGGTTCATAATTTTGATTTCTGGTTCTCCCGGAATCTCGAAAACACCAAAACGTGTCAAATTTCGGACAACTAGCACTTAAACGAATTTTCCAGAAATTTAGGTTTCCGAAATTACGAAAAAAAATTATATATTCAGAAACTATACCTCAATACTCTTCCAACAAAAAAAAACGGCGCACAAAAAGCACGTCGGGGTTGGCGAAAATCGCTTCGGGAAGTCGGAAACCCTAGATTTGTTCTCCCACAAAAGGCTGCTGGATTTTAATTAGGGTGGTCGAATATAATAATATATATATATATATATATATATATATATATATATATATATATATATATATATATATATATATATATATATAGGAGAGAGAGAGGCGGTCACTGTAGCAATTGGCGCCGACAGGTGGGCCCCCCCTGGGTGGATTTCTGGATAATTATTTATTTAATTCAAAAAATTATTTAAAAATTATTTTAAGTCCAAATAAATCAAAATAAATTACAGAAAAATCCAGAAAAATTCTAAAAAAATTGTAGAAAATATTTCTAAGTGTCTAGAATCTAAATAAAATATTTTAACATAAAATATCATCGTGTGACCTCACAGTAAATTTCCAAAGCCTATAAAATATAATTTCTATAGGTTTTAATTATATAAAAATTCCCAAAAATTCTAAAAAAACTCCAAAAAAATTCTAAAATATTCTAGAAAATATTTTTTATCATTTAGAGTCCAAACAAAAATATTTGGTCCAGAAATACCCCAGTATGACCTTACAGTAAATCTTGAAAGTCCTTAAAAATAATAAAACCTTAAATATTAAATACCTAAAAATATCCAAAAATTGTAGAAAAATATAAAATAGCTAAATAATATATATAAGCTATCTAGAGGTCATATGACCTTAATATGGTCATAGTCCACCTACAAGCTTTGGCATGACTCACAATTACTATAAAATTAATCATAAACAAATAAAATTAAAAAAATTAAAAATTTAGGAATTGGGCTTACATGCTCCCTTGTGGTACTTGCTATTCGGGGCTGACCCTGCTAGTTTTGTTTGGCCAGATCACGTAGCAGAGCCAGAGGATCCGACTTTCTTTCCTGACGTCAATGGTGCATACTAGGAGCATGGCGGACGTGAGACTCGAGTGGGTTTCTTCTCCACCACTCTAGTATCATTACTTAAGTTTTGGCGTTTAGCTACCGACACCTGTTTAGCCGATTGTTCTGGATATTTTGCCTTCTTGCATAATTGTAATTAAATCAGACTACAGCTGACTACGATTATGTACCTATGACTCTCTGGGCTAGCTAAATTATAAAGCTAGTTCCACATAATCATTTTGATGAAGAGTCGGGGACACCTTACTGCTTTATCTTATATGTTCATTAATTGTTGCTTCTTGCTTTATTTATTGAGACATAGATGCTCTGTGGGACCATAGGAGACTTGATTGTCGCATGCATCCTGTAGTCTCATGACAGCCACGATCATGGTATGACGTTTATATACTGCATATGGAGTAGCTGGCCTAGTCAATCTCCGTATTTTGCTACTAGGGCGTGACAAGGTTTTATTTGTGGCCCATGCAGGTCTGATTTTTAGACTTGTGGGGTGTTATTATTATAGGAGTTTCAATCAAAACATGTTCCCTTGATCTCTTTCTCTGTCTTTCCTTCCTCACCTTGATTGATAACTTAAATTGTATTCTCGAATCTTCCTCGTCCAATCATTTGATATCCTGTATACTTTCCTATAGGGGTGCTTCTTTCTCAGTAGTTGGCGAGGCCAACGTGAAGGAACGTCTAGTAGAGCATGACTCGACGGGGCAGCCCCAGGAAAGAATGCCTCCTCTTGGTTAGGTTCGGGTGGAAGATGTATCAGAGCCAGTGGAGCAACCAGTTCCCAAAGCTCTTGTACCCCCAGCGGTGCCGGCAGCGACGGTAGTACCTGATGCTGCATCACTCCTGGAGGTCATCCGAGGATTTTTGGCCACTCAGCAGCATAAGGTTATCTTTTGAGAGGATTGTTAGGACCCAACAACAAGAACATAATGTGCTACTGAACCATGGGTTATAGTTATCTCTTGAGAGGAGTGTTAGGAATGATTCGGGAGCGCCGGGGAGGTTTTGCCGACTTAACCCGAGGTACTTTGACGGCACGGAGGATGTCATTACGGAGGATGCTTGGCTTCAGGATATTAAGGCCATATTTGTAGCATCCACTTTTTCATAGAAGGGCATTTAGTCTTTTTAGCCATTTTGGCCTTTTTGTGATTTTCTAGATATGTTGACTTGTATTGTGCTAGCAACTGGTTTAATCTTAGAGGACATTGTATAGGAGTCTAACCATGCCCTAGTTATTATTTTTATTTTAAGAATTTATTTTAGGCTTGAGTTTATTTAGAAGGCTTTTAATTGATTTTTAGCCTTTTTGCATGTTAGCCTTTTAGCCTTTTGACTTGGGCCTATTTTTACTTAAGAATGAGTTCGCCCAAGTGAAACTCTAACCCTAGAGACCTATTTATGGCTGCCCAACAGCAGTACCCCTCCTTTTCATTTCATTTGTGAAGTTTTAGCCTCCACAAGTGAACCCTTAGAGATCCCCTTCCCCAAAACTCCTTTTCCCTTCATCCGGAGTCCGTTTCTTCCCAAACAAACTTCGTTGCACTCTTCGAGGAGAGGAGGATCTGCTGGAGCATTTCTAACGAGGAGGCGGAGGTATTTTCTTGAGGAGAATCGGCCGACACGACAACCGAGGGGCTCCATTCATTAAGTTTTTGACACTCAATAGGTAAACCCTAATCTACCATAGTAAATCTAGAATTTCTTTTGTTTTTGCATCCATATAGGTGCCCTAGACTTGCCCATGAAGTTTGGTTGGATTTTGACTTCGTTTGATGGCGATATCGGACACGTGTCGGTCCCTTACGGCACATGTTCGACGAAATACCACTTAGGATAGAAAATTGCTATTTTTTGATTCTGTCTTCATGGATGTTTAGATAATATTATTTTAATAAACTTTTGTGAAGACAGATTTGATATTGATGATGTTACAGCGGCGTTTCGGGCATCAGACGCACGTGCACGGATCCCGTGCACGAGGCCGTGAGTGCCCTGCCGTCAGTGCGTTGTATCTGGATGCACAGGCCGTATTTTTACGTAAAATTTCTTGAGCACGTGGGGGCAACCTCTGTCCCCATGGTCGTAAAATTTTATGGCTTTTTGTTGAGCGAGCGTGGAGAAATTCGACGTGCACCGCTCAGCCCTACTATGCATTCAGGCAGAATTTTGTGAGTAAAACTTTGATACCGAAGGGGGTATCAAAGTTTTGATATCCCCTATGTATGACAAGTGGGCCCCCTCAATATTTATGTATATATATATATGTTTACACATTTTACGAAGAGAGAGGGAGCCCACATGTCATACATAGGCGGTATCAAAACTTTGATACCCCCTTCGGTATCAAAGTTTTCTCCGAATTTTGTTGCCGAAACGGACTTCGTGCGCGCACACGATACAACGATGACCCATTCTAGGACCTGGGACACGTCTACATATACCTAGACTACCCGAGGGACCAACCCCGAGTCGTGGCGTGGCCCGACGAGCAAGCCACGGAGACGGAACCGCGCGCACGAGGGCGCACGGGCGGGCGTGCGCACAGCAGGCCGCGCGCAGGTACGGGGCTGCGTGCGTCACCTCGACACGATGTGTCACTGTGTTTCCATGTCCTACACCTACCCCAGGACCCCTCCAGCTACGTGCACGAGCGCAGAGCTTTTCGTTGTGTGTGCGACGCTCAATCGAGCGGGAACACACGCACAATTACGCGCTGTCACGCGGTATCGAGAATTTCCGATACGCATTCTGTGGACACTAAACGGACACGATTTCGAACCCGAGAGTATACGAGCACATCTTATGGGTCGAGACCAACGTGTATGCCGACTTTTGCGGGTTTATTTGGTGTATATTTCATTTTGGGTCGTTGTGTGAAAAATGGATTTTTTTTTAAATTCGATTTTGAGTTTAAATATGAAATTTTGATTTCCAGTGAATTAACTTGTAAAATCAGAGTTTTTGGTACGTATATGAGGTTTTGGATTTGTGGAAAACAACTTTTGGATTTATTTCATATTTTTTTATCATTTATGAGCATATGTGTTTTCCTTGTAGCTATGTATATATATAATTAAATATATACATTAGAAGACCCCCTTGAAACCCATTGCTAATACATATATGTTGAGAATGGGTCGAGGGGGATTTAATTCCAGATTTTGATTCGCTATACTATTTCAAAAACCATTGGCTATTCTTCCTTTTGAGCATTGATATAGATAGTTTCCTATTTGTTTATATGTATATAGTATATTAAATTGTGGTATACTATGGTTGTGTTTTACTGTTTTTAATCTCAGATTTGACCCCATTTCAGTAATCTCCAGGTCACACACACACACACACACACACACACACACACACACACAAACATTTGTTAGAATTAAGGTCGGTTTGTATTGTAAATACATGTGTATGTATATATACCTATATTGTGTATAGATTTTATGCTTGAGAACCCTCTTGGAGTGGATCGTAGTTGTGAATATAACTATAGGAGTCCTAGGACAGATTTGGTTTGTCATTTTGAGCCTAGTTTAGTCGAATTGGCCGACAATTTGACCAAATTGACAAAAGTCAACTTTGGTTCAAACTTGATCCAATTCAACTCAAACGAACTCCGAAGACTTAGAATTTTGTGTATGACCTAAAAATTAGTAGACGGACTAGTTGACCCAGGTTTGACCAAGTTTGACCAGGTTCGACCAGAGTTGACCAAGGGTTGACTTTGACCAAATGGGACCTAGAAGCATGTAGTCTTGCATTGTAGCTATTTCTTTTGATATTGTAGACTTGGTTGTGACATGTGTATACTTTAAATAGGTTTATATTGCCCCAATTTAGCTACACTTTATAATCAGCGGTTCAGTTTTCCAGGCGAGTACATTCTCTGATCTTTTTATACTTCTTTTGATATGTTATCTTCGTTATAGACTAGTATACTTGATGTTGACACGATGTTCACACGGATTAGTACCCTCTGGATCTTTTCATACGATGTTATCCCCTCGAATACATTGAGTATATCATGTTCATGTACTTTATCGTGGCCATCATGTACTCTATGTATTCATATTTATCCATGTGCACTCATGTGCTATTCATGTACACTCATGACCATATGAGCCCCATGTATAAAGTAGTTGTTATTCATGTGCAATAAAATATCATATCTTGATCCTTGTGTATTGATTGGGGGTAGGGAGAGTGTAGTTGGTTATGTGATCATTATCCCCAGTAGGTATCCGTGTGCAACTCCATAGTTTATCCATGTGCAACCCAAATCGTTTCCATAACCAATTCATGCTCTAAATCATGTAGATGGTTACATTTCTCTATTTATCATATTATATCTCACCTTATAGTCTCTCTCTTGTTGATTTTCTTTATAGCGATTCATGTATAGTTTTATATAGCTTGCTTTATATGTCCAATCCTGATATGAACTATTGTGAGAGATATGTGCTCGTTCCGTCCTGATTGGGCATGTTGAAATTTTACAGGTGATGATGAAGAGTTCTGCCCTACTTAATTATTATGACATTGGCTTAGATGACACCAGTGACATGGACCCTCAGAAGGATCCAGCAGTCGCTGAGGACTTGCCCATAGTCTAGCAGAGACTTAATATTTTATTGTCTTTCTATTTGAGATATTATGAGTTGTACTTGAGTTTTATTCTGGTGGTTTACACCTAGAATTTTATTATATCTATGACTCTCTCGAGATTTATTCTTCTATTCCATCTCAGTGTTGTGATTGAGTTACTTATTATTTACTCTCCATTCGGAGCTTATTCTGGACTGTGTTAGAGATTGTGACACAGGACATCGTTCTACCGCCGACACTGCGGCGTAGGCTGGGCATTTTCACTTCTCGTGTCCTTTCATTGGGTGCGGGTCGTGACACGTTTTTAGTGGTGGCCCATGTAGGTCCAATCACAACTAGTGTGATTTCGTAGTGGTACTCGAACTAGAGTGTCATTACAGCCTGCAGTAGGATATAAGATATAAGTTAAGGTACTCAATCACATTAGGAAAACTCTTATCAAATTCTCGCTGTTAATTGTCTCCTTTTGAAAACAACTGTCCACCTTTGATAATTTCGCTTCTTTTTCAGTAATTGATTCCTTGTTTGATCTGCTACTTTTCGTCCGACTCAGCAGGCCCCAGGGACTACAGTACCTTTTGTTCCAGCTCAGGTGAGCCCATCTGTAACTTTTAGGGGTGCTTCTTCACCAGCTCCGAGGACTACCCCAGGAGTTCACGGGATGCTACCACCACCGCCCCAGGGAACAGTTGATGTGGCACAGTGTTTTGCTTTCATGCAATATATGATGGAGATGCAGCGACGCCAGGCAGAGGACATGAGGCAGGGCATTGATAATGCCCACCAGTTAGCGATGTTGGCAGTAGAGAAGGTGACTGCCCAACCCCAAGAAGGGTAGATTTAGCCGTACCAGCCGAGGGCTCCAGGTATCCAGGATTTCCAGAAGATGAGGCTGCGGGACTTCAAGGGTACGGAGGGTATCCTTTACGCGGACGACTGGATCGAGCATATAGAGGAGATTTTTCGTCTCGCAGAGATACCGACTAGACTCCAGGTGGAAGCAGCGGGCAACATGATGCAGGACCTTGCCCGCACTTGGTACAAGACCGACCCCAGGGTTGGTACTACGGGGCAAACTTGGGAGGCTTTTAAGAATCTTTTCAAAGTGAAGTTCTTCCCCGATACTGCACTTGGCGTGTTGGAGACGCAGTTTGAGAACCTGGTTCAGGGAAACCAGACTGTAGAGGAGTACGCCGGGGAGTTCTGCCGCCTGGGTAGATTTGTGGAGGGCCTTAGCGAGACAGCGAAGGCTAGGAGATTCAGGAAGGGTTTGGTTAAGGAAGTCAAGTCCTTAACCAAGAGCAACAGAAATGCTACATTTGAGGAGATTTTGATGGGAGCCATGGCAGCAGAGGATGATCTGGAGTTGAAGCAAAAGAGAGGTCGTGATTCACATGCACCCGGTGGCAGTGGAGGACCGGCCAAGAAGCTCTATTTTCAGCAGCATCATCAGCAGAGATCCTTCCAATAGTAGAGGTCGTTCCAGCAGGCACAACAGAGACAGGGTCAGCCGGCACCGAGACAGCAGCATGCCACCATTTGTGACTTCTGCAAGAAGCCAAGGCACAGGTGGAGTGAGTGCAGGAAGAGGCTAGGCAAGTACCTACTCTGTGGTTCATCGGAGCATCAGTTGAGGGAGTGTCCTGAGGCTTTCGGGCGTAAAGGACAGGGAGCAGGAACCAAGGCTCCAGTGGAGCAGCAGAGGGGACCCTTGCCGACTCAGCAGCAGAAATTTGTTCAGCACCAGCAGCAGACTAGAGGAGGCCAGCAGGGGCAAGCTTTCGCCATGGCAACGGAGGATACCGAGGCAGTAGGCGATCTAATAGCAGGTTCTGTTCTTATCGACTCTTTTCTCGCATTCGTATTATTTGATTCGGGTGCTTCCCATAGCTTTGTGTCTGTATCATTTGCCATTAGACACCAGCTTTCTTTTGAACCTTTGCCTAGGACTTGTAAGATCACGACTGGGGGTGGTATTATCCTCGTCAGTGATGTTTGCAAGGATCAGAGTTTTGGGAGGCCGAGAACTGGATGTGAGTCTGCTCTTGATGCCACTATCGAACTACGATATTGTACTCGGTATGGATTGGTTGAGAAGGCACCATGCCAGTATGTCACGACCCGCGCCCTAGAGTTAGGGCACGATAACGTAACAACGCCCAGCCTACGCCGCAGTGTCGGCGGTAGAACGCTGTCCTAGGTCTCAATGCATCTAACAGTATAAGACTAAACAGTTTATACTCCTCGAATGGGGGTGACATAGCAGATACAATCTCAATCACATCTAAGGTAGAGCATGATAAAGATAGATAAAATATGAAATCCAAAAGAGATACATGAGATAGAAGTCTAAGTGTCTAAGATACATAAACCCATAAATACATCTTAAAACTCAAATACAGATACAGTAATCCACAAAATAAATACAATCTCCAGACAAAATGAAATAACTACCTAAACAATCTCTTCTGTGTCTCCTCTTGGCTAGCAGGCAATCCCAGGCTATCTGTAAAATTTATCAATAGGTCCAGTCAGGACTGGAGTGAGCACAATACATCTCAACAGTTCATAGCAGGTTAGAAAATATATTCATGCAATAAAGTAAGATACAAGTACTGAAAGAAGTGCAGTATGTAAACAGAGAGAGAGAAGGCTGTAATAGAAATATCTACTATAAATAAAGAACTACATATGGCTAGTGAGTCAGAGTACAATATAGACATGTAAATGGCATAGGAGATTCTGATAAGACACTATGGAAGAGATTCTGATAAGATACTACTTGGGTATTATTCACATGTCCATTTCTACTCCCCCGTACCCCCAATCAGTACACAAGGATCCAGCCAGTTTATGTTATATGATGCTATGTAACTGCCCCCGAAGGGTGGTAGACCCCGAAGGTGATAGACCCCGAAGGTAATAGACCCCGAAGGTAATAGACCCCGAAGGTGATACATAGTAGTCCCATAAATGGGATAAGGATTCTAGGAAGACTCTACGATCATAAGAGTATATGTCGTAAGTGATCAAAGAACCAATGAAGCATATGATACGCCATGTAAGTGAAACGCACAGAACATGTAGTACCCGATGCTTCCTAAGGATAATATCTCAAGAAGGGATCCATATAGTACCAATCCGTGTGACCAACGTGACAGTACAAGTAAAGTAATCTACTGCAGGAAATAATTCTAAGCAGGATATAAAATGATCAGAGAATGTACTCGCCTCGATAACCTGAACAGCTGATAAGTATAGGGTGGTCTCACTGAAGCCACAGAGTCCTATTTAAAGCAACACAGGTTACAAGGTGTTCAAGTTGTAATAAATGAATCTCTATAATCAATCTATATTATTCTAGGTTCTTCTAAGTCAAAACAACTCTAGGTCGACTCCGGTCAATAATCTAGTCAAACTAGGTCAAGTGTTGACTTACAGTTGACTTTGGGTCAACTGGTCAACTTAGGTCAATCAGGGTCAATTCTAGTCTAATATAAAGTGTACTTCGTTATTTGCACGTCGAAACTTACGACACGCAAACCGAGATAAGAAGATTATCGGTAAGGTTGATAATCTTATTATAGTGATCCACGTATCCATCTTGTCAATTTCAGCGATGTGAGATCACTGGAATTGACTGATCTCAGTTTCGTTGTACTAATCCCGAAATACGAACATTATAAGAATTAATTATTATTTAATTATAAAAAGGTTAAACTCAGAGAAATTATCAACAAATATTGTCGAACGATGAAATGAACATCGCCAACATGTCCAAAATGGTTAAATTAGCTAGGATAGCCTACCTATCGGTCCAATTTGGACACAAGGGCAAAAAGGTAATTTTGGGTCAAAACGGTGTCCGTGTCGGAGCCGTTTTGCACCGAAAAACGTGCAAGAAAATAAGTCTATAAAATATAAAAAATTATATGTCCATGAAACCAGAATGTCGATACGAACCCAACGGTATCTCCAGAATTGGATTCCGTTGATCCGATCTCAATTTGGCCCGTTGACCAGAACTTAGAATTCCGGTTTGTACGAAAATGCATACCGGAGCCAAAGTTCTCAAAACTCAGCAAACTATATGTCAACGTGTCCAGAATGATGATACGAACTCAACGGTATATCCGGATTTGGATTCCGATGAACCGATCTCAAAATGATCCGTTGACCCGGATATTGGTATCTAACTTGCACCGAAATACGTGTCGGATCCAATGTTCACCAAAACCTAGCAAATTATATGTCAACGAGTCTAGAATAATGATATGAACTCAACGGTATATCCGAAATTGGATTCCTATGAGCCGGCGTAAAAAAGTCCCGTTGACCCAGAAAGTGGGACCCGCTTTGCACCGAAATGCGTGTCCGGGCTCACGTTCTCCAAATCTAACAAATTTTATATGAAAACATGCCAAAACGATGCCACAAGTCTACTGGTGGTGTCAGAAATGAAATCTGGAGTCCCGTGTTCAAAAATAGAATTTTACAAGTTGGAAATTACGAATTCGGACGACCAACTTTGGCGTCAAATTCAACCAATCAAACAAGCTCACAATGAAACAAAACTGGAGGGGTAGTAAGAGGGTTATACCAGCTTCACACCGGAACTGGTAGCACGCCAAACGGAGCTGCGGTGGAGGAGATACAAGCTGACGAAGTTGGCCCCGCGAAACTGTCCAAATTTAATATAATTTAAACGGTCAACTTGGTGGCCGGTTTTCATGTATCAAACGATAAAATTAACGGTCAAAAATTGACATGAGCGAAGGTGGATATACCAAGATTGCGACGGAATGAAGAAATCACCGATCCAACGGTCGGATCTCCGGGAAAACGCGCACGAAGTCGCTGCGACGGAGCACCAAAATGAACTTGGTTTCGCGCGCGTCACGGCGGGAATTCGTGCGAAACGCACGAATCGCCTATACGTCGCGCTGGAGGAGGAGAGGACGGACCCAGAGGGGGTCGCCGGTGATCGCCCACCGTGGGGGGGGGGGGCCGCCCACGGCGGTGCGTGGCCGTCCACGGCGGCGCTGCACCGCCCATGCGCGCAGCAAGGGGGCGCGCGCTACTGCCGTTGCAGCTACTGCTGCTGGCTGCGTGTGCGCTGGTGGCGGTGCGGCGAGCTTCTGGGTGGTCGTCGGCGGCATGGGCCGTGCGGCCAAGGGGCAGCGGCGTCGGGCTAAGGAGTGGTGGTGATGGCTTGGTGAAGGTGGTGGAGGTGGTTGTTGTGTTGATGATAGAGGAGGAAGGAGGATGGAAGGAGGTGGAGGAGTGGTGGCGCGACGGCCGGCCATGGGTGTCCGGAGCCACGGCGACGGGGGGTGGTCGGTCCAGTGAGAGGTCGGGCATGGGAGCTGAGAGGAGTGGTGGTGTAGTTGTTGTTGTTGTTGTTCTGTGTTGTTGGAATTTTAATAGGAAAGAGAGAGAGAGAGATGATAATGAATTGTAATAAATTAGAGGAGAGAGAGAAAAAGATTCTCTCCATGAGTTTTAGGGCCGGCCACATGTTGGCTGCTATGGGGAGAAAAATCAATGGTTGGGATTTAATTAGGTTATCCAATGGCTAGGATGGAATATTGGAAAAAATAGGTAATTCCAATAGAAATTAATTCAACGGAAAATTCCGATAAATATAGAAAAATAGGTAGAAAGAATAATTGGTATTTTTAGGCAAGAAATATGAGGATGTCATGATGGAGGGCAACACAAAGCTGGACTGGACTCGGTGGAGCCGGATTGGGTCAAAACCGGACATTGTGTAAAAATCGAATTAAAATTAGGCGTTGATGATCATGAGTAAATAAGTAGCACATGGGGATTCCAATAAATGGGACACAAGTGACGGACGGATAGTAGACTCAAAGTGGGCCATGTCCATAGTTGGGGCGGACAGGTTTTGGTCGACAGGGGACCCACAAATCAAGTTGGAAGATGAATGTGACGTCGTGGAGTGAAATAAAATCGGGTCACGTGTCGGGAAAGTTATGCGAATCAAATGGAGCACAAAATGACGTGTCCGAGTGGGACACGAAGGTCAAGGGTGAAGAGCGTCTCGAGTAGATCAAGCATGAGAAGTTGGTTTCAAGAAACTGACTGGTCTTGCGCTTCCAAATTAAAAGTCACAGTAACGTGCTGAAAATGATCAAGAAAAAGAGTGGGAAAATAAATAATAATCAAATGGTCTAAATCGACCCGAAGTTCAGCGAAGCAAAAAGAGCACAAGGAAACAAGTTTGGATAGGACACTATATACCGTCATGAAGATAATCCTGTCCACTCCAAAACTCATGAAGAAGATTTCCAGAGTTGAACATCCCTGATACTCCAAATATCAATGGCACGGGAAAGTACACTTAAGAAAAAAATAACAGAATAAATTATTTATTGAAATTAAAATCAATCAGAAAATAAATAAAAATAAAATAAAAAATCAACCAGAAATTCAGGGTGCTCACATCCTACCCACCTTATAAAAATTTTGTCCTCGAAATTAAAATGTCCATACTCCCTCTAGGTCAAACCCCCACGATAAAAGTCCCAGAACTTAAATAAAATATACCATCAAAAAAAGAACGGCATACAGGGTCATGGCATACGGTGACAGTGAAGTCTCATCTAGGTATACTAGTCATGCTAACCGGAAGGGTCATAGGGTATCAAATACACAAGCAGTCTAGGGTGCTAAATTAGGAAATATACGGAAATAACAATCATCAAAACTGTAAGACAGTCTACCATCCCATGTGAAAACTGGTACTTATCATAAAAATAAGGAAAGGTAACTACCAATTATCTATAAAGGGTTCAGAAAAATAAAAATCAAAGTTAAGAATGAAAGTCACTTGCATGGAAATCCAATCACAATATATATTAAAAAATATTTAGTCTCGATACGATCTAAGTTGATCAAATTGGGGAAATCAAAATTTAGGCAATGTGGAGGACAGGTTCAACAAAGTCTGAGAACGAGCATACAAGGATGGAGATTCAGGTCGTAATCAAATTTAATTCAATTAAGTACAACCCAAGATATTAATATGATAAGATAGGATAATCGAAGTCGATTTGGTCGTGATTAAGGAAACTAGGATTTAATGATATTGAAAAAAAAACCCTTTTAGAGAAAAACGGTAAAAGATTTCATACGAAGTCAGTAAATCATCTCTCTCTAACATTATCAGTTTACCATTTGCTAATCATATTTTCTCACAAATTCCAATATAAATCAACTGTTATATGTCTACCCTCAAAATTTTTTTTTTCTTCAGTCATCTAAACTTTTACCATGATCACCATAGACAAAATTTCAAACTTCTAAAATATTTTCCATGAAGCATACCCCTCTTATTTAGGAGTCGACACTTATTCATTTAAATCAAAATTTCAAATTCCTTCGCCTCGTTCTAAATTAGATCTGAAACCTCTAAATCCAGTTTATGAAATCCTTGTACTTGTTTAAGTCAAGTCTCGTATTTACTAAACTCCAATACCACTATGTCACACAAAATTTTATTCTTGTTTATAAATCAACCTTCATAATTTCTTCAATGTTCACCTTCAAATATTATCCTTTTGAATTCTACAATTTCTCCAATCATCTAAAATAATTCCTATAGCTTAAAATCCTTATGTTCTCTCTGTCTCTAGTCACCCTCTTACAATATCCAATTCAATTTTGCAAGATCATCGGATGCAATCAAATTCTCCTTCCCATTATTAAATTTCTACATAGCCTTGTAATAGTTCCCAAGAATCAATAACCAAGATTTTCTAAGTTCTCAAAACTAGGTTGACCTCTAATATTCTCTTTTTTTTTGAAACACAACCATGAATTACTCATAACCAAATTTTCTGCAATTGTTTCTAAATTAATAACATTTATCCCTCAATTTCATTTTAAACCTTTACCACATCTCCATTTCAAATTTTTCACATTTGACATCCAACATTTTGATTCCTACAAAATTATCACATAATAACCAATTACGTCATTTCCATACTAGATGATTTACGTCACTTCCTCAACATTCCTCAGATAAAAACGATATGCAGATTCAAGAGTTCAAGTACAGCTAACAGAATGAGATACGAGACGGAATTGATATAATCAGGATAGTTGTATAAGACAAGGAACGATGGTACTAAAATATTGGCAGGAAAAGAAATGGTAATAAAATCTGTTCTACTTATCCGTTTTAAAAGAGAAAACTATTTGAAATCAGAGCTAATAACAGATCCAAAATAAGGTCTAGCAAATCATTGATTCATCGTATTAAGAAGAAATTCATATAAGAAGTTACACAAAGGTTTATGAAAATAGCTAAAGCTACTCCTAAGTTAAATAATGAGAAGCAAAACTAAACAAAACAATTAATAAATTTTTTTGAAGGACTGAAACAAAGTAGAGAAAACATGTTCGAAAACATTTAAAGTACAATCTGATAATCATATGCGTCTGTCCAAAATCATGGAACTCTAAATCCTCGTCATACCAGTAAGCAAGGCTACGATAATCACAGAGTCCTCGACTTAGACACATACCTCTAAAATCAAGGTATTTAACATTTTCGCGATGCCGCTAGCTTGGCTGCAAAAACCTTAAATTCCCACACCCGAGAGATATATCCAAGTCAAACTATATGTCCTCACCATGCTGGCTAATATGACTGTAGAAGACTAGACTCCATAACATAGATGACCTAGCCCATATAATTTTATCTTGCCAAAAATTAAATTAAATCAACAATAAATACCCAAAAATCAAATCAATTTATCAACGAACATCAAAATTCAAAAATGAATAAAAATCCATCAAAATACAAACTCGGATGCAACAGCTATCATCAAAATTCAAAATTCGACAATCATCCATCAAAATTAATAAATACAAACTCAAATTCAACAATAATCCATTAAAATCAAATTTAACAACAAAAAGTAAAAATAAATCAAATCAAGGAAAAAAGAAAGTTTTTAAATCGAAGTTAAATAAGATTCTCCAGGGTCGTCCCAGGAATCTCTCAAGGGTTCCTAACTGTGATTGAGTACCTTCAAAAATATATCCTATTCCTAGTGCAGGCTGTAGTGGTACTCTAGTTCGAATACCACTACACTTTTAGTCTCGACCTGCATGGGCCACCACTAAAAACGTGTCACGACCCGCGCCCTAGAGTTAGGGCACGAGAACGTAACAACGCCCAGCCTACGCCGCAGTGTCGGCGGTAGAACGCTGTCCTAGGTCTCAATGTATCTAACAGTATAAGACTAAACATTTTATACTCCCCGAATGGGGGTGACATAGCAGATACAATCTCAATCACATCTAAGGTAGAGCATGATAAAGATAGATAAAACATGAAATCCAAAAGAGATACAGGAGATAGAAGTCTAAGTGTCTAAGATACATAAACCCAGAAATATATCTCAAAACTCAAATACAGATACAGTAATCCACAAAATAAATACAATCTCCAGACAAAATGAAATAACTACCTAAACAACCTCTACTATGTCTCCTCTAGGCTAGCAGGCAATCCCAGGCTATCTGTAAAATTTATCAACAGGTCCAGTCAGGACTGGAGCGAGCACAATACATCTCAACAGTTCATAGCAGGTTAGAAAATATATTCATACAATAAAGTAAGATACAAGTACTGAAAGAAGTGCAGTATGTAAACAGAGAGAGAGAGAAGGCTGTAATAGAAATATCTACTATAAATAAAGTACTAACATGTGGCTAGTGAGTCAGAGTACAATATAGACATGTAAATGGCATAGGAGATTCTGATAAGACACTATGGAAGAGATTCTGATAAGATACTACTTGGGTATTATTCACATGTCCATTTCTACTCCCCCGTACCCCCAATCAATACACAAGGATCCAGCCAGGTTATGTTATATAATGCTATGTAACAGCCCCCGAAGGGTGGTAGACCCCGAAGGTGATAGACCCCGAAGGTGATAGACCCCGAAGGTAATAGACCCCGAAGGTAATAGATCCCGAAGGTGATACATAGTTGTCCCATAAATGGGATAAGGATTCTAGGAAGACTCTACGATCATAAGAGTATATGTCGTAAGTGATCAAAGAACCAATGAAGCATATGATACGTCATGTAAGTGAAACGCACAGAATATGTAGTACCCGATGCTCCCTAAGGATAACATCTCAAGAAGGGATCCATATAGTACCAATCCGTGTGACCAACGTGACAGTACAAGTAAAATAATCTACTGCAGGAAATAATTCTAAGCAGGATATAAAATGATCAGAGAATGTACTCACCTCGATAACCTGAACAGCTGATAAGTATAGGGGGGTCCCACTGAAGCCACAGAGTCCTATTTAAAGCAACACAGGTTACAAGGTGTTCAAGTTGTAATAAATGAATCTCTATAATCAATCTATATTATTCTAGGTTCTTCTAAGTCAAAACAAATCTAGGTCGACTCCGGTCAATAATCTAGTCAAACTAGGTCAAGTGTTGACTTACAGTTAATTTTGGGTCAACTGGTCAACTTAGGTCAATCAGGGTCAATTCTAGTCTAATATAAAGTGTACTTCGTTATTTGCACGTCGAAACTTACGACACGCAAATCGAGATAAGAAGATTATCGGTAAGGTTGATAATCTTATTATAGTGATCCACGTATCCAACTTGTCAATTTCAGCGATGTGAGATCACTGGAATTGACTGATCTCAGTTTCGTTGTACTAATCCCGAAATACGAACATTATAAGAATTAATTATTATTTAATTATAAAAAGGTTAAACTCAGATAAATTATCAACAAATATTGTCGGACGATGAAATGAACATCGCCAACGTGTCCAGAATGGTCAAATTAGCTAGGATAGCCTACCCACCGGTCCAATTTGGACACAAGGGTAAAAAAGTAATTTCGGGTCAAAACGGTGTCCGTGTCGGAGCCGTTTTGTACCAAAAAACATGCAAAAAAACAAGTCTATAAAATAAAACAAATTATATGTCCACGAAACCAGAATGTCGATACGAACCCAACGGTATCTCCAGAATTGGATTCCGTTGACCCGATCTCAATTTGGCCCGTTGACCAGAACTTAGAATTCCAGTTTGCACGGAAATACGTGCCAGAGCCAAAGTTCTCAAAACTCAGCAAACTACCTGTCAACGAGTCCAGAATGATGATACGAACTCAACGGTATATCCGGAATTGGATTCCGATGAACCGATCTCAAAATGACCCGTTGACCCGGATATTGGTATCCAACTTGTACCGAAATGCGTGCCGGATCCAATATCTACCAAAACCTAGCAAATTATATGTCAACGAGTCCAGAATGACGATATGAACTCAACGGTATATCCGGAATTGGATTTCGATGAGCCGGCGTCAAAAAGTCCCATTGATCCAGAAAGTGGGACCCGCTTTGCACCGAAATGCGTGTCCGGGCCCACGTTCTCCAAATCTAACAAATTTTATATGAAAACATGCCAGAACGATGCGACGAGTCTACTGGTGGTGGTGTGGTTAAAGTATAGATTGCCGCGGGGGTAGAGTTCTTTTCAACATGCCTGGAGAGCCAGAGTTCGAGTTCACCAGGCGGGAGTCAGAGCAGAGCAGTGGAGTTTTCTGCAGAGTTTCAGCAGAGGAGCAGAGCATGCCACATCCACTGATAGCTGAATTTATGGATGTGTTTCCGGAGGAGTTTCCAGGGTTGCCTTCGGACCGGGATATAGAGTTTTCTGTAGACTTGGTACCCGGCGCAGATCCGATATCTCAGCATGTCTATAGAGTGAACAACAATGAGCTTGTGGAGTTGAAGAATGTAACGACCTGCTCCGCCCTAGCGGAACGCCGATTCAAACGGCAAGTGCAACGACTCGAACGAGCCGTCGACCCGAAGAGTTGGCATCGACCTGATGAAGAATCGATACAAGACTTACATTGGCCCGTCAAGATGAATCCAGACTTAGACTTTCAAAGGCGCGCTCGGAGTATCGCTCGGCCGATGCGAACATCGCTAAGGTGGGTGGCTCCAATGAACCCGTCTATACTTAGCCTAGACACATAACAATACGGACACTACCACTAGAATCGCTAGGCGATAACACCGTGCATGCTAATAAATGACTCAACGAACCTAGCTAAGGGAATAATCCCATCTTGTATGCTTGTTTAGAACATGGAAAAGAACTCGACAAATATAGAAACTCTCGCACCGTGCTCTACGCTCATGCTAAGGCACAAGCTCACGTTCATGTCCCTTATGCGTTCAAATAATAAAACAATAAATGGTTTACAACAATGAAATGGGAGGACTATCAACATAGTCGCTCCGAGTAGAGTTTAGCAACATTGAAAGGCTATGGGACCGATGGGTCGCCAAGGCGACTCCCACACTGGGAGTTGCGTAATGAATGAATGAATGAATGAATACATGAATGAATCTATGAACAAACGAACAAGTAAAAAAAAGAAAGAAAGAAAAGAAAGAATACATGAAAGATAAGAAAGAAAAGAATGGTTAGCGACAAGTGTGACGGGCACGTACAACGGGGCTCGCTACCCGCGTTGCACGGACGCCAACCTGGTCGATAACGCATTATGGCTAAGGGTTAGCCTACGGCTCGGAGATAGCCGTTAAGTTAAAATGACAAGACAATATGAAATGGTCGTGGACAAATGGCATGAACGATGGGGGGGAGGGAATACCGTGGCCGTCATGAGGAAGGATTCTGCGGCACGGGCGATAGGGGGGAAAACCGTGGCCGGCCTAGGCGGAATCAATACGGGGCTTACGGGCTGCTGGGTGCGGGCTTGGGCACCAGGAGACGTAAGTGCAGGGTATATTCAAGAGACTTAACGGGGTGTACCAGCCATCACCCTATGCTAAGTTGAGAAATACCAAGGGGATATGTCCAAATGGCTTGTGATGCCAGCGACCGGTGCATATAGATTAAGTGGGCTTTGCTGGTGGCTATCCACGTGCAAGTCCTTGCATTGAAATCAAAGTAGTCTAAGTAAAATGAACAAGTGCCTCCTGAACATGCTCGAAATGCAACACTTGGAACATGCTTGAAATGTAACACCCTGAACGTGCTTGAAATGTAACACACCAAATGAAAAAGAGTAATTCATGCAAGTGAGTTAGATAACTGCCCACGACGTGCTAGAACCCGAGGAAGGGACACGCTCTTGATATTGAAAGTTTACATGAGACACGTTAAATTATTTCTTATGAATTGTTGACTAACTTGGTTTACTTGGACAGGGAAGGTCGGACGGTAAGTATGGATAAGTCGTGTATGTATCTTCATGTGACACTTGAATTCAGCAACACGATATAGGACATGATATGTGCCCTGAAATTGACCCTAAGGCAAGATTAGAAAGACAATGAATGATAGATGGTGCACGAAAGTAAATGGAACGTGTTTGGTAATGATAGCATTATGGGCGAGCTAGCCTCCCCACCAGTTTATAACAATGTACTGATAACCCCACAGTCTGCTTGCAGGATGCAGGAGACGTCTGCGGGTGCGGAGCTTCCATCGAACGTGTTAAGGCACGGAGCCAACTCTGGGGCCTTGGGACGTTGCAGAAAGCTGAAGCACCCTATACAGGACATAATGTATCGGAACATCGCCATGAATCATTCCATGTTATAAGCCACTTGGCACGCCTTTTATGTTTCAGAGAGAGAGAGAGAGAGCTTGAGCGACTTGTAAACTCGGCCTGGCACCGCTTGTAAACTTCTTGAATATTAATAAAGAGATTGAATTCGCTTCAACTTGTGTTCATTTACTTTCCGCTGCAAAATGGGGACACTCTGTGCGACTCTATGGCCTAAGCTCAAATTAGCCTTTTCTGGACTTGGCCTTGCACGGGTGCAACCTAGGCCCATGCGGTATCACGCCTTAGCGAGGACGATCGCTCCTACGGGAGCGGGGTGTGACAGATTGGTATCAGAGAACGGCTTTACATCCTTGGACTTTATATCGATTTTCTCAGTTTTGAAAGCTCGTTGAAACAAAAGAAGTATACGCTCTCTCTCTCGTTGTGCCTCAGGATGTTCCATACAATAAGTCTAATATTTTCAAAAGCTCCTACAAGTACTCGGTTGAACGGGATCGATAGGCGAAGGCCTTTGTGCCAAACCACGATAGACTTGAGTCGAAGGAAAAACTAAAATGCTAGAAGTTAGCAAACGCAAGGTGCGCTTGAATAACCTTACACTAACAATGTTGAACGATGTTAAACTTGACTCGATAGAGAACACATGCTAAGTTAACATGTCGCATGCGTGCCTGACTAGTCTTGCGTCGACCTAGCAAGTGAGCGTGCAAACTTGAATATAGTCTGCACGGGATGGTTATGCGGCACAACTTAGTCCGCGTGTCGCACACCTCGACCTTTGGGTGCAATCGGGTTGCGAGCGATATCAAGTATCGCTTGATCGAGAACGGAGATACACTTTGAGTGTCTGTCGATAGGAACGCTATCGAGTTTACGCTTAGGCGTGCTTGGATGATTAATTTAGATCTTGAAGAATAGTACGAATGACCTAGTGCGTCGATACGATGTGAGCGATTACGCTAGAGATTCGTCGAACACATCTAAAAAATGTCTTAGCAAATGATGCGAATGTGATTGAGGATTTATAGAATGACTTGAACCCGAGTGGTGTATGTGATAGCTTTGAGGAAGAATAAGAATGAGTGTCAACGACTAGTCGAGTGGCTCGAACCCTGAGTGGTGTATGGACGTCATAGAAATTGTTCGAGCGAGACTAAAGGATTTACGGATCGTACGAGTATGTCGACAAGCGATGCGATCGCGCAAAGCCTTAGAACGTGTCACGCTTAGTTGGCCGTGACTTCAAAAGTCCCAAACGAGATGTTGCTGGACAACTTGTCAATGGGCAACACAAGTTAGAAAATAGTTCGAAACGATGAATGAAAATGAATGGTCTTGATCGAGGAAACTTAGAGGATCGCGCGTACAATTTCGGATTGATTCAAAAGAAATGTGACTTGAGTTTGGAGAACGATATTGCAACTAGCTCGAGGAATAGCGACCGAACTTGATCTTGGATTGAATCGAATGGAATTGTGGTATATTTAGTTTGGACAATAGCATCAGTCGCACGACTCAAAATTGGTTGCAAAGGAAGATCGTCAGGTTACGCATATTGTCGATGATATTGAGGCGTATCAAAGATCGATATGCGATAACTCGGGGGTACTCTGACTCGGCGAATGACGATCGTACAAATATCATTGTTCCGTTGGATGCTATAATTGGGATGTTAAAATGTGTCAAGAAAAAAATAGACTTGGCTCGAGGATTTTCTGGTTGAATGAATGATGGTCGGACTATCGAATAGAGATATCGGCTTGGATGAAAATGAGAATGCTTGGATTTACTTCGATGATAACCCAACGTCGACATGCTTGTCTTACGCGAGCGCAACTCCAGCCTCGCACATGCGTCGCACCGATTACGGCGATCACTCCGCATGAGCTGGTATGGTGATTCATACAGCAGGGGTAATTGAACTAGCATGGCGTGACAATTTATGTGCTTCGACTTGTGGTTTGATGCGAAGGTGTCTTGAGAATGATTCGGTGTGCTTGATGATTAAGTTTGAGGATTGAGTAGGTCCAATCCGCGTATCGAGAATGAATTAGTCTAGACGCAAGCAACAGTTACGCCCCGATGAGAATGATTATTCCGCGGAAGCGTTGCATGGTGATTCATGAACCACCGTAGATAATCGGACTCACGTGAGATAGGGGCACAATATATTGTCAAAGCTAGATAAACTCGTGATCGAATACATGAATTGGTTAGAATGGATATGTGAAGTATGTCAATTGGGTGATTTGAATGGATTCGAATACACGCAACGAATGCATTGATGAGAATAGGTGATCGTGCTCGATGTTTAAAAATCTGAGTAACGCGAGCTTGGGTAGAAAATCCTGTACTACCGACTTTGGTTTGACCCTAGGATTGGGGTCAGTGTTGGCATTATTGTTGGGGAACTATGATTCCAATCCTGACATTGACTTAGCCTCGAAAAGATGGCCTAGCGGTTAGGCGAGACGTCCTGTTTCATGAGTTATCAATCGAAAGATTGATCTTGAGGATTGGCATGGATGGACAGCGTGAATCACGAATATAGGAAACCCTGCTCACGAGACTCGGCTGACATGCATATATTTCAGGGACGCCTGAGTTTGTACACGATACGACTCGAGTGAGAATGATGAATTCTCTATCATACAGCTTGGCTGAATGCATGTATTCTGGGGACGCCTGGAATGTGTGCACGATCCAGCCAAGTGATACGTTGAGTACAAACGAGACTTGAGGAATGGATGAGTGTCGAGAACTTGAAATCGTGTTAAAAAAGGAATGATACTAGTACGAGCGTGGCTCAGAATCAAAGAAACGTGTGGACAGAGTGAGCGTGAATGACGACGAGATTAGCCATAAACAAGTGAATGGTATGGAATCGATATCGTACAAGTAAAAGTTGGTATAACAAATTGAACCATTGATAGGAATGTATACTCGATGATAGTACAATACGTGGTCTTGAATCGGACGAAAATTACTTAGACTTGGTCGACCCCGCTAAGAAGAAATCATACTGATTTCGTTGACACAAACGCTTGAGAAGCGAATTGGGTCATCTCGATGACCGAGATAAATGAAAGTGAGTTTGCCTCAGCATACGACCCTCGCATTTGACGAGTTACAACATGCCTCGTGAAACCATTTTCGTCCCATGACACGAAAAAATAGCAACTAAGACGAAGAAACACTTGAATTGAATAAGTACAATCAACTCTAAAATGAATGAAAGGCTATTCAATAAAATCGACCAAATGCGTGCGACCTGGAACTTAGAAAGGTATCAATTATGGTTCGATGCCATCGAACGATAGAGCCGTTCGATGAAATTGTCTAAGAAACACGACGACACGAGTTAAGGAATGGTAGGATGACCTGCACTCAGAAAGTCTTGAGGACGAGACTTATTTTGAGTGGTATATTATGTAACGACCCGCTCCGCCCTAGCGGAACGCCGATTCAAACGGCAAATGCAACGACTCGAACGAGCCGTCGACCCGAAGAGTTGGCATCGACCTGATGAAGAATCGATGCAAGACTTACATTGGCCCGTCAAGATGAATCCAGACTTAGACTTTCAAAGTCGCGCTCGGAGTATCGCTCGGTCGATGCGAACATCGCTAAGGTGGGTGGCTCCGATGAACCCGTCTATGCTTAGCCTAGACACATAACAATATGGACACTATCACTAGAATCGCTAGGCGATAACACCGTGCATGCTAATAAATGACTCAACGCACCTAGCTAAGGGAATAATCCCATCTTGCATGCTTGTTTAGAACATAGAAAAGAACTCGGCAAATATAGAAACTCTCGTACCGTGCTCTACGCTCGTGCTAAGGCACAAGCTCATGTTCATGTCCCTTATGCGTTCAAACAATGAAACAATGAATGGTTTACAACAATGAAACAAGAGGACTATCAACATAGTCGCTTCGAGTAGAGTTTAGCAACATTGAAAGGCTATGGGACGGATGGGTCGCCAACGCGACTCCCACACTGGGAGTTGCGTAATGAATGAATGAATGAATGAATGAATGAATGAATACATGAATGAATCTATGAACAAACGAACAAGTGAAAGAAAGAAAGAAAAGAAAGAAAGAAAAGAAAGAATATATGAAATATAAGAAAGAAAAGAATGGTTAGCGACAGGTGTGACGGGCACGTGCAACGGGACTCGCTACCCGCGCTGCACGGACGCCAACCTGGTCGATAACGCATTATGGCTAAGGGTTAGCCTACGACTCGGAGATAGCAGTTAAGTAAAAATGACAAGACAATATGAAATGGTCGTGGACAAACGGCACGGGCGATGGGGGGAATACCGTGGTCGTCATGAGGAAGGATTCTGCGGCACGGACGATGGGGAAAAAATCGTGGCCGGCCTAGGCGGAATCAATACGGGGCTTACGGGCTGCCTGGGTGCGGGCTTGGACACCAGGAGACATAAGTGCAGGGTATATTCAAGTGACTTAACGGGGTGTACCAGCCATCACCCTATGCTAAGTTGAGAAATACCAAGGGGATATGTCCAAATAGTTTGTGACGCCAGCGACCGGTGCATATAGATTAAGTGGGCTTTGCTGGTGGCTATCCACGTACAAGTCCTTGCATTGAAATCAAAGTTGTCTAAGTAAAATGAACAAGTGCCTCCTGAACATGCTCGAAATACAACACTCGGAACATGCTTGAAATGTAACACCCTGAACGTGCTTGAAATGTAACACACCAAATGAAAAAGAGTAATTCATGCAAGTGAGTTAGATAACTGCCCACGATGTGCTAGAACTCGAGGCAGGGACACGCTCTTGATATTGAAAGTTTACATGAGACACGTTAAATTATTCCTTATGAATTGTTGACTAACTTGGTTTACTTGGACAGGGAAGGCCGGACGGTAAGTATGGGTAAGTCGTGTATGTATCTTCATGTGACACTTGAATTTAGCAACACGATATAGGACATGATATGTGCCCTGAAATTGACCCTAAGGCAAGATTAGAAAGACAATAAATGATAGATGGTGCACGAAAGTAAATGGAATATGTTTGGTAATGATAGCATTGTGGGCAAGCTAGCCTCCCCACCAGTGCATAACAATGTACTGATAACCCCACAGTCTGCTTGCAGGATACAGGAGACGCCGGCGGGTGCGGAGCTTCCATCGAACGTGTTAAGGCACAGAGCCAACTCTGGGGCCTTGGGACGTTGCAGGAAGCTGAAGTACCCTATACAGGACATAATGTATCGAAACATCGCCATGAATCATTCTATGTTATAAGCCATTTGGCACGCCTTTTATGTTTCAGAGAGAGAGAGAGAGCTTGAGCGACTTGTAAACTCGGCCTGGCGCCGCTTGTAAACTTCTTGAATAACAATAAAGAGATTGAATTCGCTTCAACTTGTGTTCGTTTACTTTTCGCTGTAAAATGGGACACTCTGTGCGACTCTGTGGCCTAAGCTCAAATTGGCCATTTCTGGACTTAGCCTTGCACAGGCGCAACCTAGGCCCGTGCGGCATCACGCCTTAGCGAGGACGATCGCTCCTACGGGAGCGGGGCGTGACAAAGAAACAGGTGGATGAGTTACAGGACAAGGGCTTCATCCGATCGAGTTCTTCACCGTGGGGTGCGCCAGTACTTTCTGTACCGAAGAAGGATGGGTCGGTACGGATGTGTATCGACTACAGGGCACTCAACAGCCTCACGATCAAGAACAAGTACCCGCTGCCGAGGATCGATGACCTGTTCGATCAGCTGAGTGGAGCGAAGGTATTTTCCAAAATTGATCTGAGGTCAGGCTATCATCAGGTGAAGGTGAAGAAGGAGGATATTCCGAAGACAGCTTTTAGGACTCGGTATGGCCAGTTTGAGTTCATGGTGATGCCGTTTGGGTTAACTAATTTCCCGACGGTGTTCATGAACTTGATGAACAAGGTGTTCCAACAGTACTTGGACAAGTTTGTGGTAGTATTCATCGATGACATTTTGGTGTATTCGAAGACCCCAGAGGAGCATGAGGAGCATTTGAGAGTGGTTCTGGAGACTCTCAGGAAGGAGCAGCTGTACGACAAGCTCTTGAAGTGTAAGTTTTTCTTGGATCGAGTTGACTTCCTAGGTCATGTGGTGATCGAAGATGGGATCTCAGTCGACCCGAAGAAGATCAGGGCAGTTGAGGCGTGGACAGCACCGAGTTCAGTCGCAGAGATCAGGAGCTTTCTAGGATTGGTAGGATACTACATGAGGTTTGTTCAGGATTTCTTCCGGATTACAGAGCCATTGACTAGGATGACCAGGAAGGACGCAGAGTTTTTCTGGTCAGAGGAGTGTCAGGTTGCTTTTGATGAGTTGAATAAGCGACTGACGACAGCCCCGATTTTGACATTGCCATCAGGATCAGGCGGGTTCACTATCTACAGTGACGCCTCAGGAAAGAGTTTGGGTTGTGTCTTGTAGCAGCATGGGAAGGTGATTGCCTATGCATCCAGGCAGTTACGTCCGTATGAGAAGAACTACCCTACCCATGATTTGGAGTTGGCGGCGGTTATCTTTGCTCTGAAGTTTTGGAAGCACTATTTATACGGAGAGCCTATGAAGATCTTTACAGACCATAAGAGCTTGAAGTATGTGTTTACACAGAAAGAGCTCAACATAAGGCAGCGCAGATGGTTGGAGTTGATGAAGGACTTCGACATTTCATTGCAGTACCATCCAGGGAAGGCCAACGTGGTTGCCGATGCCTTGAGTAGGTATCCGGTAGCTATGTGCTTGACGATGGATCGTCACCTATTAGCAGATTTAGAGAGTTTGGGGATCGAGGTGATCTTGCCAGGAGTTCAAATGCAGATGTGGGGCCTTCAGATTCAGTCAAACTTGATGTAGAGGATCAAGTTAGCTCAGTTCGACGATGTTACTCTGCGGTGTATCCGAGAGGAGGTTCGAGCAGGATTGGCAGATGTAGAGTTCGTCATTGCGGAGGACGGCACATTGAGGTACGGTTTCAGACTGTGTGTGCCTAGCAGAGAACTTCGGGAGCAGGTTATGCAGGAGGCCCATCGCTCTCAGTATACTATGTATCTAGGTTCCAGCAAGATGTATAAAGATTTGAAGGAGCATGTATGGTAGTATGGGATGAAGCGGGAGGTAGCATGTTTCGTAGCCAGGTGTCTAGTCTGTCAGTAGGTTAAGGCAGAGAGGCAGAGGCCAGGAGGACTGTTGCAGCCATTGCCCATTCTGGAGTGGAAGTGGGAGCACATTATGATAGATTTTGTTTCGGGATTGCCGCGTTCACCAGGAGGGAAAGATGCAATTTGGGTCATCGTGGACAGGTTGACCAAATTGGCCCACTTTTTGCCATTCAAAGTGGGGACGTCTACTGAGAAGCTAGCGAAGTTGTATATGCGGCAGATTGTCAGGATACACGGAGTTCCGATGAGCATTATTTTGGATCAGGATAGTCGCTTTATTTCCCATTTCTAGCGAAGTCTGCAGACTAGTTTGGGCACTCAGCTCAAATTCAGTACTGCATACCACCCACAGATGGACGGAAAGTCAGAGAGGACTATTCAGACTCTCGAGGACATGCTGCGGACTTGTGTTCTGGATTTTGGAGGATCATGGGAGGATCACCTGCACTTGGTAGAGTTTACATACAATAACAGTTTTCTGGCCAGCATTGGTATGTCACCATTCGAGGTATTGTACGGGCGTAGATGTCGTACTCCTTTGTCTTGGGATGATGTTGGAGAGCGAGCTTTATTGGGACCTGAGATGGTTGTTGGCGCAGCTGAGAAGGTAAAGCTCATCAGGGATCGACTTTGCGTGGTGCAGGGCAGACAGCAGCATTGGGCCGACAACCACCGGAGACCTTTACAGTTTGAGGTATAGCTTAGACTTAGAATTAGAATCTTGTTGTTTGTGATTTTTGTTGATTATGTGATTGTTTAGTTAATTGAGACCATGCTTGTGCTAGGTTGGAGATATGATATTCTTGAGGATTTCACCGACTCGAGGCACTATTCATTTCGGTGGAGGAAGGAAGCTTAGCCCATGCTATGTCGAACCTTTTATTGTCAGCAGAAGGGTCGGTGACGTATCATACAGACTGGACTTGCCCTCTTCCTTAGCGGGAGTCCACAACGTATTTCACGTATCGTAGTTGAGACGGTATATGGCGGATCCTAGCTATGTACTGGACCATTCCGAGATTGAGGTGGGACCTACTCTCAGTTTTCAAAGCAGCCTATGGAGATTTTGGACCGACGGAAGAAGGTGTTGCGGAACCAATCGATACCCTTAGTTCGCGTAGCTTGGAAGCATCACTCTCCAGGAGAGTCCACCTGGGAGAGAGATGATGAGATGCACGAACGATACCCCTATCTTTTTCAGTCTTGAGGTATGATTTTGTTCTTTCTTAATCATGCAGTTTGTCTTTAATTTTGAGGATGAAATTATTTTAAGGGGGGTAGACTTGTAGCATCCACTTTTTCATAGAAGGGCATTTTAGTCTTTTTAGCCATTTTGGCCTTTTTGTGATTTTCTAGATATGTTGACTTGTGTTGTGCTAGCAACTGGTTTAGCCTTAGAGGACATTGTATAGGAGCCTAAACATGCCCTAGAATTATTATTTTTATTTTTAGAATTTATTTTAGGCTTGAGTTTATTTAGAAGGCTTTTAATTGATTTTTAGCCTTTTTGCATGTTAGCCTTTTAGCCTTTTGACTTGGGCCTATTTTTACTTAAGAATGAGTTGGTCCAAGTGAAACCCTAACCCTAGAGACCTATTCCTGGCCGCCCAACAGCAGTACCCCCTCCCTTTTCATTTTATTTGTGAAGTTTTAGCCTCCACAAGTGAACCCTTAGAGATCCCCTTCTCTAAAACTCCTTTTCCCTTCATCCAGAGTCCGTTTCTTCCCAAAAGAACTCCGTTGCACTCGTTAAGGAGAGATAGATCTGCTGGAGCATTTCTAACGAGGAGACAGAGGCATTTGCTTGAGGAGAATCGGCCGACACGACAACCGAAGAGCTCCGTTCATTGAGTTTTTGACACTCAATAGGTAAACCCTAATCTACCAAAGTAAATCTAGAATTTCTTTCACTTTTGCATTCATATAGGTGCCCTAGACTTGCCCACAAAGTTTAGTTGGATTTCGACTTCGTTTGATGGCAGTATCGGACACGTGTCGGTCCCTTACGGCACGTGTTCGACGAAATGCCGCTTAGGATAGAAAGTTGTTGTTTTTCGATTCTGTCTTTATGGATGTTTAGATAATATTAGTTTAATCAACTTTTGTGAAGACGAATTTGATATTGATGATGTTACAACGGCGTGTCGGGCATCGGACGCACGTGCACGGATCTCATGCACGAGGTCGTGCGTGCCCTGTCGTCAGTGCGTTGTATCTCGATGCACATACCATATTTTTACGTGAAATTTCTTGAGCATGTAGGGGAAATCTCTGCCCCAATGCTCGTAAAATTTCATGACTTTTTGTTGAGCGAGCGCGGAGAAATCCGACGTGCACCGCTCAGTCGCACTGTGCATTCAGGCTAATTTTTGTCGCTAAAACGGACTTCGTGCGCGCACACGACGCAACGATCACCAATTCCAGGACCTGGGACACGTCGACCTATACCTAGACTACCCGAGGGACCAACCCCGAGTTGTGGCGTGGCCCGACGAGCGAGCCACGGAGACGGAACCACGCGCACGAGGGCGCACGGGCACGCGTGCGCACAGCAGGCCGTGCGCAGGTGCGGGGCTGCGTACGTCACCTTGGCGCAACGTGTCGCTGTGTTTTCATGTCCTAGACCTACCCCAGGACCCCCCAGCTATGTGCACGGGCGCGGAGCTTTTTGTTGTGTTTGTGGCGCTCAATCGAGCGGGAACGCACGCACAAGTACGCGTTGTCACGCGATATCAGGAATTTTCGATACGCGTTCTGTGGACACGACACGGATACGGTTTCGAACCCGAGAGTATACGAGCGCATCACGTGGGTCGAGACCAACGTGTATGCCGAGTTTCGCGGGTTCATTTGGTGTATATTTCATTTTGGGTCGTTGTGTGAAAAATGAGTTTTTCTTTAAATTCAATTTTGAGTTTAAATATGAAATTTTGATTTCCAGTGAATTAACTTGTAAAATCTGAGTTTTTGGTACGTGTATGATGTTTTGGATTTGTGGGAAACAACTTTTGGATTTATTTCATATTTTTCTATCATTTATGAGCATATGTGTTTTCCTTGTAGCTATGTATATATATAATTAAATATATACATTAGAAGACTCTGTTGAAACCCATTGCTAATACATATATGTTGAGAATGGGTTGAGGGGGATTTAATTCCAGATTTTGATTCGCTAAACTATTTCAAAAACCATTGGCTATATATATATATATATATATATATATATATATATATATATATATATATATATATATATATATATATATATATATATATATATATACATATATATATATATACATATATATATATATACATATATATATATATACATATATATATATATATATATATATATATATATATATATGTGTGTGTATATATACATATATATATATATATATATATATATATATACATATATATACATATATATATATATATATATATATATATATATATATATATATATATATATAGATAGTTTCCTATTTGTTTATATGTATATAGTATATTAAATTGTGGTATATCATGGTTGTGTTTTACTATTTTTAATCTCAGATTTGATCCCATTTCAGTAATCTCTAGGTCACACACACACAAGCATTTGTTAGAATTAAGGTCAGCTTGTATTGTAAATACATGTGTATGTATATATACCTATATTGTGTATAGATTTTATGCTTGAGAACCCTCTTGGAGTGGATCGTAGTTGTAAATATAACTATAGGAGTCCTAGGACAGATTTGATTTGTCATTTTGAGCCTAGTTTAGTCGAATTGGCCGACAAGTTGACCAAATTGACAAAAGTCAACTTTGGGTCAAACTTGATCCAATTCAACTCAAACGAACTCCGAATGACTTAGAATTCTGTATGACCTAAAAATCAGTAGACGGACTAGTTGATCCAGGTTTGACCAGGTTTGACCAGCGTTGACCAGGTTTGACCTGAGTTGACCAAGGGTTGACTTTGACCAAAAGGGACCTAGAAGCATGTAGTCTTGTATTCTAGCTATTTCTTTTGATATTGTAGACTTGGTTGTGACATGTGTATACTTTAAATAGGTTTATATTGTCCCAGTTTAGCTATACTTCATCATCAGTAGTTCAGTTTGCCAGGCGAGTACATTCTCTGATCTTTTCATACTTCTTTGGATATGTTCTCTTGTTATAGACTAGTATACTTGATGCTGACACGATGTTCACACGGATTAGTACCCTCTGGATCTTTTTATGCGATGTTATCCCCTCGAATACATTGAGTATATCATGTTCATGTACTTTATCGTGGCCATCATGTACTCTATGTATTCATATTTATCCATGTGCACTCATGTGTTATTCATGTACACTCATGACCATATGAGCCCCATGTATAAATTAGTTGTTATCCATGTGCAATAACATGTCATGTCTTGATCCTTGTGTTTTGATTGGGGGCAGGAAGAGTGTAGTTGGTTATGTGATCATTATCCCCACTCGGTATCCATGTGCAACTCCATGGTTTATCCATGTACAACCCAAACCGTTTATATAACCAATTCATGCTCTAAATCACGTAGATGGTTACATTTCTCTATTTATCATATTATATCTCACCTTATAGTCTCTCTCTTGTTGATTTTCTTTACAACGATTCATGTATAGTTTTCTATAGCTTGCTTTATATGTCCAATCCTGATATGAACTATTGTGAGAGATATGTGCTCATTCCGTCCTGATTGGGCATGTTAAAATTTTACAGGTGATGATGAAGAGTTCTGCCCTACTTATTATGGCATTGGCTTAGATGACACCGATGACATGGACCCCCAGGAGGATCCAGCAGTCGCTGAGGACTTGCCCATAGTCTAGCTGAGACTTAGTATTTTATTATCTTTCTATTTGAGATATTATGAGTTGTACTTGAGTTTTGTTCTGGTGGTTTACACCTAGACTTTTATTATATCTGTGACTCTCTCGAGATTTATTCTTCTATTCCATCTTAGTGTTGTGATTGAGTTACTTATTATTTACTCTCCATTCGGAGCTTATTCTGGACTGTGTTAGAGATTGTGACTCAGGACAGCGTTCTACTACCGACACTGTGGCGTAGGCTGGGCGTATTTACTTCTCGTGCCCTTTCACTGGGTGCGAATCGTGACACATTTTTAGTGGTGGCCCATGCTGGTCCAATCACAACTAGTGTGATTTCGTAGTGGTACTCGAACTAGAGTGTCATTACAGCCTGCAGTAGGATATAAAATATAAGTTAAGGTTCCAGCAGAGGAGAAGGTTGACCAAGTCAGTTTATTGCTTCAGGATCTTGCTCGCGATAGGTGGGCATCAGAAAAGGTTGGAATGGGACGTCATGTTCCTTGGGATAGCTTTAGTACAAGATTCAAAGCCAAGTATTTTGGCATAGTTGCACGGTATAAGCTTCAGCAGAGGTTTATCAGTCTCAAACAGGCTGGTAAGACGGTGGATGGATATACAACGGAGTTCTGCAGGTTGAGTCAGTTTGCACCCGCGATGGTAGCTACAGAGCAGGAAAAGACTATGAGGTTCCAGCAGGGACTTCATCTGGAGATTCTACAGCTAGTGGAAGGGCACGACTATCAGACTTTTGATGCCGTTTTAACGGCAGCACGGAGGCATGAGCTTACCCAACAAAGGTTGGCAGTAAGCACTGGAGGCCAGAAGAGGTCTTATTCCCAGAGTAGGGGCGAAGGAACAGTGCAACGAACATCGGCACCAGTACCCAGCATCCGTATTCATGAGTCAGGAGCACTCTAAAGGACGGCAGTATCAGAGATAACAGCACCAGTTCGGCATTAGCAGCCGAGGAACCAGCAGCAGCGCCAGGGGGCGCCCATTGGATGTATCCCAGAAATTTTAAAATATATTTTTATTTTTTTTATTTGAACTAAATGGTAATTTTTAGAATTTTTATAAATAATTACTTATTCAATTATTACGGTAGATGACTTTAGCCATGGTAGAGTTTTGGAGTACAAGGTGACTAGAAATCGTAGCACGGATAGTGCAATGGCGTGCTTTGACAAGTATATTAGCCCTGGTAGGGAAGGCCGAGCCATAGTGATGTCCTAATTAGGAAAACCAGGCCAGGTTGCGACTTAACCCTTACCGAAGATTTATTTATTTATTAATTATATTATTGAGATTTAGAAAATCCGGTTGTACCGAACTAGTCCAGATTGGACCCAAAACAAGCCCAAGCCTACGTAGTCATGCAGTACGTCCAATGATATTCGTGTTGATGTAATTTGGTGTTAAACCCGAAATTGCTAGAATTATTAATTGTTGGATTTCTTTTATCTGTAGCGTAATCTTAGTCTTAGTTTTATTATTATTATTATTATTATTATTATTTTATTATTATTATTATTATTATAGTCGGATCAGGAAAATATGTTTCTAAAACTAATTATGGACTTTTTGATTGTGGCCTGTCCTGATCCCGTGCCCGGAGTCCGACCCCGAGTCCGGACACCAGACCCCGTCTTCCGAACCCACCCTTAGATTTTCCATTAAAACCTGTAATTAAATCTATTTATATTTATATGTATTCATATAGTAGTTTGATAAGTTTTTATTAAAAAATAAATAAATGAAACAAAATCCAATTTTTCCCACGACCTGGCCTCCCACACGACCAGGTCGTTTCCCCCATTTTGCTCCAGCTCCCCCTCTCCCTCTACTCATTCTTCTTCCTTTTCTTTTAAACCCGCCCCTGCTCTCTCTCTTCCCCTCATTTCCATTCCCTCTCACTCTTTCTCTCACTCCCAAACCCATTTTCCCATTTCTCCTGATCCCCAACCCGTGCCCTAGCCGCTCGCGCGCCCACCTCCCGGCCGCACCCTGCCGACCGCGACCTCCCGGCGCCACTTCCTCGCCGGACCCAAGCCGGCCGGCGCCTCCGTCCGCCTCCGACCGGAGGCCGCGCCCTGCCTCGCCTTCCCGATGACCCCCTAACCAGCCGCGCGACCGCCTCCTGAGGCCGCAGCGCTGTCCCGCCGGCCAGATCTGCCCCCAGCGACCCCCTGCCCTCTGTCCCGCCGGCCAGATCTGGCCCAGGCGACCACCGAGTCCCCGTGCCGCCGGCCAGCGCCTTTTCGGCGTGACCTCGAGCCCTGTCGGCTTCGCCCCAGTGTTGTCACGCCCCAGAACCAGAATACTGGAGAGCGGGGGCAGACATAGCCAGCTACGTATATGAAATGGAATCCATCTCGCTATACGGTCACGGCTGTCTAGATACATGAGGGTTTATCTACAAGCCAACAGTCTCTTAAGGTCATGAACAAGCCTAGTGTCTCAATCACAAGCAAGTAAGTAAAAGTCACAAGATGTATGATCATTAAATATACAATAGTAAGGCGTCCCAAACATTACATATTCATTTGATCATGAAGCTAGTCGTTACAAAATGTCAGGACTAGCAAGAGTTTAGTCATACATGATCAACCCTAGGATCTGTTAATCATGTTACAGCCCGTAGGGAGACAGTAAGTAAGTGCAATCGAGCTAAACAGGTGCTCGTCGGCTAAACGCCTAAAAAGAATATTTTTACAATAGAGTAGGAGAGCCAAAAATAACCCACTCGTTGCCAGGGTTCCGTCTAGTGGCCACCATCTGGCTGGAAGGTCGGTAGATCCTCTGGAGCTGCTCCGAAACCTGGCCACACAAAACCAGCTGGGTCAGACCCAGAAAGAGCAAGTGCCACAAAGGAGACTTCACTTAAGAACCAAAACCAGCAATCAGCACAAGATATAAATAAAAGTAAGAACTGGAAATAAAGAAAATACATCAGGATGATATACGACGAGATAACCATGGAACTATTCAGATAACCAGGTTACAACCCGTAAACCAAACAGGGACCGGGGTTGTAACCCTTCGTCTGAACAGGACTTGGAATTCTAACCATTTATCGGTAAAATAAATACAAGCATTTTGGTCATGCAGTAATCAGGATCAGGGCAACGCTAGACTGGTTAGACTCCATCCAATTACTTCACGGCCAAGCAAGAATTATGGCTTGATACTTTAACTAACTAGGGTTGTCACAAGCCTAATTACTAGCAAGATGCAGTAAGATTATTCCACAGCCACAAGCCCTGCAGACCATCCAGGTTACCCGGGTTAAAAGATTAGAGTTGAATTCAGATGGGTACATCGTCCAGGAAATGAATGTACCCTTAGGTAGCTTGAAGGGTGTAACACATGACAGTGTGCTGGAAATGTGCCCTACTCGACGGCAGGCTACAGATCCCAAGGCGTGCCCAGGTAACGGGATTGCCTGTAGCTGGGAAATCTCGTCATGACTAATGTATTAATCTAGTTATTAGCCTTAGGCCATTTTAGTAGGTACTCCTGACCGTGGTACTCAGGAGTCCCTGTCCTAGACATGATGCAGGACAGGACTGGTTTATTTATACAAACACAATCGCCCACGGTGTCCAGATTAATTATACAGGTCATATCATGTCAGGTAGCCGTCGTAACAGCTATTCGAGATAATTATGTCAGGTTATCATGCCAAGTGTACTTGTCAGGAGTGCGCCACGACGGGCCACTATCTGGTCATGTCAGGTTATTATGTCAGGAGTGCACCACTACGGGTCACTATCACGTCATGCTCAATTATCAATTACAAACATATCAAGATACAGGGCTATAGAAGATCCAGGGTAATCAGGCTACGCTCAAGTCAGGCTACGCTCAAGTCAGGCTACGCTCAGATCAGGCTACGCTCAGGTCAGGCTACGCTCAGGTCAGGCTACGCTCAGGTTAGGCTACGCTCAGGTCAGCATATATAAGACATATGCCTCCAAAAGGCAGCGTATGTACTCCATACGACTCCTCTTCAAGACAGCGTATGTACTCCATACGACTCCTCATCAAGGCAGCGTATAAGGTCCATACGACTCCTTGTCAAGGCAGCGTATGAGGTCCATACGACTCCTTGTCAAGGCAGCGTATGCAAGACATACGCTTCCAAAGGGCAGCGTATGAGGTCCAGACTACGCTACGCTAAAGAGCGCGCACAACTCAATGGCGCAAGCTAAAAAGCTCGTGCACTGCTCACTGTCTTCTCCAAATTAGCAAGAACTCCATGGTTTGAACCTAAAGCTTCAAAAGTCCATAACTTGGTCAAAACAAGTTCAAATCCAACTTTTCAAAGGTCAAAATTGGGTAGAATAAAATTCTCTACAACATGGAACCATCAAAACTTGAAAACAAAGAAGTTTGATAGATCAAAACCACCAAAATTCAAAAATAACTAATTTCTAGATCTACAAAAATTAAAGCCTCAAAATGAAAAATGACAAGTTCTAATGTGTCTTAGAAACATGAGGAGAAGCTAATAGAACAATAAAAATGGGCTCTCTTGTGGAAGTAAGTTGCACTTGCCTAGACCTCTCTCTTCTCTCTCTAGTAGATGAAGGGAGTAAATGGAAGAAGAAGAAGAGATTAATGAAGAGAGAGAAGAAGAATAGGTAATAAATATGAGTGGTGGTGGTAGGTAGGGGGTTCACCCCTTGGTTCATGATGAACCAAGAGCAATCCCAAACCGAACCAAGCCAACCCAAACCAAGAATAAACCAAGCCCAGGGAGGAAATTAAGCAAGGAAATCATGCAATACAAGAATAAATACATACATGTATTCCAGAAATACGTAATACGAACCACAAGCATTACAACTCTACCCACCTTAAAAGAATTTCATCCTCGAAATTTAATCAAGAGGCTAGAGGAGAAATGACAAGCTACATTAATCACATGCAAGCTATAACTAGGCAGACAATCACTCATTCAAGCAGGGAATCGAAGGCATGAGACATAAGAAAGACATCATACCTCACGAGTCAAACAAGTCGGGATACCGCGATCGGATATCATCCTCACGCTCCCACGTTGACTCCCCCAAAGAGTGATGACCCCAAGCAACTCGGACTAACTTTATAGTCTTGTTCTTGAGGATCTTCTCTCTCCGGTCCAATATAGACACGGCCCTCTCCTTATACGAAAGGTTGGTACCAACAACCAATTCCGAATGATCCAGGATGTGGCTCAGGTCCGGGATATACCGTCGTAATTGGGATACATGGAACACGTCATGCACCTCACTTAACGACGGTGGGAGAGCGAGACGATAGGATACATCTCCTACTCGCTCCAGAATGTCAAACGGTCCTATATACCTAGGACTAAGCTTGCCCCGTACGCCGAAACGAATGACGCCACGGTTAGGCAAAATCCTCAGGAATACATGATCGCCGACCGAAAACTCGAGAGGGCGCCGATAAGAATCGGCCCAATGGCGCTGGCGATCTTGGGCAACTCGAAGATGATCTCTGACTCGCCTGACCACTTTAACTGTCTGGACAATCATTTCTGGACCGAGCATCTGTTTCTCTCCAATATCATCCCAGGCTAGCGGGGATCTGCACTTCCTACCATACAGTGCCTCGAACGGTGCCATCTGGATACTGGCCTGGAAACTGTTATTGTACGAGAATTCTACCAGGTGCAAGTGATCTTCCCATGAACCACCAAAGTCAAGTGTGCAAGACCACAACATGTCTTCAAGAGTCTGGATCGTGCGCTCCGACTGACCATCCGTCTGCGGGTGATATGCTGAACTGAACTAGAGATGAGTTCCCAAACTCTCTTGCAAGCTACGCCAAAAGTGCGACGTAAATCTTGAATCTCGATCCGAGGTAATACTGACTGGCACACCGTGCAATCTGACAATCTGCCTGAGGTACATCTCTGCTAACTGAGCCATCGACTGACCAACTCTGAATGGAAGAAAGTGAGCCACTTTCGTGAGCCTGTCAACTATAACCCAGATAGCATCTCTACCAGCTAGGGATCTAGGTAGTCCAGTCACAAAATCTATGGTCACATGCTCCCACTTCTATTCTAGAATCGGTAAGGGCTGAAGAAGTCCAGCCGGTCTCTGATGTTCGGCTTTAACTTGTTGACAAACCAAACACCGAGAGACAAACCGAGCTATCTTCCGTTTCATGCCATTCCACCAGAAATGCTACCGAATATCACGGTACATCTTCGTACTGCCGAGATGGATGGAATACTGCGAACTGTGCGCTTCTGACATGATCTTCTGCCGGACATCTCCGCTGGGTACACAAAGACGCTTACCATGTCTAAGTGTACCATTCTCATGAATGCATAAGTCTGGTCTTCGTCCTGCCTCACACTCTGCTCTGAGTCACTGAAGCTTGGAATCTGCCGACTGCGCCATCTGGATCCTCTCGACTATAGTGGACTGAACTTACATACTGGCCATCAAGGCCACACTAGAAGGGAGAACAACTTCAATACCCATCTTCTGAAGATCTGCTAACAGCTCTGGTTGTGCTGTTAGAAAATAAACTCCCGCTCTCCTGCTCAATGCATCCGCAACAACATTGGCCTTTCCAGGATGATACTGCAGGTTGATATCATAATCCACAAGAAGCTCCAGCCACCTTCTCTGACGCATGTTAAGATCTTTCTGGGTGAAAACATACTTCAGGCTCTTGTGGTCGGTGAAAATCTCCACCCTGTCTCCATACAAGTAGTTCCTCCACAACTTAAGTGCAAACACCACTGCTTCCAGCTCCAAGTCATGGATTGGGTAATTCCTCTCATGATCACAAAGTTGTCGTGACGCATAAGCTATTACCTTCCCATGCTGCATCAGAACACATCCTAAACCTCCCCATCTGGAAGCATGAGAATAGGAGCTGTTATCAGGCCTCGCTTCAACTGCTCAAAAGAACTCTGACACTCTGCTGTCCAAGCAAACTGCGCATCCTTGCGGGTCAACTGCGTCAATGGCGCTGAAATTCGAGCAAAATCTGAAACAAATCGCTGATAGTAGCCGGCCAATCCAAGAAAACTACGAACCTCTGCAACTGTGCTGGGCACTGGCCATGACTCAATAGCCATAATCTTCTGGAGATCCACTTCTACTCCTCCTCGAGTGATGATATGACCCAAGTACGAAATGCGATCGAGCCAAAACTCGCATTTACTGAACTTGGCATATAACTGATGCTTTCTGAGGATCTGAAGAACTATACGGAGATGCTGCTCATGCTCCTCCTCACTCTTGCTGTAGACCAGAATGTCATCCAAGAACACAATCACAAACTGATCCAAGTAAGGCATGAAGATGCGATTCATGAGGTCCATGAATACTACCGGCGCATTGGTTGCTCCAAAAGGCATAACAAGGAATTCCCAACGCCCATATCTCGATCTAAAAGCTGTCTTCGGGATGTCCTGCTCTCTGACTCTGATCTGATGATAACCTGAGTGCAAATCAATCTTCGAGAATACTGAAGCCCCCTTGAGTTAATCAAACAAGTCATCTATCCTCGGAAGAGGGTATCTGTTCTTGATTGTCACTGAGTTCAAGGTACGATAATCAACACATAACCTGGACGTACCATCCTTCTTTTTTACAAGAAGCATCGGGGCTCCCCAAGGCGATCCACTAGCACGAATGAATCCCTTGGTTCTAAGTTCTTCATTCATCTTGTACAATATCTCTAACTCTGATGGCGCCATCCTGTAGACTCTCTCTGACACTGGGGCTGTCCTGGGAATCAAGTCTATAGTGAACTCGATCTCCCGCTCCGGAGGCATACTTGGAAGTTCTTCTGGGAAAACATCTGGAAACTCCTCGACTATCCTGGGCAACTGAACTGCTGCTACTGCCATCCGTAATACTGGAGGAGATGACTCAACTTCGCCTCGGGAGAAAGAAGACTCTGGCTCGCCTGGAATGCTAAAAACAACCCTGCCAACGTGGCAGTCTATCCTAGCACACTGGTTCCTCAACCAATCCATCCCTAGGACCACATCATAATCGGCCATCGGGAACTCTATCAATCTAGCGAGGAATTCTCTACCGCTAACTACGATCCGACACGAGGAAAATACTCTATCTACACCCACAAGTCCGTTACCAGTAAGTATATTGAGCCTTACTGATAATGACTCGGTCTCCAGTCCTACCCGTGTCGCGAATCGTATAGACATAAATGAATGCGATGCACCAGAATTAAATAAAGCTGAAGCTGGAAAGGAGTTGACGAGAATAGTACCTGCCACTACCTCTCCTGGTGCCAATCCTTCCTCCACGGTCATCACCATAGCTTGACCGTGCCCTCGGGGTGCTGGTCCCCTCTGCTGAAATCCTCGCTGCCCGCTCTGACTCTGGACTTGGGCTTGTGCATACTGCTGGGGGTTCTGCTGCTGGAACACTTGGGTATGAGGTGGCAAGGGCCTCGGCAATGGATACTACTGCTGCTGGACCGGAGCTGGTCCTTTCACCGAAGATCTAGAAAGGTTGGACGATGATGAACCACCCCTATTCGGGCAGGATCCAACCCTATGGTCTGGTGCTCCACAAGCCAGACATAATCCCTGTGCCCTGCGATATTCTGCCACCACATGGCCTGGCTTCCCACAATAAGAACAACCCACTGCGGAAGATTGCTTCTGCTTCTGCTGCTGAGGGTGCGTCGGAGTTGAATGCTGAACCGACGTTACTGAGGCCGCTCGCCTCGGAGCTCCAATAGTCAAAGCCCTGGCTGCCGGGGCCGGTGCTGAAGACTGATTCATCTGGCCGTGAGATCTCTTCCGACTTTCGGCCCTATCCACATTCCTCTGGGAGGTATACTCATGCCTCTGGGCTGCTCTCAAGACTGCATCAAAAGTCTGATGCTCAAACTGCTCAACTACCAACAAGATCTCCAGGTGAAGTCTCTGCTGGAACCGCTGGGCTCTATCATACTCGGTTGCCACCAAAGTGGGAGCAAACCGACTGAGTCTGGAAAACTCGGCCGCATATCCGTCGACCGTCCTGCCTCCTTACTTCAGATTGGTAAACCTCGTCTGCAGATCATACCGAGCCACGGCATCGAAATACTTGGTCTGGAATCTCTCCCTGAATACTGCCCAAGCAATGGATGCTGCTAATCCAACGGCCTGCGCTGCCTACCAGCTGCGGGCAAGATCTAACAACTGCAGGCGCACAACGGCCACCTTCTCATTCTCTTGGGTCCTGGCTGCTTCTAGAATCACTTCTGTGTCCTGAAGCCATGCATCTGCTGCGATAGCATCCTCACTACCGTCGAAGAATGGAGGGTTCAAGCGCTTGAAGCTGTTGGCCGCGCTGTTACCCAAATGACCACCCCGGGTCAAAGCATCCGTCACTGCCTGGTGCAAGGCATCTCCACGCCGGTCTTGGGAAGCTATCAAGGTCCTGACGAGTCCTACCAAAGTACCGTCATCATGTTCTACAGGTTGAACTAGCTGGACTGGTGGCTCTTCGCTAGAAGGCACGACTATGGAGGCTACTCCAGAATGTTGGGCTTGATCTCCAGGTTGCTGCTGGTCCGCGGAAGGTGCTCCACCTTGCTGGTCGGTAGGACCACGAACAATGTCGCTGAAGAAGACGACACAGGGAACAATAAGGAAGGACCAGGACAGATCAACGATACAAGCATATGATCAGGACAAGAATCCAGGGATTCAGAAGATACGAGCAGAGATCAAGGACGAATACTGATTGAGACATCTATTCGGTAAACCCTCACATATCTTGATTTACAAGACCTGTATGGGCCACCACTTAAACCATGTCACGCCCCAGAACCAGAATACTGGAGAGCGGGGGCAGACATAGCCAGCTATGTATATGAAATGGAATCCATCTCGCTATACGGTCACGGCTGTCTAGATACATGAGGGTTTATCTATAAGCCAACAGTCTCTTAAGATCATGAACAAGCCTAGTGTCTCAATCACAAGCAAGTAAGTAAAAGTCACAAGATGTATGATCATTAAATATACAATAGTAAGGCGTCCCAAACATTACATATTCAGTTGATCATGAAGCTAGTCGTTACAAAATGTCAGGACTAGCAAGAGTTTAGTCATACATGATCAACCCTAGGATCTGTTAATTATGTTACAGCCCGTAGGCAGACAGTAAGTAAGTGCAATCGAGCTAAACAGGTGCTCGTCGGCTAAATACCTCAAAAGAATATTTTTACAATAGAGTGAGAGAGCCAAAAATAACCCACTCGTTGCCAGGGTTCCGTCTAGTGGCCACCATCTGGCTGGAAGGTCGGTAGATCCTCTGGAGCTGCTCCGAAACCTGGCCACACAAAACCAGCTGGGTCAGACCCCAGAAAGAGCAAGTGCCACAAAGGAGGCTTCACTTAAGAACCAAAACCAGCAATCAGCACAAGATATAAATAAAAGTAAGAACTGAAAATAAGGAAAATACATCAGGATGATATACGATGAGATAACTATGGAACTATTCAGATAACCAGGTTACAACCCGTAAACCAAACAAGGACCGGGGTTGTAACCCTTCGTCTGAACAGGACTTGGAATTCTAACCATTTATCCGTAAAATAAATACAAGTATTCTGGTCATGCAGTAATCAGGATCAGGGCAAGGCTAGACTGGTTAGACTCTATCCAATTACTTCACGGCCAAGCAAGAATTACGGCTTGATACTTTAACTAACTAGGGTTGTCACAAGCCTAATTACTAGCAAGATGCAGTAAGATTATTCCACAGCCACAAGCCCTGCAGACCATCCAGGTTACCCGGGTTAAAAGATTAGAGTTAAATTCAGGTGGGTACATCGTCCAGGAAACGAATGTACCCTTAGGTAGCTTGAAGGGTGCAACACATGACAATGTGCTGGAAATGTGCCCTACTCGACGGCAGGCTACATATCCCAAGGCGTGCCCAGGTAACGGGATTGCCTGTAGCTGGAAAATCTCGTTATGACTAATGTATTAATCTAGTTATTAACCTTAGTCCATTTTAGTAGGTACTCCTGACCGTGGTACTCAGGAGTCCCTGTCCTAGACATAATGCAGGACAGGACTGGTTTATTTATACAAACACAATCGCCCACAGTGTCCAGATTAATTATACAGGTCATGTCATGTCAGGTAGCCGTCGCAACAGAAGATCTAGGGTAATATTACAGGTCATGTCAAGTTCTGGACAAAAGGCGTAAGGATATAAAATGGACGTTAAATATCTAATAAAATATTAATATACAGGGCTATAGAAGATCCAGGGTAATCAGGCTGCGCTCAAGTCAGGCTACGCTCAAGTCAGGCTACGCTCAGGTCAGGCTACGCTCAAGTTAGGCTACGCTCAAGTCAGGCTACGCTCAAGTCAGGCTACGCTCAGGTCAGGCTACGCTCAGGTCAGCGTATGCAAGACATACGCCTCCAAAAGGCAGCGTATGTACTCCATACCACTCCTCTTCAAGACAGCGTATGTACTCCATATGACTCCTCATCAAGACAGCGTATGAGGTCCATACGACTCTTTATCAAGGCAGCGTATGAGGTCCATACGACTCCTTGTCAAGGTAGCGTATGAGGTCCATACGACTCCTTGTCAAGGCAGCGTATGCAAGACATACGCTTCCAAAGGGCAGCATATGAGGTCCAGACTGCGCTGCGCTAAAGAGCGCACGTAACTCAGTGGCACAAGCAAAAAAGCTTGCGCACTGCTCACTGTCTTCTCCAAATCAGCAAGAACTCCATAGTTTGAATCCAAAGCTTCAAAAGTCCATAACTTGGTCAAAACAAGTTCAAATCCAACTTTTCAAAGGTCAAAATTGGGTAGAATAAAATTCTCTACAATATGGAACCATCAAAACTTGAAAACAAAGAAGTTTGATAGATCAAAACTACCAAAATCCAAAAATAACTAATTTCTAGATCTACAAAAATTAAAGTCTCAAAATAGAAAATGACAAGTTCTAATGTGTTTGAGAAACATGAGGAGAAGCTAATGGAACAATAAAAATAGGCTCTCTTGTGGAAGCAAGTTGCACTTGCCTAGACCTCTCTCTTCTCTCTCTAGTAGGTGAAGGGAGTAAATGGAAGAAGAAGAGATTAATGAAGAGAGAGAAGAAGAATAGGTAATAAATATGAGTGGTGGTGGTAGGTAGGGGGTTCACCCCTTGGTTCATGATGAACCAAGAGCAATCCCAAATCGAACTAAGCCAACCCAAACCAAGAATATACCAAGCCCAGGGAGGAAATTAAGCAAGGAAATCATGCAATACAAGAATAAATACGTACACGTATTCCAGAAATACGTAATATGAACCACATGCATTACAAGTGTTGCCCAAGTTTCGCAGCGTTCTATCCCGATCCGACTCACCGGGACTCGCTGACCTGTGGCCGCTCTCCCAGCGCTGACCAGCGGGTTTCCCGACCCGCTGTCCCGCGGTGCCCTCTGGCGTTTCTATCCCCGTGTCACTGTCGCATGGATTATTCTTTCCTTATAATTACATCTGAGAGGTCTAGCCGAGCATTTGAGGTATAACTTCGTGTCCCTTCCGTAGATAGTCTGTGATGACGCGGTCCCGATCCCGTTTCGGGAATCGATATGTTGAAATATTGTTGCTTTTGGGTGATTAGATTATCGGTTACGTTGCGGCATATTTTCTATTTTTGGATATATTGTGCTGTGGTTGGCTTTTGGGTTGGATATTCATTTTTTTGGGTTGGTAATTAGTGATCCCTGGTTTGGAATATTTACTTGTGTTGCAAATTAGCATCGTCCCAGGATTGGGTTATCCCAGTTACAGAGGAGGTGCTGCCAAAATTTTCGGAAAGGTTTTCAAAATAAAAGTATTTTAATTAAATTTAGTAAATTGGTAAATAAAAATCTATTTTTTCAAATCCGGTCCTTAAAAATGATTTACAAATTTTTTGTTGGCTTTAAACGTGGATTTTTGTGAGTTGTATCCCTTGTTATGTGACGACCGCATCGGTCGGATGAGCCTCGGCAAAACGTAAATGCTACAGGGTTTCCTGTACGTTGAGGCGTTAGCCAACAATATAAAATTGCATGACCAAGTCTGAGACGCCCTATTTTCTATAATTTATATTTAAATTGTATTTTTTTTCTTTAGAACTTGTTACTGGCCTTTAGTATTTTGGGTGCAGGGCCTCGGCCTTCTGTTTGGACCGCTTCACGGTACTCAGAGCTCGCCTCAACTTTTTAATTTAATTTATTTAATTAGTTGTAAGGGCATAAGCCCAATTTTTCTTTATTTTCTGTGGCCCTATAATTGTGTAGTGTAAATTTTCTACTTTCTTTTCTGTGTTGGTTGTTGGCGTAGCTAGGCGCATAATTAAAATGGGTACTAATTATTTTATATGATAACTAATAAGGGTTTGTCACATTAAGTTAACGAATCAAGACTTCTGTAAATAATTAATAAGTTCATGTTTTCTCATTTAAAAGAAAAAGCCTAGTTATATATATATATATATATATATATATATATATATATATATATATATATATATATATATATATAATACAAATTTTTGCCAAATTAATCGGTAATTGCTATTTTTTCCAATTAACCAGTAACCGACTTATTCAATTAAATGATAACCAATGTAGCTTGCAACGTTAGACGAATTTCGGTAGATTAAATTAAATAAACTTAAAACCTGACTAGGGTCTGCTTCTAGAGATTGTAACTAGCACACCTAGAATGGTTTCATTATGGTTCTAAGTCAAGGTTCTCAACTGTAGGATCTCGGAGACGTACTTGACTTTCTCCTCGATACCGACATTCCCGATCCAGTCATTAAACAAAGGCAAGTATCGGTTATGCTATCTTATATTTTAATTAATAATTGTCAAGTTGCATGTTTAAACCATATTGCTACACGGAACCCTCTCCTAGGGTTCAACTATTGATTGATATTGATTGTGGATATATTGGGGGAATAGTGTAGCGTTTATGACTAATACACCTCATATTGCATATTGTTATTGTGCGAGCTTACCCCTCTAACACACGGGGATAAGCCGTATCGCGTCGCTAGGATGCTATTGTACAACCCAAGCCGGTCATAGACGTTACATATTCAAATCACATTATTTCAAGTATTGAATTGTTAAATTGCTGAAAAATATTGTTTCAACTATTTAGCATGCACTTTTTCGTTATTATTTGAAATATGAGGTACATATTCGTACTTGCTCCCTCCTGATTGGAGACCAACATTTTTAGGTGACATTGAGGATGCTGAGCTATTGTACAATAGCTACTATGACCCGGTGTTGTATCCTGTGGTGTTGCCAGAGTCCCCTTGGAGGACGCAGAACCAGAGGCTGATGAGCCGACCGTCTATCTAGTTGTTTTTTCAGTTATCCAGTTTTATTGTATTGGAGTTTTGTTAATTTGAATTCAGTACTTTATTTCAGTTCTTTCATTTCCAGTTGTACTTTTCAATTGTTGAATAAAAAGTTTTTAAAATTTTCGTATATTCGAGTTGTGACAAATGTATAGATGTTGTTGTGAATACCTGTATATAGAACAGCTTACTGCCGCCGTCTCACAACGGTGCAGGCTGGACATAATCTAGTTCGACCCAATAATTTGGTATCGGGTCGGGACATGTTTTTAGTGGTGGCCCATGCAGGTCCGATCAACAACTTAGGAGAACATATCTAGAAATAATTAGAACACTAGAATATTAATTTGTCACAACATAGGACCGAAATATATTATAAATAAATATTTTTGTTTGTTATAGACTGGTAGGCTACCTTGCTTATGTTTTGCATCCTAAACCTTATCCAGCATAGGCCGATTGTATGGTGGTCTATTTTACTATCTACTTTAGTTTCTAGATTTTATATATCTTTCAGTGTCCCTTGGCTTTCAGAGGTTATTTTCCTCCATATCCTTATCATACTCCAGCATTCCTTAGCATCCGTGCTCTTTTGTTATTTATGGATTAGGATTAGATTTTTTCCAATCTCCTTCTTTAACAAGCCTATTTCAAAATTTTTAATTAGTTGATCAAATCATACTTCTCTATCTGTATTTAGAATCTATATCTATTTCACTATTTAGAGATTTAAATTCTCCTTTAGCAAACTTGGTAAACTTTTATCTATCCAGAGTATTTTTACGACTAGTGTATCCAACCATTTATCTTGACATTATTTTCAATTGACTTTCTTGGGACCAATCCCGAACCAAATTCTTCTAGAACCATAAAGCCCCAAGGTTAATTATTACCAAAAGAATTGGTTCAACTTAGCTTATTCACGAATCTTCCAAGGGAATTATTTTTCAAAAATAATTTCAATATTGATTGATATTTCCTAAGTTATTCTAAGACCAAGAATATTTTCATTTGTTGACTTCCTCCACTCAACCTGAAACCTTATACTCTCTAAGAACTTCTTGATCAGTTCAAGGGCTAGAAAGCTTCCAAAACTCAATACCTGAGTATCATGAAGAAGGAACGGTCAGAGAATTGATTCTATTCTATTATTGAATTTTCCTTTTTGGAAAACTTTTGAATTATTGAGCTATCCCTTTTGAAATTCCCATGGAAAAAGTTAAGAAAATATTCAGTGAGCTAATATGACTTCGCACATATGCATTACATTCATTTATCTGAATTATGGAAACTGCATGTTTACTGCAGCTAGTTGCGCACTGGCGGGGCATAGACTCTAAGTTGAAGTAATTCAGGTGTTGATAGGTTTTTGGATATTATTGAGACTACGTCCTAAATGCATCAAATTTGTCTACTTTGTTGTTCAGCCAAAAATGGATAAAATTGATAGACCACTCGGTAACCTATTATTATTCAAGTTATGGAGCCAAAATTTACTGCAGTCAGGTGCACTCTGGCGAGGCATGAATTTGAGGCGAAGTGACTTCAGATATATTTGGTTTCCAAATATTATTCATATTATATCCATAACATGGTTGCCCTTTTAGCACCATCAAATTTTTTGATTTTTGTCGATTAGATGATTTGTATTTCTAGCGGTTGTCTCCATTTTCAGAAACATCTTCTCTCAACCAGAAAGAATAGTTTTTCTATAAAATTCTACTTGATTTTTCCTAGAACTTATTAGGACCATATCAATTTGTATTGCCTCAATTCCTTCCAAGGTTCAATTTTAGTATGTTGCATATATTTTGTGGATAGTTATATATTTTGATGCTATATATAAAGCAGATTGATAGTTATATGCGGGGAAAACCTAGATGGTTACCTACCAACCTTATTATATTATTCTGGTAAGAGCATCCTTAGAGGATCGGTATTCTTCTAATGAGATTAGATAGCTAAAGGGTAGAGAAGGTAGAAGAATACCTTGAGTAAGCTAGCCTTGAGGGAGTGGTATATCTAGTTTGTGACTTATTTGGAATAGAATCGTTAGTAGTATTCGCTAGTGTCTAAACCTCATTAAAAAATGATGGTATTTGACGATTTTGAGTTTTATGCTTAAAGGAAGAGTTATTGAAGATAAAGGAAGACGTAGGTAGAGTTAGCGAGGAAAGTATAGGATTTGGTAATGTTCTCCCATGGAGAAAGTGAATTTGGATTTTATATATATAAAACATGTGAATATAATGATCAAGTAAAAGAACACTTGACGAGGATCAACTTTTATGATTATATGACTACTATACCTAGAAGGGACGGATATAGCCATGGAAGGAATAACACGAGCAATGGAATGATAGGTTTTAGAAAAGGAATAAGCAGAGAGGAATTGAGATAAGACCATTGGCATACAACTTTGGAAAGGAGCAATTGAATTTACAATTTCTACCAAACATTGGAGGCTCATATTGGTTATGGTAAGAACGATTGGGATTCTATGGTATTTTGCTAATGCGTTTGGATGAGAACGATTGATAGGTGCATAGTTAAAGATTAAAATTGATTAATGATTGTAATTCTGTCAATTGATTTCAAGAATTGAAAATTCTCGAATATAGGTCATGGATCAACTTAAAGAATTTTCTAAGGATTTACTATGGCAAGGAAAGATTATAATTTTGATGTAGTCAGTTTTAGAAGAATGACTGACAATTGGAAGTTGATGTCTGTAAAATATTTTGATCGAGAGGCATACTTGAAATTGAAATACATTTGGCATATGAGTTACATACAATGACGGAAGAAAATTTGATTTAGGTGATTTATGATTCCAAATAGAGTAGTTCTAATACATTGGCGGCTGCCTTAGTATTATATAGAAACTTAGAATTCAACTAGTTTAGCAAGTTAGAAATTAGATTTTTTGCATGGGGTATTAATAAGATTATTATTTTGTAAGTTATTTGTCCCGTATATCCTACCTTTGATCCTTGAAATAGTGATACGATATTTTTCTATCCCATTTGATTATCACTCAGTCCTCAATGGAACTATCTTATCCGACTACATTCTAATCATAGATATATTATTCTAATAATCCTCGCTATCCTCCCATCATACAACTTGTTGAATTCTCCTTAGTCATAAACCCTTATATTCCATTCCAATTTGATCTGGAATTTTTAGTCCCTTAACTCAGAAGATTTTATCATTTTTGCATTTTCAATAAACTGTTGACGTTCGCTTCTTTCTTACCTTTTCTGTTTCACGAGACCTCATTTTCTCCTATTTTTGATCATAATTGTACCTAGATTTTTCTCGTGCCTAAAATAATTTTGATCACAACAATATTCCAACCCTATCTCAGATCATATCTAGATAATTTTGATCGTGCCGATATTTTATCATTGTACCTAGTGATCATGCCTAGAATCCGATCGTGCTTGATAATTTAAGTTTTATTTTTTTGATCAAGGTTAAGTAATTTTGATTATACCCCAGCCCTTATCCTTTAATTTCGAGGACGAAATTTTCTAAGAAGGGAAGGTTGTGAAACCCGAAATTTCTAGAATTATTAATTGTTGGATTTCTTTTATCTGTAGCATAATCTTAGTCTTAGTTTTATTATTAATATTATTATTATTATTACTATTATTATTATTATTATTATTATTATTATTATTATTATAGTCGGATCAGGAAAAAAAATTCTAAAATTAATTATGGGACTTTTTGATTGTGGCCTGTCCCGATCCCGTGCCCGGAGTCCGACCCCGAGTCCGGACACCAGACCCCGTCTTCCGAACCCACCCTTGGATTTTCTATTAAAACCTGTAATTAAATCTATTTATATTTATATGTATTCATATAGTGGTTTGGTAAATTTTTATTAAAAAATAAATAAATAAAACAAAACCCAATTTTTCCCACGACCTGGCCGCCCCCACGACCAGGTCGTTTCTTCCATTTTGCTCAGCTCCCCCTCTCCCACACTCATTCTTCTTCCTTTTCTTTTAAACCTACCCCTGCTCTCTCTCTTTCCCTCTCATTCCGTTCCCTCTCACTCTTTCTCTCACTCTCAAACCCATTTTCCTATTTCTCCAGACCCCCAACTCGTGCCCTAGCCGCTCGCATGCCCACCTCCCGGCCGCGCCCAGCCGACCGTGACCTTCCGGCACCACTTTCTCGTCAGACCCAAGCCGGCCGGCGCCTCCGCCCGCCTCCGACCCGAGGCCGCGCCCTGCCTCGCCTTCCCCGGCGACCCCCGAACCAGCCGTGCGCCCGCCTTCCAAGGTCGCAGCGCTGTCCCGCCGACCAGATCCGCCCCCGGCGACCCCCCTTCCCGTTGTCCCGTCGGCCAGATCCGTCCCGGGCGACCCCCGAGTCCCCGTGCCGCCGGCCAGCGCCTTTCCGGCGTGACCCCGGAAAGTTAGTTAGAGCACAATGATCAACAAGGATCACTTTAGTACTTTACTTTAAGAAAAACTAGGCTTTTTGTCTACTTTAAAAATTATTAGAGCACAATGATCTTTTGATTTATTTATTGATTAATTACGACTTGTAGCTTTTTGTGTTATTTGGAGTTTTAGTCGTATTGAACCCCATCCCTCACTAGTGTAAAGACCCTAGAAAGTTAGTTAACATAGTGTGTCACCCCACATGGGTCTCATATGCCAAGTCATCATTTTGGCTAGGTGCCCAGTCATAAGTCGTGTCGCACCAATTAGTGTCCTAGTGTTTTAGCTTAGTGTAAAACTAAGTTATTATATTTTACTTCTACAGCGATGAGTTACTGGACATCCATAGCACTGTTATCGCAGCTTATTTTGTTTTGCTTTGCTAGAGGCAAGTACTTTCTACGAACTTTACATATTGTCACATAAATGAACTGCAAACCCCACCATGTTATATGCTGATCCTTGGGGTAGCAAGTTAGATCTTTACATGTTGTACTTTCAGTTACTACCATGCTTAGAACAGTTTTGATGTATCTCTCACATGATTAGAATATGGGTTATGGGGAAACTGATAGTATTGTACGTGATCACGACCCCCCTACAGTAGCGAGCTCGGTCGCATTCTATATGCATTGCCTTGCCGCAGGCCATTACCCCGCATGTCTGTACGGATGTACATTTATGCTTGTTAACTTGTACGTATGTATATTTCATTATGTGCCCTCCAGCATATTGTACATCTATTGACCGATCACGTACTTGCTACAGTTTTAAATATTACATATACATCTGTCTCTATGACATATGTGTCCTTGCCATGATAGACTATGTGATGCCATGCTTTCCAGTTATTTCTCACATGTTCATTCTCATGTTCATTTCCATGTTTCATATGCTAGTTTGCTAGATTTAGTGCTTGTTCCCGTCCTGACAGGATAACGTTGTAGGTGTCCTTACTGAGGAGGAGTTACTCTACGACTCATACTATGGAGTTACCGCCGAGGACCCGGCTCTGCTTTACGAGGATGTTCCTGCGGAGAACCTTGCCTAGTTGTCTTTTTGTTTACTTAGACTTTTGAGAGTAGACATGTATTAGACTACATCATTTTGTAACTGGACATGTATCCAGTTTTACATTTCAGTTCACTTGTACTTGGATATTTTACTATATACGACGACTTTTGTGCTTGGAGCATTTACGATTCTTCTTCACTTATAGAACTGTTAGTACATTTAGTCTTATCCTGTTGTCTTTAGAACAGCTTACTACGTTTTATCTCAACGTAGGCTGGACATGACTCGGCCTGGCCCAACAATTTGGTTAACGGGTCGTGACATGTTTTTAGTGGTGGCCCATGCAGGTCCTGACTAAACTGTTTGGTTACGTTATTGTACCAAGCATGCCTGCAATTAGGAACTTAAGGCAATTAGACAACATTAGAAAAGACGCTTAGAACACTTAGAGGAATGCTAGGATTGCAACATAGGAAATATATCACATGTTTGCTATTATAATTAGATTTTCTTGCATATGATTACTTGCTTTAAATAAGTCCTTATAAGTCTTTTATGTGTAATTTAGATGGTGCTTACTCGCTCGTCCCAGTATATCACCCCCGAGAATGGGGCCCTCCATATCCAGTCAGCTGATCGGTTGACTGATACACCTCCACCTACCACATTTCCCCACTCCACAGATCCACAGACCCAGATACCACCTTCCACATCCCAGTCCCAGCAGGACCCGATACTTCCACCACCCCCTATCACTATACCCACCCAGGCTTCCGTCACTCTCGACGGGACCCAGCTGCTCACACTGATCCAGGGGTTCCTAACAACCCATCAGGAGCAGACTACCCTACTCCGCCAGAGCATGGAGCGTTCTGAGGGACGTCCCGTGGTCCCACCACATGTAGAGCCATGGCAGAGAGCGGGGACAGTCAAGGACTTCATGGGTCTGAATCCCAAGGAGTTCTCAGGGACTGAGGGCATAGTAGTAGCTGATGACTGGCTAGATTCTGTAGAGAGGAAGCTTCTGGGAGTTAGGATGCCGGATGACCTTTAGGTCGAGGCAGCAGGATTCCTGCTGATAGACTTAGCCGGAGTCTGGTTCAGGAATGAGCCGTTGTTCGCGAGAGGTAGAGCCACCTGGGACCAGTTCAAGACCCAGTTCAAGAAGAAATTCTTCTCGACCACTGCTAGAGTAGCCATGGGGCTACGATTCCAGAACATCCAGCAGGGGAACCGTTCTGTTGACGACTATGCGGGAGAGTTCAGTCGCTTGAGCCGTTTTGCTCCTAGTCTGGTTGCTGATCCAGAGGAGATGACCCGTAGGTTTTGCCATGGTCTAGTTCCAAACATTGGCATTCTTATAGTGGCAAACGGTACGACTGACTACTACCAGAGCCTAGAGTTGGCCCGGAGTATTGAGGAGCGTCTTCTGTCATGCAAGAGGCCGGCTCCTGTACATCATGAGGGTCCGTCCAAGCGTCAGGCTTTCCAGCAGAAAGCACCGGCGTACCCCAGTAGACTTACCGTCCCTCTACACCACATCATCAGACCCCGCCAGTTAGAGCCTCGGGACCCCGGCAGCAGCAGCAGCAGCAGAGGGGAGCCATATGTTCTTTCTGCGGAAGACCAGGGCACGACAGCACCATCTGCAGGAAGAGGTTGAAGCAGTGCTTAGCTTGTGGGTCTGCCACCCATCAGATTCGGGACTACCCAGTAGCGAAGCCTAGAGGACCGCTCCCGACTCAGCAGCAGAGGTTCGGGCAGCATCTGCAGCAGCAGAAGGGACCTTAGGGGAGGGTCTATAGTCTAGCCGTTGAGCCGGAGCCGGAGCAGGTTTCGGAGCCGGATTACTTAGCTGACATCATCACAGGTCATGTTTATTTGCATACTTTTCTAGCTGTATGTTTGTTTGATTCTGGTGCATCTCATAGCTTCCTATCATTAGAGTTTATGCATAAACATCATCTAGTAGCTACACCTACTGCGGAGATTAGTAGAGTGATGACGGGAGGAGGACCAGTGCCTATTAGATCTATCTATAGGTGTTCTATTTTTATAGCCGGGAGAGAGTTCAGAGGGCGATTCTTTGTGATGCCGCTCCCCGGTTATGATATCATATTGGGGATGGACTGGCTTAGCTATGCCCATGCATCTATAGATTACCATGAGGGTAGTATTGTGTTCAGTCCCCCAGGCACAGCACCATTCAGTGTCAGGAGGACAGGGCCGGAGATCAGTCTAGAGCCGAACTGTTGTGCTACAGTCGAGGACGCAGCACCGCCACACCCTATCATTAGGGAGTTTATGGATGTATTCCCAGAGGATCTTCCAGGACTTCCGCCTGACAGAGATGTGGAGTTCACTATAGATCTAGTGCCGGGTTCATCACCAGTATCCCGGGCTTGCTATAGAGTGAATCCCAAGGAGGCCATAGAGATGAAAGAGCAGATTGATGACCTGTTGAAAAAGGGTTTCATTCGATCCAGTGCTTCTCCATGGGGAGCGCCAGTGCTCTTTGTGCCTAAGAAGGATGGTACAGTCCGATTGTGTATTGATTACCGGGCCTTGAATGCCATCACTATCAAGAACAAATATCCTCTGCCCAGGATAGATGATTTGTTCGACCAATTGAGCGGGGCGAAGGTGTTTTCCAGGATAGACTTGAGATCCGGGTACCACCAGGTGAAGGTTAGGCCAGCAAACATCCAGAAGACGGCGTTCAACATGAAGTACGGGCAGTACGAGTTTCTGGTGATGCCATTTGGTCTCACAAATGCGCCAGCTGTCTTTATGAACTTGATGAATAAGACATTTCACCAGTATCTGGATAAGTTCGTCGTAGTATTTATCGACGACATCCTGATATACTCGAAGACGTCGGAGGAGCATGCAGAGCACTTACGGATAGTTTTGGGGATTCTGAGGCAGGAGAGATTGTTTGCCAAATTGCCGAAGTGCGAGTTCTTTTTAGATCGAGTGGAGTTTCTCGGCCATGTAGTCACTGGAGATGGAATCTCGGTGGATCCCAGGAAGATTGCTGCAGTTGAGACGTGGAAGGCTCCGACGTCAGTTTCAGAGATCAGGAGCTTTCTGGGTTTAGCAGGCTATTACAGAAAGTTCGTCCAAGACTTTGCCAGGATAGCTGAACCCATGACGAAGCTGACGCGGAAGGACGCAGAGTACATCTGGTCAGAGGACTGCCAGGCGGCATTTGAGGAGCTGAAAAGGAGGCTGACGACCGCTCCAGTTCTGACTTTACCTTCAGGTTCTGGAGGTTTCACCATATACAGCGATGCTTCTGGGAAGGGGCTAGGATGTGTCCTACAGCAGCATGGGAAAGTGATTGCTTATGCATCTAGGCAATTGCGGACTCATGAGAGGAATTATCCTACCCATGACCTCGAGTTAGCTGCGGTGATCTTTGCACTCAAGTTATGGAAACATTACTTATACGGAGAGCGTGTGGAAATCTTTACTGACCACAAAAGCTTGAAGTATGTGTTCACGCAGAAAGAGCTGAACATGAGGCAAAGACGATGGTTGGAGTTGATGAAGGACTTCGACATCGATTTACAGTATCACCCCGGGAAGGCAAATGTGGTGGCGGATGCGCTGAACAGGCATCCGATGGCATGGTACCGGATGATTGATCGGCATTTGCGGAAGGATCTGGAGAAGCTCGGTATTGAGCTAGTTCGGCCAGGATCAGTGATACAGATGATGGCGCTTGACATTCAGTCAGGTTTGATGGAGCAGATCCGGAAGGCACAGTCTACAGATGAGTGTCTTCGCAGACTTCGACCCCAGGCGTTAGCTGGATTGCTGGATGACTTCACTATAGCAGAGGATGGATCCCTGAGGCATGGCAGCCGATTGTGCATGCCGAAGGGAGAGCTGGTAGAGGCAGTCTTGCAGGAGGTGCACCGATCGAGATATTCTATTCACCCTGGTGCTAACAAGATGTACCGTGACTTGCGGGAACATCTTTGGTGGCACGGGATGAAGAGGGATGTATCACGTTTCATCTCGAGATGCCTAGTTTGCCAGCAGGTCAAGGCGGAGCGCCAGAGGCCAGCTGGTTTGTTGCAGCCGTTACCCATTCCCGAGTGGAAGTGGGAACATATTACGATGGACTTCGTTTCAGGACTTCCTCGTTCCCAAGGAGGGAAGGATGCCATCTGGGTCATTGTAGACAGGCTGACGAAGTGTGCGCACTTCATACCCTTCAAGGTGGGGCTTTCCACCGAGAAGTTGGCGGAGCTATACATGCAGCAGATAGTTCGCCTACACGGAGTGCCGGTGAGCATCGTGTCAAACAGAGACAGCAGATTTACATCCCACTACTGGAGGAGCTTACAGGAGGAGTTGGGCAGTAGGCTCAAGTTCAGTACGGCGTACCACCCGCAGACAGATGGGCAGTCCGAGAGGACGATACAGACGCTGGAGGATATGCTGAGGACCTGCGTGCTGGACTTCGGAGGATCATGGGAGAGCCATCTGCACTTGGTAGAGTTTTCATACAACAACAGCTACCAGGCCAGTATTGGTATGTCTCCTTTCGAGGCGCTATATGGACGACGATGCCGGACACCGCTCTTTTGGGATGATGTCGGAGACAGAGTTATGCTTGGGCCAGAGATGATCACGGATGCAGCAGAGAAAGTCGGGATGATCAGAGACAGGCTCAGAGTAGCTCAGGACAGGCAGAAACACTGGGCTGATGCTAGTCGCAGGCCGATGGAGTTCGCAGACGGTGATATGGTGCTAGTGAAGATATCACCTACTCGAGGGATGATCCTGTTCGGACGAGGAGGGAAGCTGAGCCCCAGATACATCGGACCGTTCGAGGTGCTTGGCAGGATCGGAGAGGTAGCTTACAGGGTTGCAATTCCACCCAATCTAGCAGGAGTTCACGACGTCTTTCACGTATCTCAGCTGAGGAGATATGTTCCAGACCCCAGTCATGTGCTAGATCATTCAGAGTTGGAGGTCGGACCGAGCCTTACAGTTTCTGAGCAGCCAGTGGAGATATTAGACCGGAGAGAGAAGAGGCTGAGGAACAAGGTTATACCCCTAGTGCGAGTAGCTTGGAGCCGTCACTCCCCAGGTGAATCTACTTGGGAGAGGGAGTCGGATATGAGGGAGAGATTCCCTTACTTGTTCGATCCAACCGCTGCGAGGAAACCATCCGTTCCCGCTTGATACCTTAGAGGTTAGTTTCGATCGCAGCCTTAATCTTTTTGGTTCATTGCTTGCTATGTTAGAATATTGTCGGGTCTTCAATCCTTGTGAATTTCGAGGACAAAATTTTTCAAGGAGGGAAGACTTGTAAGCCCCTGATTTTCAAAATTCATTTTTAATTAGTGTTAATTATTTTTTTGTGACAAATTAGCCTTAAAATATTTATTATGATTTTTGGGAATTTTTTCTAGAATTTTTAAATGATTTTAAATAAGTTTTATATATTAAAAATATCAATTTGTAATTTTCAAAATTGTTTTAATATAGTTTTGTAATAATTAGAATTGTTTCAATATTAGTTTGAAATAAACAAATTGTTTTTAATGCGGAATGCAAATTCTAAATTGCATTTATCTACCTTAGGGACCTATTTGTAATTTCCTAAATCCTAGGGACCCTAATGCAAAACCCTAAATCTACCCACCCCCGACGACTGGCCAGCTGCCGACCGCCGACCTACTTTTCCCCGCCATTTTCGGCCAGCTCACTGCCCCCCCGACCGACCTAACTAGCCTATAAATGACCCCCCTCTCTCCCCTCAGCTCGACCATCACCACCACGACTGCCCACAGCCCCTTTTCCTTCCCCGACGAGCAAAACCCTAACCCTAACTCCGACGACCCCCAGGCCGCCTCCACAGCGACCTTCACTGCCAACCACCGCCGTCGACAGCTTCGCCACAGCACGGCGAGTCGATCGCCGCCGCTCCGCCACGACCACGATGCCCCCAGCCGCCGTTCGCCCTCTCGAAACCAACTTCGACGACCGGACACGTAGGTATCAGAACTCATACGTGTCGTGCGTATCTCGTGTTGTGTCCATATTGTTCGCCTGGACACGACGACCCCAGACCCGTACTCGGACACGCGTAGATCGTGTCGTGCGTGTCGTGCAAAGCACGGACACGAGAAAACCCTGTGTCCCTAACTGTCAGGACACAGGATGGTTTATATTTTTTTTATTATGTTTAATTATTTCTAACCTAAATAAATCTAAACCTAACCCTAACTCTAACACAAAGCACGGGCCGACCCACTGGCCAGCCCGAATGAATTAAACCCCCCCCCCCCGCGCTGTGCTGGGCTGAGTTCGAGCCCCCCCTTTTCAGTCTCCTTTTTCTTTTCTCTTTCTTTTTCTTTTTTTCAATTTATATATATATTTATATATATATGTATATATATATATATTAGTATATATATATATGTGTGAATACTGTATTTCAACAGTATTTAATATATAGGTATATATTTATTAGTTAGTAATTTTATATATATATATATGTTTATATATATATATTTTCCTAAAAAAAATATATATATATATATATTTTCCTATGTATATATATATTATATATATATACACTATATTATTAAGTGTATTCTTATATATATATACATATTTGTATATATATATATATACTTTATAAATTAAGTATTTTTCCTTATATAACTATATACATCCTTTTAGCATAGGTATGTATATATTCTTTTGTATAAATTTGCCTTATTAAAATAATAATATTATTTTGACTATTTTCAAATTATATTTTTATTGTATTTAAATTACTGCAACCATTTGGTGTCCAAGCCTAGCATGGGTATTTGGGCTCAAATGTGTTTTCACACATTCAAGACCTGTACAAGTCATATTGGACTTGATTCATGGCCTTGGGTCCTGTATTTTGAACTTTGGTTCAAATTATATACATGGACAAAATATGCAGATAAATTAATTATTGTGTGCATTGCTGTTTTTGATTTTCTAAAAATACTTAAAGTATTGCTAAAATTATGGAAAAATAGTTTTTAGATACTTTGTTAAGTTGGCTAATTTAGTATAATTTTTGTAGTATTTAATTTACTGTTTTGCCACTAGTTTGGCATATGAAACCAAAACTCATTTTCTGTATACTTAGGAAAACTGATTTTTATAAAATATTTGTACTGGTTAATAAATTCCAGAAAAATTATAATTAATTTCTATGATTAACAAGGATCACTTTAGTACTTTACTTTAAGAAAAACTAGGCTTTTTGTCTACTTTAAAAATTGTTAGAGTACAATGATCTTTTGATTTATTTATTGATTAATTACGACTTGTAGCTTTTTGTGTTATTTGGAGTTTTAGTCGTATTGAACCCCATCCCTCACTAGTGTAAAGACCCTAGAAAGTTAGTTAACATAGTGTGTCACCCCACATGGGTCTCATATGCCAAGTCATCATTTTGGCTAGGTGCCCAGTCACAAGTCGTGTCGCACCAATTAGTGTCCTAGTGTTTTAGCTTAGTGTAAAACTAAGTTATTATATTTTACTTCTACAGCGACGAGTTACTGGACATCCATAGCACTGTTATCGCAGCTTGTTTTGTTTTGCTTTGCTAGAGGCAAGTACTTTCTATGAACTTTACATATTGTCACATAAATGAACTACAAACCCTACCATGTTATATGCTGATCCTTGGGGTAGCAAGTTAGATCTTTACATATTGTACTTTCAGTTACTACCATGCTTAGAACAGTCTTGATGTATCTCTCACACGATTAGAATATGGGTTATGGGGAAACTGATAGTATTGTACGTGATCACGACCCCCCTACAGTAGCGAGCTCGGTCGCATTCTATATGCATTGCCTTGCCGCAGGCCATTACCTCGCATGTCTGTACGGATGTACATTTATGCTTGTTAACTTGTACGTATGTACATTTCATTATGTGCCCTCCAGCACATTGTACATCTATTGACCGATCACGTACTTGCTACAGTTTTAAACATTACATATACATCTGTCTCTATGACATATGTGTCCTTGCCATGATAGACTATGTGATGCCATGCTTTCCAGTTATTTCTCACATGTTCATTCTCATGTTCATTTCCATGTTTCATATGCTAGTTTGCTAGATTTAGTGCTTGCTCCCGTCCTGACAGGATAACGTTGTAGGTGTCCTTACTGAGGAGGAGTTACTCTGCGACTCATACTATGGAATTACCGCCGAGGACTCGGCTCTGCTTTACGAGGATGTTCCTGCGGGGAACCTCGCCTAGTTGTCGTTTTGTTTACTTAGACTTTTGAGAGTAGACATGTATTAGACTACATCATTTTGTAACTGGACATGTATCCAGTTTTACATTTCAGTTCACTTGTACTTGGATATTTTACTATATACGATGACTTTTGTGCTTGGAGCATTTACGATTCTTCTGCACTTATAGAACTGTTAGTACATTTAGTCTTATCCTGTTGTCTTTAGAACAGCTTACTACGTTTTATCTCAACGTAGGCTGGACATGACTCGGCCTGGCCCAACAATTTGGGTAGCGGGTCGTGACAAATAGTGTAGCGTTTATGACCAATAACCCTCATATTGCATATTGTTATTGTACGAGCTTACCCCTCTTACACACGGGGATACGCCGTATCGCGTCGCTAGGATGTTATTGTACAACCCAAGCCGGTCATAGACGTTACATATTCAAATCACATTATTTCAAGTATTGAATTGTTAAATTGTTGGAAAATATTGTTTTAACTGTTTAGCTTGCACTTTTTTGTTATTGTTTGAAATGTGAGGTACATATTAGTACTTGCTCCCTCCTGACTGGAGACCAACATTTTTAGGTGACATTGAGGATGCTGAGCTATTGTACAATAGCTACTATGACCCGATGTTGTATCCTGTGGTGTTGCCAGTGTCCCCTTGGAGGACGCAGAACCAGAGGCTGATGAGCCGACCGTCTAGCTAGTTGTTTTTCCAGTTATCCAGTTTTATTGTATTGGAGTTTTGTTAATTTGAATTTAGTACTTTATTTCAGTTCTTTCATTTCTAGTTGTACTTTTCAATTATTGAATAGAAAGTTTTTAAAATTTTTGTATATTCGAGTTGTGACAAATGTATAGATGTTGTTGTGAATACCTGCATATAGAACAGCTTACTGCCGCCGTCTCACAACGGTGCAGGCTGGGCATGATCCGGTTCGACCCAATAATTTGGGATCGAGTCGTGACATTTGGTATGAGCGTGTTGTATTCGGTAATGCTTTAATGAATGTTCTAAGTATTCGTTAATTAAATATTATTATTAGTTGGTATCCAATGACATTCGTAGGTCCTTGTACATTTTGGGATTATTAGACTGTACATAATGGTATATACACCATTATGGATTTATTTAATTTCGTTATTAATAGCATTATTATTTTATTATCAATATTATCGAGGTTATTATTATATACTATTACTTTATTGGTTATATTATTTTTTTTGAATAAATATTATTATATACAGTCATATTTATACAATAGGCCCTACACTAGGAATAGGTAATATTGAAGTTCATTTAAATTTTATGGAGAATATTATATAAGTATATATATATATATATATATATATATATATATATATATATATATATATATATATTTATATATAAATATATATATATTTTATATATATATATATATATATATATATATATATATATATATATATATAAATATATAAATAAATATATATATATATATATATATATATATATATATATATATATATATATATATATATATATATATATATATATATATATATATATATATATATATATAAATATATAAATATATAAATAAATATATATATATATATATATATATATATATATATATATATATATATATATATATATTTATATATATGTATATATAAACAAATATAATAAATAAATAAATAAATAAATATATATATATATATATATATATATATATATATATATATATATATATATATATATATATATATATATATATATATATATATATATAAACAAATATAATAAATATATATAAATAAATAAATAATATATATATATATATTATTTAAACAAATATATATATAGATAAGTAAGTATATGTATAGATATATTATATAATAAAGCAAAGGGAAACAGCAGCACTAATAAACCCCCACCCCAGCCGATCAGGCCCAACCCGAGGGATTTTCAGCCTACTGATACGCTCGGTTGCATATAACCGAACCCCCTCCCCACACGAGTATTAGAGAGTTTGAGATCGAGAGGAGAGAAATCGACCAAACCTTAAACCCTAAACTTGATACGCTGCCACCTCCACGCGCCCCGCCTCCGTCGACACGCGTGCGTCACCCTGGGCACCGTTGCGCGCGGCCACGGCCGTGCAGTTGCAACTGTAATGCCCGTGGTTCGTATTGCATATCTTGGAATACGTGTATGTATCTTGACTCGTATTTCATATCTCCTTGCTTGGTTCGGCTTGTTTGGTTTGGCTTGGTTCGGCTTGGTTTACTTTGGGTTCATCATGAACCAGAGAACCAACCCACTTACCTACCACCACCATCCTCATTTATATCCTACCAAACATTTTTCTCTTTATTAACTCTTCTTCTTCCCTACCATTACTTCTCCACCAACCTGAGAGAGTGGAAGGTTTAGGCAAGTACATCTTGCTTCATGGAGGAAGTCCATTTTTATTGTTCCATTATCTTCTTCATGTGTTTCTAACCCATTTTAGTACTTATTATTTTTTATTTCCATGGTTAAAATCTTGTAAATATAGCTTTGTGGTATTTTCGGTTTTCTGGAGTTTTGATCTATCAAACCTACATATTTTTGCTATTGGATGGTTCCATGTTGTAGAGAATTCCATTTTATCCAAATTTGACCTATGAGAGTCTGGATTTGGATTCCTATTATTTTTTGGAGGAGCATGAAGGCCATGGTATTTTTATGGATATGTTCTCTGTGGGAGCCATTATTTACACTCTGAGCCGCATGAGCATTAATTATTGCATGGCCATTAATCAATTGCTTGGCCTTAGGCATTAGCATTAAATAATTACATGCTTTTAGCAGTTGCTTGTATGGCCAACACAATGTTAGCCGCATGGCCAAGATAAAGTCAGCCGCATATGGCCAACACAATGTTAGCCGCATGACCTTTGCATATTTGTAATGCATGTATTAGCTAGCCTAGAATTTAATGCATTAGCCTAGTATTTAATGTATTAGTATTTTAATGCATTAGCATTTAATGCATTAGTATTTTAATGCATTAGCATTTAATGTTAGCATGCAGTAGCATTTTTTGCTTGCATTTGCAAGCTCACTTGGCCGTATATGGCCATTCCAGAGTTGCTAGCCGCATATGGGAGCAAAGTTGGCCGCATGGCTATATTGAATTGCATTATTTAATGCATGCTTTAGCTTTGCTTGTATTTGCATGCAAAGTTGGCCGCATGGGATATAACTTGGCCACATTTGCATGCATCAGCCGCATGTTATAATTAATGCATTATATTTGTGAGCACCCTGAATTTCGGGTTGATTTTTTTTTTAATTTTTCTGATTGATTTAGTTTTAATAAATAATTTATTCTGTTATTTATCTTTAAGTGTACTCTTCCGTGCCATTGATATTTGGAGTGTCAGGGATGTTCAACTCTGGAAATCTTCTTCATGAGTTTTGTAGTGGACATGATTGCCTTCATGACGGTATATAGTGTCCCATCCAAACTTGTTCCCTTGTACCCTTTTTGCTTTGCACAACTTCGGGTCGATTTAGACCATTTGATTATTAATTATTTTTCCCACTCTTTTTCTTGATCATTATTAGCACGTTTCCGTGACTTTTAATTTGAGAGCACAAGACCAGTTATTTTCTTGAAACCAACTCATCATGCATGATCTACTCGAGACGCTCTTCACCCTTGACCTTCGTGTCCCACTCAGACAAGCTATTTTGTGCTTCATTTGCTTCACACAACTTTTCTGACACGTGACCCGATTTTATTTCACCCCACGGTGTCGCATTCATTTTCCAACTTGATTTATTGGTACCCTGTCGACCAAAACCTGTCAGCCCCAAATATGGACATGGCCCACATTGAGCCTACTACCCGCATGATACTTGTGTCCTATTTATTAGAATCTCCATGTGCTACTTATTTACCCATGATCATCAATACCTTTTTTTTAATTCGATTATTGCATAATGTCTGTTTTTGACCCAATTCGGCTCCACCGAGTCCAGCCAAGCTCCATGTTACTCTCCATCATAACACCCTCATATTTTTTTGCCCAAAAATATCAATTATACTTTCTACCTATTTTATTTAATAGAAATTTCTGTTGGTATTAAATCCCTTGGAATGACCCAATTTTTAGCTAATTAATTCCTAGCCATTGATTTCCCTCATTTAATCTCACCATCAATTTCCCTCCAACTCTCATCAAATTCCCACAAACCCCCACCAGCCACAAGTGGCCGGCCCTAACTCCCAAGTTTTCTTTTCTCTCTCATCCTCTCTCATTATTACATCTCTTTCTCTCTCTCACTACTTTTTCTTCCCATACAAAACACCACAACCACCATTACACAACAGCTCCTCTCACCCGAGCTCGGCCACCCCTGGCCCGATCTCCACCCTGACCGTGGATCCGGCCACCCCTGGCCGAGCACGGCCAACCGCCACCCACCACTCAGCCCTTTCCTCCTCCTCTCCATTGAATTAACCCGACCACCACCATCATTAATCCAACCACCAAGCCGACACCACCACCTCCATGTCCACCGTGCACCACCCCGATCGTCGTGCTGTGCAGCCCCCGCCATCTTCGGCGTGGCCGAGCACGGCCGTGCCACCAGCAGCAGCACCGCGCCACCAGCGTGCACAGCGGCGCACTCCGTGCGCGTGCAGGCGCCACCACCGGCGCCACCACCGCCGTGGTCGGCGTGGCCAACCCCCACATGGCCGGGCGCACCCTAGGCTGTCCTCTCATGGCGGCCACCGTCCTCCAGGATGCGCCGTCGAGGCGACTCGTGCGTTTCGCACGAAGTTCCGTCGTGACGCACGCGGAATCAAGTCCATTTTGGCGCTCCGTCGCAGCGACTTCGCACACATTTTCTCGGGAATCCGACCGTTGGATCGACAATTTCTTCACTCCGTCACAATCTTGGTATATCCACCTTTACTTCTGTCAATTTTTATCCGTTGATTTTGTCGTTTGATACATCAAAACCGGCCACCAAGTTGACCGTTTAAATTGTATTAATTTTGGACAGTTTTGTGGGGTCAACTTCGTCAGCTTGTACCCCCTCCATCGTAGCTCCGTTTGGCGTGCTACCAGTTCCTGTGTGAAGCTGGTACAACCCTCTTGCTACCTCTCCAGTTTCGTTTCATTGTGAGCTTGTTTGATTGGTTGAATTCGACGCCAAAGTTGGCCGTCCGAATTTGTAATTTTCAACTTGTAAAATTTCATTTTTGAACATGGGACTCCAGATTTCATTTCTGACAGCACCAGTAGACTCGTGGCATCATTTTGGCTTATTTTCATATAAAATTTGTTAGATTTGGAGGACGTGGGCCCTGGCACGTTTTTCGGTACAAAGTGGGTCCCACAGTCCGGGTCAACGGGACTTTTTGACGCCAGCTCATCGGAATCCAATACCGGATATACTGTTGAGTTCGTATCGTCATTCTGGACTCGTTGACATATAATTTTCTAGGTTTTGGTGGACATTGGATCTGGCACGCATTTCGGTGCAAGTCGGATACCAATATTCGGGTCAACGGGTCATTTTGAGATCGGCTCATCGGAATCCAATTCCGGATATACCGTTGAGTTCGTATCTTCATTCTGGACTCGTTGACATGTAGTTTGCTGAGTTTTGAGAACGATGGCTCCGACATGTATTTCCGTGCAAACCGGAATTCCAAGTTCTGGTCAACGGACCAAATTGAGATCGGGTCAACGGAATCCAATTCTGGAGATACCGTTGGGTTCGTATCGTCATTCTGGTTTCGTGGAAATATAATTAGTTATATTTTATAGACTTGTTTTCTTGTACATTTTTCGGTGGAAAACGGCTCCGATACGGATACCGTTTTGACCCGAAATTACCTTTTTGCCCTTGTGTCCAAATTGGACCGAAGGGTAGACTATCCTAGCTAATTTGACCATTCTAGACACGTTGGCGATGTTTATTTCATCGTCCGGCAATGTATGTTTATAATTTCTCTAAGTTTAACCTTTTTATAATAATTAATAATTAATTCTTATAATGTTCGTATTTCAGGATTAGTACAACGAAACTGAGCTCAGTCAATTCCAGTGATCTTATATCGCTGAAATTGACAAGATGGACACGTGATCACTATAATAAGATTATTAACTTTACCGTTGATCTTCTTATCTCGATTTGCGTATCGTAAGTTTCGACGTACAAATAACGAATTACACTTTATATCTTTAATAATTAGACTAGAATTGACCCTGTTTGTCCAGAGTTGACCAGTTGACCCAAAGTCAACTGTAAGTCAACACTTGACCTAGTTTGACTAGATTATTGACCGGAGTTGACCTAGAGTTGTTTTGACTTAGAAGAATCTAGGATAATATAGATTGCTTGTAGAGATTTATTTATTACAACTTGAACACCTTGTAACCTGTGTTGCTTTAAATTGGACTCTGTGGCTTCAGTTGGACCCCTATACCTATCAGCTATTCAGGTTATCAGGCGAGTACATTCTATGATCATTTCATATCTTGTTTAGGATTATATTTCCTGCTTTAGATTACTTTACATGATGCTGACACGTTGGAAACACGATTAGTACTATATGGATCTTGTTGTGCGATGTTATCCCCTTAGCGGATACATCGGGTATTCGTGTTCGTGTACTTTATCGTGAGCATCGTGTACTCCTTGTATTCGTGACATTCGTGTACAAATCGTGTAAAATTGTGTATATTCATGTATTCACATGATCTCATGTGTGACTATACTTCGTGTGTAATAACATAACTTAGCTAGATCCTTGTGTATTGATTGGGGCGGGGGAGTAGAAGTGGTTATGTAATCAATCTAGTAGATTAATTGTGTACAACCTCTGTAGATTACTCGTGTACAACATCGTGCCGTTTACATAACCATCTTGTGCTCTGAATCACTAGTCACTGATAGTTCTCTATATATTGTAGCTATTTACTTACAGTTTCTCTCTTTTATATCATGTTGTTCTTCAGTTTCCTGTATCTTACTCTCTTGCATGCTTTATATTTTCTAGCCTGTTATGATTTGTTGAGATGTACTGTACTCGCTCCTGTCCTGACTGGACATGTTGATAAATTTTACAGATAGCTTGGAGATTGCCTGCTAGCCTAGAGGAGACACAGTAGAGGTTGTATAGATAGTTATTTCACTCGTCTTGAGTTGTATTATTATATGGATTACTGTATTGAGCTTTGAGATGTTTTTTGGTTTTGTGTATCTTAGGCACTTAGACTACTGGATTGTATCTCTGTGATTTTCGTTCTGTTTTATCTATCTTTTATCATGCTCTACCTTAGATGTGATTGAGACTGTATCTGCTATGTCACCCCCATTCGGGGAGTATAAACTATTTAGCCTTATACTGTTAGATGCATGAGACCTAGGAAAGCGTTCTACCGCCGACACTGCGGCGTAGGCTGGACGTACCCACGTCTCGCGCCCTAACCCTAGGGTGCGTGTAGACATATATAGCTTAAAGTAATAGATTACCTAGTGTATATCCAATGTGAATTCTTGCCTATTTGAGTATTGAATAATTGCATGCTATATAGAGTTGGGTGTATGTTAGCTTGTATAGCCTTGTATTGATGTGTGCTTGCTAGGATAGTCTTGGTTAGGCCTAGTAAGACTTACTGGGTTAGGACATGACCTAGTTTGACTAGTGCAGTTGACCAGAGTTGACCAAGGGTTGACTTTGGCCTAATTTGACCTAGATTCATGTAGAATGCATTGTAGTGCTTTATATTACCCTTCTGGACATGTTGTGACTTGTGCTATTCTAATTAGGAGCCAGACACCTCTCCTCGGACAGTATCATTACCTTGGACATTCAGATATTAGGCGAGTACATTCTCTGATCGTTTTATACTTGTCACGAATTATATTCTCGCTCTAGATTACTTTTACTTGATGCTGTCACGTTATCATCACGGATTGGTACTATACGGATCTCTTCTTGGGATGTTACCCCCTTAGCGGGCGCATCGGATACTTTATGACATGTGTTTTATGTACATCATGTATTCCTTGCTTCTGCGTTATTCATGTACACTCATGTTCTCTCATGTTCTTACATGTACGTTCATGTACTCTCATGTTCTTTTATGTACGCTCATGTTTCCTCATGTGTTTCTTATATAACCAAAACATTATGTCCGTAACGTAACTTGAATAGATCCTTGTGTATTGATTGTGGGTAGGGGTGAGTATAAATGGTCATGTGATTTACCCATCATGTACACTCTGTTACTTTTCATGTTCATCATGTACAACCTAAGCCAATTACATGCCATCTCGTACTCTAAATCACTAGTCACTTACAGATCTTACTTATCATGTATATATATTTCCAGTTATCAAATATCTCTCCTATTTTCATGTACATCTTCTTACAGCATTTCATGTATCTTATTCTATTGACTGCTTTATATTTCCTGACATGATATGAACTGCATGAGATGTATTGTGCTCGCTCCTGTCCTGACTGGACCTGTTGATAAATTTTACAGATGGCCTGGGATTGCCTGCTAGCCTAGAGGAGACACAGTAGAGGTTGTTTAGATAGTTATTTCATTTTGTTGGGAGTTGTATTTACTTATGAATTACTGTATTTGAGTTTTGAGATGTACTTCTGGGTTTATGTATCTTAGAAACTTAGACTTCTATCTTCTGTATCTCTTTTGGATTTCATGTTTTATCTATCTTCCATTATGCTCTACCTTAGATGTGATTGAGTTTACATTCTGCTATGTCACCCCCATTCGGGGAGTATAAACTGCTTAGCCTTATACTGTCAGATGCATGAGACCTAGGACAGCGTTCTACCGCCGATACTGCGGCGTAGGCTGGGCGTTGTTACGTTCTCGTGCCCTAACCCTAGGGTGCGGGTCGTGACACGTTTTTAGTGGTGGCCCATGCAGGTCGAGTTTATGTAGTGGTATTCGAACTTGAGTACCACTACAGCCTGCAGTAGGAATAAGATATATCTTGAAGGTACTCAATCACAGTTAGGAACCCTTGAGAGATTCCCGGAACGACCCTTGAGAATCTTATTTTAACTTCGATTTGAGAACTCTTTTTTCCCTTGATTTGATTTATTTTTACTTACTGTTGTTAAATTTGATTTTGATGGATTATGGTTGAATTTGAGTTGTATTCATTGATTTTGATGAATGATTGTCGAATTTTGAATCTTGATGATAGCTGTTGCATCCGAGTTGTATTTTGATGGATTTTTGTTCATTTTGAATTTTGAAGTTCGTTGATAAATTTGATTTGATTTATGGGTATTCATTGTTGATTTAATTTAATTTTTTTTGACAAGATAAAATTATATGGATTAGGTCATCTATGTTATGGAATCTAGTCTTCTATAGTCACATTAGCCAACATGGTGAGGACATATAGTCTGACTCTGGATATATTTCTCGGGTGTGAGAATTTAAGGTTTTTGCAGCCAAGCTAGCGGTACCGCGAAAATGTTAAATACCATGATTCTAGAGGTATGTGCATAAGTCAAGGACTCTGTGATTATCGTAGCCTTGCTTACTAGTATGACGGGGATTTAGAGTACCATGATTTTGGATAGACGCATATGATTATCAGATTGTACCTTAAATATTTTCAAGCATGTTTTCTCTACTTTGATGCAGTCCTTCAAAAAGAATTATTATTTGTTTTGCTTTATTTTGATTCTAATTATTTAACTTCGGAGTAGCTTGTGTAACTTCTTGCTATGAGTTTTTTCTTAATACAATGAATCGATGATTTTGCTAGACTTTATCTTGGATTTGATATTTAGCTCTGGTTTCAAAATGGTTCCTTCTTTTAGGCAAATAAGCAAACAGCTTTTATCGTTATTTCCTTCTTGCTATTATTCTAGTATTGAATAATAATAATAAAACTGCCTTAATTTCGTCAATCACCTATTTTGCGATCTTGGTAGGAATCTAAATGTTGGTCTTAACATAGAATTAATTTTTTTTGGGGATATGAGAATATATGAGTATATTTACGTAGTGGACACTTGCCTGATACGTATGCATGCTACACTTGATTTTCCACCTATCTAAATACATATTAATATGTTGTTAATGTTAAAATTTTTAAAACCCCAATATTTCTGGTTTTCTGCTTTTCCAGTTTAAATTCGTAATTTAAATATAAATTTCATGTTATTAGTTTTGTCTACATAACTGCACATGTATGATATCTGCAGAGTTTTAATTTTTAGAAAAATTGGTTAAGTTATGTTAAATTTGTAAAATCTGAGACTGCATTATGTTAATATTACACTGGTTTAAATGTTAGCTTATTTTCAGATTTTGTATGTAAATGCTGAACTAAAACTGGGTTTAACCTTTCAATACTAAGCTATAACCCTGTACAAGGACACACACACACCCTAACTTAGTATACGCTGTCATGTAACCAAACATTTCCTCTCTATGTTATGATCACATACTTGTATAGATATATATAGAGCTTAGGCATACATGTTATAATATATGTATATACATAACTAAATCTCTACCTCTTATAGATGTTTATGGTTAGCAATGCATGTTATGATTAAATAGGTTGTGTATTGTAGGTTGTTAACCCATATGCCATGAGTAGTGTAACATGATAGCTCATATACAATTTCATGTATATTTTACATACACCCATACACACACAAACCACATAACATTACATAATGCTAGTTTTTCCTCTCTAACGCTCTCTCTGTATATATATATATTATGATTTGGATTTCAATGCAAGTGATTTTCAATTCCTTAATTTTTGAATTTGATTTTCTGTACCCTTTTTCAGATAATTGGTAGTTGCCTTTATTTTGTTTTGATAAGTACCAGTTTCATATAGGATGGTAGACCGCCTTACAGTTTTGATGGTTTGTTGTTTCTGTAACTTCTCTAGTTTAGCACCCTAGATTGCTTGTATATTTTGATACCCTATGACCGTTTCGGTTAGCATGACTAGTATACCTTGATGAGACTTTCACTACCACCATATGCCATGACCCTGTATGTCGTCCTTTTGATCACATGATTTATTTTAATCTGGAACTTTGATTGTGGGGGTTTGACCTAGAGGGAGTATGAACATTTTAATTTCGAGGACAAAATTTTTCTAAGGTGGGTAGAGTTGTAGCACCCAGTTTCCCAAATGAGGGTAATTTTGAAATTTTGTGTTTATAATTATTTTAATAATGATATTTAATTCATGATATAATTTTTGGTGATTTTAAATCATTTTAAAATTATTTAAATCAATGACTTGTGGTTTTGACGTTTTGCTAGTGAAACCCAATAGACTGTTTGACCTAGAGCCTAACCATGTGATTATGATATTTTAATGTCATTTTTGGCCTAAGGATATTTTTGTATTTGACCTTTTGAATTATTTTGATATTATTTTATTATTTATGATATTGTTTTGGGGTTATTTGAGTCGGGTTCGAATTTCAACTCAATCCGACTTGAAACGGGAACCCGGGGGTAGTTTGACTCTAGTGGGACCCACACACTAGTTAGGCATAGCCCACATGATATTAATTTTAGTCCACATGATAGAAATATTTTAGTTAGATGTTAGACTAATTATTATGGATAAGGTTAGTGTGATTAGAGACTTTAGAATGACTAATTTAGCCCCAACCAATTAGCCCTTTCCTAATACTCATAGAATAGGTTAGTGGGGGCATTTTGGACCTTACCATAATAGGACAAATAGCTCCATATGGCCAGCCACTTTGGGAGAGGATAGGCTCAAGTTCATTTCATTATTCTCATCCATACTCTCTCTATTGTTCTTCCACAAATTCCTAGAGAGCAATCCCTAGCAATTTCTCCACCAAATCATTCCATTTCACAACCAAATCTTCTTCTTTCCTTCTCCATTCTAGCCAAGGAGGAAGCTACCCAAGTTTGGGAGGATTCGGAGCTCGTTCGTGTCCTTTTGGAATCTCTACGTGTCGGTGTCGCTCCGGGAAGGCTTTTCTTCGATTCGATCTACCGAGAGGTATAAATCCCTTCTCCTTTTTATTTCTTCATGCATATAGGTCTATTTTGAACCCATAGGAATGAACCCATAGTTGTATCTCCATTTGTGTCCATTTCGTGTCCATTTGGAGGTTATAGGAGTGTCCTTTGTGTTGTGGTTGTGTCCATGTGGGAAAATCCCAAATTTGGACACACTATGTGTTGTTGTTATGTATGAATGAATTATTACATGTTTAATCACATATTTTTGTATTGGAGATGTGTTCTATAGTGTCTCATATATATATATTAGTGTAGAGAGTGAGTTCTTGATATATTATGTTATATACTTGTGTTCTTTTGTCTCAAACTACCTAAATCCGTCATGATTTTTATCCACGTTTTTAATTTCAGCCATAACTTAGAAATATCATAACTTCTAGCTCAAAGCTCGGTTTAATCTTCCATTTTTTTAAAAGAAGCGTATTGAAGTTAGCTTTCCAAAAACATGTATTAATAGGTCTAATCCTTTCTGTAATTTTCTGTAGAATTATTTGAGTGTCAGCTGTACGAAAGACAAACGCGTTCTCGGTGTTTTCGCGATTTCGGGAGTTTCCGGAAACGAAAACGCGATCCGTTTAAAGTTTCGGAAAGCTAACACATAGATCTATAACATAATTTAATCATAAATTTTAATTCATGCTGAGATGGTACAGTATTGATTATTAGTAGGAGTTACTATTCGGCATATGCATTTTGTGCACCCTTGTGTGTAATATAATGTTCTATTTGATTTTAACCCATGTTAATGTATATACATTATGTAATTAAATAGAGAATACAAGCATGAGTAAATGGTTAAATAAATGATGTATGAGGTGTAAGTATCCTATCTAATGTAAGCATGTAAGTATCCTATCAAATATCTCTCCTGTTTTCATGTACATCTTCTTACAGCATTTCATGTACATCTTCTTACAGCGTTTCATGTAAGTATCCTATCTAATGTAAGTATCCTATCAAATATCTCTCCTGTTTTCATGTACATCTTCTTACAGCGTTTTATGTATCTTATTCTATTGACTGCTTTATATTTCCTGACATGATATGAACTGCATGAGATGTATTGTGCTCGCTCCTGTCCTGACTGGACCTGTTGATAAATTTTACAGATGGCCTGGGATTGCCTGCTAGCCTAGAGGAGACACAGTAGAGGTTGTTTAGATAGTTATTTCATTTTGTCGGGAGTTGTATTTACTTGTGAATTACTGTATTTGAGTTTTGAGATGTACTTCTGGGTTTATGTATCTTAGACACTTAGACTTCTATCTTCTGTATCTCTTTTGGATTTCATGTTTTATCTATCTTCCATTATGCTCTACCTTAGATGTGAGATAGTTTACATTCTGCTATGTCACCCCCATTCGGGGAGTATAAACTGCTTAGCCTTATACTGTCAGATGCATGAGACCTAGGACAACGTTCTACCGCCGACACTGCGGCGTAGGCTGGGCGTTGTTACGTTCTCGTGCCCTAACTCTAGGGTGCGGGTCGTGACAATACAAGTGACTTTCATTCTTTAACTTTTGATTTTGATTTTTCTGAACCCTTTATAGATAATTGATAGTTACCTTTCTTTATTTTTATGATAAGTACCAGTTTTTACATAGGATGGTAGACTATCTTACAGTTTTGATGAATTGTTATTCTGTGTCTTTTCCGGTTTAACACCCTAGACTGCTTGTGTGTTTTGATACCCTATGACCGATTCAGTTAGCATGACTAGTATACCTAGATGAGACTTTCACTACCACCGTATGCCATGACCCTGTATGTCGTCCTTTTGATGGTATGATTTGTTTAAGTTCTGGGGCTTGATTGTGGGGGTTTGACCTAGAAGGATTACGAACATTTTAATTTCGAGGACGAAATTTTTATAAGGTGGGTAGGATGTGAGCACCCTGAATTTCGGGTTAATTTTTTTTAATGTTTCTGATTGATTTAGTTTTAATAAATAATTTATTCTATTATTTATCTTTAAGTGTACTCTTCCGTGCCATTGATATTTGGAGTGTCAGGGATGTTCAACTCTGGAAATCTTCTTCATGAGTTTTGTAGTGGACATGATTGCCTTCATGACGGTATATAGTATCCCATCCAAACTTGTTCCCTTGTACTTTTTTTTGCTTTGCACAACTTCGGGTCGATTTAGACCATTTGATTATTAATTATTTTTCCCACTCTTTTCCTTGATCATTATTAGCACGTTTTCGTGACTTTTAATTTGAGAGCACAAGATCAGTTATTTTCTTGAAACCAATTCATCATGCATGATCTACTCGAGACGCTCTTCACCCTTGACCTTCGTGTCCCACTCAGACTCGCCATTTTGTGCTCCATTTGCTTCACACAACTTTTCTGACACGTGACCCGATTTTATTTCACCCCACGGTGTCGTATTCATTTTCCAACTTGATTTGTGGGTACCCTGTCGACCAAAACCTGTCAGCCCCAAATATGGACATAGCCCACATTGAGCCTACTACCCGTATGATACTTGTGTCCCATTTATTGGAATCCCCATGTGCTACTTATTTACCCATGATCATCAACACCCATTTTTAATTCGATTATTGCATAATGTCTGATTTTGACCCAATCTGGCTCCACTGATTCCAGCCCAGCTCCATGTTACTCTCCATCATAACACCCTCATATTTTTTTGCCCAAAAATATCAATTACTTTTTCTACCTATTTTATTTAATAGAAATTTCTATTGGTATTAAATCCCTTGGAATGACCCAATTTTTAGCTAATTAGTTCCTAGCCATTGATTTCCCTTATTTAATCCTCACCATCAATTTTCCTCCAACTCTCATCAATTTCCCATAAACCCCCACCAGCCACAAGTGGCCAGCCCTAACTCCCAAGTTTTCTTTTCTCTCTCTTTCTCTCTCATTATTACATCTCTTTCTCTCTCTCACTACTTTTTCTTCCCATACAAAACACCACAACCACCATTACACAACAGCTCCTCTCACCCGAGCTCGGCCACCCCTAGCCCGACCTCCACCCTGACCGTGGCTCCGGCCACCCCTGGCCGAGCACGGCCAACCGCCACCCACCACTCAGCCCTTTCCTCCTCATCTCCATTGAATTAACCCGACCACTACCATCATTAATCCAACCACCAAGCCGACACCACCACCTCCATATCCACCGTGCACCACCCCGACCGTCGTGCTGCACAGCCCCCACCGTCGCCGGCCTGGCCGAGCACGACCCCGCCACCAGCAGCAGCACTGTGCCACCAGCGTGCACAGCCGCACAACTCCGTGCGCGTGCAGGCGCCACCACCGGCGCCACCGCCGCCGTGGTCGGCGTGGCCGACCCCCACATGGCCGGGTGCACCCTAGGCTATCCTTCCTTGGCGGCCACCGTCCTCCGGGACGCGCCGTCGAGGCGATTCGTGCGTTTCGCACAAAGTTCCGTCGTAACGCGCGCGGAATCAAGTCCATTTTTGTGCTCCGTCGCAGCGACTTCGTGCGAGTTTTCTCGGGAATCCGGCCATTGGATCGGCGATTTCTTCGCTCCGTCACAATCTTGGTATATCCACCTTCACTCCTGTCAATTTTCATCAGTTGATTTTGTCGTTTGATACATCAAAATCGGCCACCAAGTTGACCATTTAAATTGTATTAATTTTGGACAGTTTCGCGGGGTCAACTTCGTCAGCTTGTACCTCCTCCACCGCAGCTCTGTTTGGCGTGCTACCAGTTCCTGTGCGAAGCTGGTATAACCTTCTTGCTACCCCTCTAGTTTCGTTTCATGGTGAGCTTGTTTGATTGGTTGAATTCGACGCCAAAGTTGGCCGTCCGAATTCGTAATTTCAACTTGTAAAATTCTATTTTTGAACACGGGACTCCAGATTTCATTTCTGACACCACCAGTAGACTCGTGGCTTCGTTCTGGCATATTTTCATATAACATTTGTTAGATTTGAAGGACGTGGGTCCTGGCATATTTTTTGGTACAAAGTGGGTCCCACAGTCCGGGTCAACGGGACTTTTTGACGTCGGCTCATCGAAATCCAATTCCGTATATACCGTTGAGTTTGTATCGTCATTCTGGACTCGTTGACATATAATTTGCTAGGTTTTGGTGGACATTGGATCTGGCACGCATTTCGATGCAAGTCAGATACCAATATCCGGGTCAACGGGTCATTTTGAGATCGGCTCATCGGAATCCAATTCCGGATATACCGTTGAGTTCATATCGTCATTCTGGACTCGTTGACATGTAATTTGCTGAGTTTTGAGAATGATGGCTCCGGCACGCATTTTCGTGCAAATCGGAATTCTAAGTTCTTGTCAACGGGCCAAATTGAGATCGGATCAACGGAATCCAATTCTGGAGATACCGTTGGGTTCGTATCGTCATTCTGGTTTCGTGGACATATAATTTGTTATATTTTATAGACTTGTTTTCTTACACATTTTTTGGTGCAAAACGGCTCCAACACGGATACCGTTTTGACCCAAAATTATCTTTTTGCCCTTGTGTCCAAATTGGACCGAAAGGTTGGCTATCCTAGCTAATTTGACCATTCTGGACACGTTGGCGATGTTTATTTTATCGTCCGACAATGTTTGTTTATAATTTCTCTGAGTTTAACCTTTTTATAATAATTAATAATTAATTCTTATAATGTTCGTATTTCGGAATTAGGACAACAAAACTGAGCTCAGTCAATTCCAGTGATCTCACATCGCTGAAATTGACAAGATGGACACGTGGATCACTATAATAAGATTATCAACTTTACCGTTGATCTTCTTATCTCGATTTGCGTATCGTAAGTTTCGACGTACAAATAACGAAGTACACTTTATATCTTTAATAATTAGACTAGAATTGACCCTATTTGTCCAGAGTTGACCAGTTGACCCAAAGTCAACTGTAAGTCAACACTTGACCTAGTTTGACTAGATTATTGACCGGAGTTGACCTAGAGTTGTTTTGACTTAGAAGAATCTAGGATAATATAGATTGCTTGTAGAGATTTATTTATTACAACTTGAACACCTTGTAACCTGTGTTGCTTTAAATAGGACTCTGTGGCTTCAGTTGGACCCCTATACCTATCAGTTGTTCAGGTTATCAGGCGAGTACATTCTCTGATCATTTCGTATCTTGTTTAGGATTATATTTCCTGCTTTAGATTACTTTACATGATGCTGACACGTTGGAAACACGGATTAGTACTATATGGATCTTGTTGTGCGATGTTATCCCCTTAGCGGATACATCGGATATTCGTGTTCGTGTACTTTATCGTGAGCATCGTGTACTCCTTGTATTCGTGACATTCGTGTACAAATCGTGTGAAATCGTGTATATTCATGTATTCACATGATCTCGTGTGCGACTATACTTCGTGTGCAATAACATAACTTAGCTAGATCCTTGTGTATTGATTGGGGCGGGGGAGTAGAAGTGGTTATGTAATAAATCCAGTAGATTACTCGTGTACAACCTCTGTAGATTACTCGTGTACAACATCGTGCCGTTTACATAACCATCTTGTGCTCTGAATCACTAATCACTGATAGTTCTCTATATATTGTAGCTATTTACTTACCGTCTCTCTCTTTTACATCATGTTGTTCTTCAGTTTCCTGTATCTTACTCTCTTGCATGCTTTATATTTTCCAGCCTGTTATGATTTGTTGAGATGTACTGTACTCGCTCCTGTCCTGACTGGATCTGTTGATAAATTTTACAGATAGCTTGGAGATTGCCTGCTAGCCTAGAGGAGACACAGTAGAGGTTGTATAGATAGTTATTTCACTCGTCTTGAGTTGTATTATTATATGGATTACTGTATTGAGCTTTGAGATGTTTTTTGGTTTTGTGTATCTTAGGCACTTAGACTTCTGGATTGTATCTCTGTGATTTTTGTTCTGTTTTATCTATATTTTATCATGCTCTACCTTAGATGTGATTGAGACTGTATCTGCTATGTCACCCCCATTCGGGGAGTATAAACTATTTAGCCTTATACTGTTAGATGCATGAGACCTAGGACAGCGTTCTACCGTCGATACTGCGGCGTAGGCTGGACGTACCCACGTCTCGCGCCCTAACCCTAGGGTGCGGGTCGTGACAATATTAATGCATGCATGCTTACATAACTAGCCTCAGCCGTATACATAATTAATGCATTATATTAATGCATGCAAAGCATGCATGCTTACATATTTAGCATCAGCTGCATGTTATAATTAATTATATAATTAAATGGTCGCATGGCCATTTCATTCTAATGGTCGCATGACCATTTCAGTTATTGAGCCGCATATGGCCATCCACATTGAGCCGCATATGGCCTTCCACATTGAGCCGCATATGCTTTTTCCTCCCCCATTAATTGCTGTAGGTCCTGAAAAATCAAGTTGCACACATCAACAAAGTCAGAATATCAAGAAAAACAACTTTCAGATGAATTGCGCAGACATCAGATTGCGCACGATAGATTGCGCACACTCCCAAGCGTACAGGCTGACGTGGCAAATCACCATCATTACCTGACCCAAATCAAATCTTCTGACAGCTGACAGTGTGGAGAACGAGGCGACTGTTCGTTTAATCGTGCAGCACGGCGCTCGAGGACAGCTGGCAGCGCAATCCATGTTGGCGCAATCCATTCCTGCGCAGTCCAAGTCTGCGCAATTCAAAACCAGTGCAATTCAGTGTGCGTGTTCTATCAACACAAATGACAAAATGCACGTGGCATTCATGCCATCAATTGCTCATTTCGTGGCAACTGTCTATGCACGATCCTGCGCAATTCAATCAAAAGTTGCCATGTGTCCAAGACAGTTGGACCATGATCCAATAACTGCCTGCGCAGTCGACTGTTGCGTAATCCAATTGCTGCGCAAACCATCCTGCGCAGTCCAGAATAACTGAAAGTTAGTTATTTCTCAGAACTCTATAAATAGAGTTTCAAGTCTCCATTTCAAGGGGATCAATAATCAGAAATCAGAGATTAGATTATCAGACTTCAAAATTCAGAGAGTTCAGGAGTTCTTGCCAAAGTGCTGCTGTATTCTTCCGAGGCTTTTGCCTTCAATATCCGAGGCTTTTTGCCTTCAATTCCAGAGTTGTCTTCAACTTCAGAGGCTTCGTCTTCAGAGTTCACATCGTCCAAGGGATAAAGCAATCGTCATCAAGATTGGATTCCTAAAGTTGTACCATTCCCAGAATTCAAATTATAATCTTTTACAAAGTTTGTATCAATAAAGTTTTATACTTTTGTTTTTGCAAACAAAATGGCGACTCTGCTGGGGATGACTTTCTCCTCCGACGAGGAAGTGACAACTCAATGTGATGTAGCGTCTATCGGGAAGACGCAGAAGACTCTGGTTGTAAAGGTCAACCAGACAGCTTATGAAGGCATGATCAATTCCAAGACCACTCCTCGCACTGCAACCACTTTTGCCACGAGCAAAGTGCGCACAGTGTGGGTCTCCAAGACTGCTGCGCAGTCCATTAACTCTGCCAGCAAGACTTATGCGCAGTCTGCCAGCAAGATTGCTGCGCAGTCAAAAGCTTCTACCAAGAAGCCTGCTGCACAATCTGCTGCGCAGTCCAAAGCTTCTGCCATCAAGCCTACTGCATAATCTGTCTCTGTTGCTGCTGCACAATCTGCTCTTGCCAGTACACAGAAGACTTCATATGCTGCTTTAGCCAAATATAAAACTCCTATGCCCCTGGCGCAATTGACTGCTAATCAGTCTGCGCAGTCCAATGCTCCAGCATCCAGAGTCCACCCTAAGCACTCTGTAGCAAGAACTCCTGATGCGCAAACCACAGTTTCTGTGACTAAAACCAGTGTGCCATCCATTCATGCGCAAACTGCTCCTGCACAATCCAAGAGTTACAGCCTTTTGGCTAAACTCTCTTTTTCTCATAACAAGGGAAAAGGTTCTTCTCCTCTTTCCAAACACACTGTTGCTCCTGTGCAATCTACTGGGGGTAGTCCTTTGGCTATTCCTCTTCCTCTTCAAAACAAAGGAAAAGGCCCGTTGGTCTTTTTTCAAACTTTCTTGTCCCATGACTTGGAAGACAATAAAGGGAAACGCTCTTTAGCTAACCCTTCTTCACAAAACAAAGGAAAAGGCCCTTTGGTCTTTTCTCAATCTTTTTCAGTTTTTATCGAAGAAGATCAATCTGAACGTGCCTCGACACCAATCAATATTAGAACTCTTTCAAATAAGGATGCTTCTTTCCTTTATGACAAGAGAACTTGTACTGACCAAAGAGGTATTCTGCCTACCCCGGTAGCAGAATTCCAAGACCTCCCAACTCTCAAGATTTCCCGTTCCAAGCAGGAAAAACTGCTGGTGTCTCAGACAGAAACCCCTAGGGGTGAGTTTGCAGATCTAAGGACTTATCTCAACGGACCCACTTCGGTGAAACGCAAACAGCCAATGCCGAAGACCAAACATCATCAAAAACAAACTTCCAGGACCAAAGATCCTGACACTTATGCCAATGAAGTGAGCATTTCCTTGTATACTCAAGGGACTAAGCATTTGAAGAATCAGAATCATGTTCCGAACATTATCAAAGAACAGATCCCTCAGAGTTTTTCTCGTCCTATTGTTGTTCCCGATCTCCGTGAACATCTCAGACAAAAATGAGACAATATTTCAACACCTTCAGTTCAACCATCTGATCATCATTGCAACCACAAAGTCATCATCCAATGTTGTTGTCAAACAACAAAACGATCTGTCTTCGATCGTCTGACTTTGGCTAAATCTGAACCTATGTCAGAAGAAGATGAAGTCTTGTATGCTTCTATCAACATAACTTCCCGAGACACTGGGGGTAGACGGTGCTCTAAGCATGGCAAACCTCGTAAACCATGTCAACGGTATTTAGAATTACTCCAAGAATCTTCTGAAGGAGTGTTTCGACATACCCATTCTCGAAGCCGAAATGCAATCGGTCAAAGGAATCTTTCTCAAAACCCTTCGGGTTATCTTCCTTCTTCTCAGTCAGGAGACGATTCTTTCTCCGACTATGATGCATACAGCGAAAGCTCTGAACAGACAGTGTCTTCCACTGTACCAAGAGAAGTGACAGCTTATGTTGTCACTGATGATCCGGATGCTTCAACATCTACAAATCAAGAACAACAAATCACTGCACTTGACGACAAGTTAAAAACCATGGCTAAAATGGTTGCTAGTATGCATTCTATCATTGTGGCACAACACGCTACACCACCGACTGTACCTATTGCTAATCCAGAGATCATAGCATCTTCAGTTCCTGCCAATACTGGGCTGGGGGTGGTGTCTCCTCAAATGCCTTCTGTGCAAGTATAAGTTCAAACTACACCTAGTCAGTCAGGAGCTGGGGGTAGTGCTTACAATGCTGTTCCTCCTCCTACCACTCTAACCCAACCTGCTCCTTCCTTGTCATCCGAAGATGCCAATGAAGCTGTCAAACTCTTGCGAACCCAGTTCGAAGCCTTTAAAGAGAAAGACAACTTGCAAAGATTGGGAATCAGGCAACCTCATCCAGTTGAGTGGAAAGAGGTCCCGTTCCCACCAAAGTACAAGATCCCAACAATCTCTTTGTTTGATGGCAGTACTTCTCCTAGTCAGTTCATCAATCATTTTGAGGTAATGACCGTTCAACTCCAGCCAAATGATGCTTTTCTTACCAGAGTGTTCGTCGGTTGTTTAGCCGGTGTAGCATATGACTGGTACAGAAGTTTGCCCGATGGTTGTATCACTTTCTTCTCAGGTTTCAAGCAAATCTTCCTGGAACGGTTCTATGAAGGATTCAACGACATGACTATGTCGGCTCTCAACAAAATCAAACAGAAACACAATAAAACTGCTGAGAGTTTCAACGAACGGTTCCGCCGTGAAGCTTTGAAGATGCCTCCCGGGACTCCAGCTGCTGTCACTATTGATACTTGTAAGGAAAATCTTTTGCCTATCATCAGTATGTGGACAGGATCTACCCAGTTCCAAGATTGGCCCTCATTCATTGTTAACGCCAAAGCTGCTGAAGTAAGTGCTGAGAAGTTTAAACAATTGGGGGTACAAATGTCTAACCCTGATCGAGATGAACACCAGACGTCAGGTGGTGGCAACCGCCAGAACAACCGCAAAGCAAAAGAGACTTTGAACATCAATCTGAACAAAAATAAAGAGTCTCTAGCTGTCAATGTGGCTCCGCCTACTTCCACTCCGACTCCTTCTGCACCTCCACCGAGGGAACCTCGTCCGAAAGTAGAATATTCCTTCGACGAAAATGACACTGCAAGCATCTTTGAATGTTTACTCAAAAGCAACAAGATTCAGCTCCCGGACCCAAAGAAACCTGATGAAGTCGGTAAGACAGATCATCCTAAATATTATGTTTACCACAGGTTCATTGGACATCCTACTCAAGCATGTTACGTGCTCAAGGGCAAAATTCAAGATCTTGTCAATGCCGGTGTAGTCACTCTGCAGCAAGACGAGAAGATTGTTACTACAAATATGGTTTCAGTCCAGTTTGGTGATTTTCCTCCACAGATGGTACAGCACGGTGTCATTCCTATTCCCAAAGTTACTCTTGAGATTGAGAATCTCCCGCCTCCACCAAATGAAAGTCTTGTTCCCTTGTCTCTTGACAACGGTGAAATTATATGGATCCATCCTGATCTTGCTCCGGAATTTGAGGTGCCCCCTTCTTCCAAGAAGAAAGGTCGCTCCAAAAGCAAGATAAAGACCTGCAACATGGTGTCTTTTGAACCCATTGTTGACGAAGAAATTCTGCTAGGCACCAGATCAGGGAAAGCTTGCTTGAAGGAGTATCCTGATACTCAAGAAGATCCTGCCTCTTCTTTTGAACCTGCTCCAGCACAACCTGCTTCCACGGAAGAGATCCCTTCCACATCCTCACCAATTGTAGTGCCTATTCCTCCCAAGCCGGTGGTTGCCGATAAAGGCAAACAACAAGTCCGCTTTGATAAGCCCCTGAAGAAATTGTCTCCTACAGGACTTGAAAAGCTATACAACTTTGATATATTGGCTCAACTAGCCAATACACCAGCTAGGCTATCAATCTTTGAGCACTTGTGCCTTTCTAAGGAGACTCGAGAAACTCTAAGTGAAGCCCTGATGCAGGCTGAAACTTGCCTAACTCTCCTCAAGAAACCGGAAGCAGAACCAGTTTCTTTCCGTCATTGTCACAGCGTATTAGAGTTGATTCCAAACATCACTTTCACTCAGAATGATATGCTGTTGGAGGATAATAGATATGATCATCCCCTTTACTATACAGGGTATGTTAATTCAATAAAAGTTGATCGTATCCTGATAGATCTGGGGTCTGCACTCAGCATCATACCAAAGACGATGCTAGACGCATTGAAGATACCAGTGTATAGTCTTTCAAGCACAATCACCACTACCTTGGAATTCAACCAAGGAAGGAGTGAACCTTTGGGTATGATTCGCCTAAAACTTCAAATAGGCAATCTTCGCACAAAAGTGACCTTCTATATTATCGACAATCATGGTTGTTCTTACAACGCTCTCCTGGGAAGACCCTTTCTCCATGAACATAATGTTGTTCCATCAACTCTTCATCAATGCTTTAAATATGTTGATGACAAAGGAGAAGTTCACAAAGAAGTTGCAGACCTTTATCCTTTCAAGGGTGTCGAAGCATATTACAATGACGCTCGTATGTATAAAGAAGAATTTATGAAAGTGGTAATGGCCGTGGATACTGAAGAAGACCAAGAAGCAGTGCCCAAAGACACTCTTATTATACCTGTTAAAGGGCGTGTTTCCCACCCTCAGTCTTCTAAACCACTGGCTATTCATTTGTCAGTCCAGCGACAGTCTACTGATGGCGATCAGGATAAAAGGGAGCTCACCTCTTCTGAGCCACTTGTTATCGATTTACGTCGTAATAAGGACAAAAAGCAGCTCACTTCTTTTGAGCCACTTGTTGTTGATTTAACTCATAACAAGGAAAAAGGGAGCTCACCTCTTCTGAGCCACTTGTTATTGACCTTCGTCGTAACAAGCCTCCTCTACGTTCTTCTTCTCCCCCTCTTGTAATCAATCTGACCAAGCCTGCTAAGGTTAAAGGTCCTGCTGTAAATACAGATGTACAGATCAATGAAAAAGCATCTACTTTCCAATATACTGATGTTATTTATCATACTAAATGCTATTTGGATATGTTAGATAGCTTTAAATCATTTACAATGGGAGTTGTACAGTCTCTTCAAACAGAAGTTTCATATGAACACCTAAAAGACTCATATCGTATTGTTCCTGCTCGCAAGAAAGGTGAACGTCCAATACTTTTTAGTAGAAGACCGGAACAAAAATTCAGCTATACGGATGATAGCAAAATTAACGATACGGAACATCTTTAATTCCGTCGTTACAGTCAACAATCAAAAGACATTGTCCGAAAGATAGGTTACGACTTTAAAAGCGGCCTCAACTACGATAAAGGCAGAAAGACTCCTCTCCGTACCGCTGTTCCACAAGGAAAGTCAGAAATGTATTACAGCAGGACCAAAAGAGGTCTCGGATATGCTTCTCCTCCGATGTTATCCCCAGCAGGTTCTGAATCTGATAGCGAGGAACGTTCTAACTCTTCTGATTCCAAGTTATGGGATTCTGATACTAGCATTGGTGAAGTCCATCGTGTAATCGTATCTTCTAATATGGTATCCGTTAAACTTTCGGAAGGATATGATGAGGACATTGAAGAAAATCCTGAAACAGATCCTTGGGCTCAACAGATGGATAATCAGTGGGTACTCCGATTTGAACAAAGAGAACCTCCTACTAAAGATCAACTAGTTCAAGTTGATGTAGGAGAAAGCGAGTCACCTCGTCCAATCTTTATCAGCAAGAATCTTCCGGAAGCAGATAAGCAAGAGTTGATTCTTTTCATTAAAGAATATATTGACGTCTTTGCTTAGAGTTATGAAGACATGCCAGGTTTAGATCCTAAAATTGCTACTCACAAACTGAATATTCTGCCTAATGCTAAACCAGTCAAACAGCAGCAACGACGATTCAAGCCTGAAATGATGGACGCGATCGATGATGAAGTTAAGAAGCTTATCGCTTGTGGCTTTATTCGAGAAGAACAACATCCTGATTGGGTAGCTAACGTTGTTCCAGTCTTGAAGAAAACCGGCAAAGTTCGAGTCTGTATCGACTTTCGGGATCTTAATGAAGCATGTCCGAAAGATGAATTTCCTTTCCCTATCACGGACGTCATGATTGATAATACCTGTAGGTTTGAGCGAATATCTTTTATGGATTGATTCTCTGGATACAATCAGATCAAGATGAATCCCGAAGATGAAAAACACACATCTTTCCGCAATCCTCGGGGAGTCTATTGCTATACAGTGATGCCATTTGGTCTCAAGAACGCTGGCGCAACTTACCAACGGGCTATGAGTGTCACGCCCCGATCCCGCTAGGGTCGTCCGTCTTGCCTGGATCCCTGCGGGATCGATCGTCCTCGCTAAGGCGTGATGTCGTGCAAGCCTAAGTTGCGCTTGTACAAGGCCATGTACCTGCACAAAAACAACTAGTCAAGCAAAAACACACGCACGCACCCATTAGTCAAGCAAAACACACGCACGCACCCATTGCAGAAAACCAAATGTTGGACACAGAGATTTGAAATGGAAATACTCATTTTATTCATAGCTTGATAGGAATACAAGTACAAAGCTTTGCAACTCTGATTTTCCTTATAATTTGGCTACAAGATTCTCTTTGAAATACTCTTTTGAAATTAGCCACAATGCCCATACATGATATCCCTTTATTACAAGCTGGAATTGAAAGACACCTTCAGAAGGAAAAGAAACTTGAACTTGACTTGAAATAAAAGAAAGCTTTGAGGCGGTCCGCAGCTCTACTGGGCTAGACGAGCTTTAGTGCCTCCTTGAAATCCTCCTGTCTCCTTTGTTTTCTGAAAAGGATGCCCACAACGTGGGTCAGCACACATCATGTACTGGCGAGCGGCTCTTCGCCGAAACTCATAAATATCTGCACTAATTCAACATGTGAAGCTACATATTTACTAGTGCTCTTTCTACTTGTCTAGGTTCTTTTTAACAATTCATAAGAAACATGACAGTAGAATATTCATAGCCAACTTACCAACGCCGACAGTCATCCCTGCACAAAACAGGTTAGCACAATTTGCATATATTAAACATTCTCATTTCCGTCCCTGCATGTTAGGCTTGCAATAAATCTCTATCTATATGCATGAACCTAACTATTGTGGTCCATGGGTATTCCCATTACTAGCAATCGGAACTTCTTGCCCAACTACTAATAGACTAACACCCTTTTTCTACGGGGACTTCTAGCCCCAAGTGTCCTGTTCTCTCCTAGGCCGATCGACTCCAGGTGCCCCCAGAATCGATCGAGAGATTACCTCCTTGTGCACAAGTTGTCTAGACCAATGCGAATGCAGCTATCAGATAATTCTACTATGCACGAGCCTAGCAACTTGTAAACATTTCCATTCTCTTCTTCTTCTTGCACGGTCAAGCCGTGATTTCCATACCAAGCTATCTCTTTAGGCAATTCATAAGAGCATACAGTTCATATTAAAGCAAGCAAGCGACAGTTCCATTTTACATATGATTCATTCATTATCTTCTCTTATCTTTTGTTATTGAGGCATCGTTGATCACAGGGACAAGGCAACAGAGTAGACTAGAGATCATTTTTATTAGGGCGTACAAATAAATGCAAGCCCGGTTCAAGCAACTCACCGAGATGAATCTTAATTGAGAGAAGGAGGGACTTCACGCGCCGTTCACGAACAATTCACGCGGCCTGCATTGGCACCAACTGTTGATTAGCATACTTCGTCTCTTTCTCTCAAGATTCGGAATGAATGCGAAATGCGATGAAAGCGAACAATGAAAACCAATCATCGAAAACCAACACGAAAATGCATTCATCAAAACCAAGCAGCGAAAGAAAACATCCAATAAAACTCTTGGATTCATTTCAATAGAAGTCAATCCATCAATTGGAAAGGTTCATTGCATTTCATCCGTGATCAATCGATACCGGCAAAGGTTTCACCAAGTACTCAGTTCAAGACTGAGTCAGCAAGCCGTAGGTATTACATAGTGGACCGCGAGGAGCGGGGCACTACAATGAGTACCATTTTCAGAGAACATCTTCGCAAGACTGTCGAATGTTACGTTGACGATATCGCTGTTAAAAGTCGTCTGAAAGAAGATCACATCCAAGATTTAAGAACAATCTTCAATTTCATACGCCAACATCAGCTCAAGATGAATCCCACCAAGTCATTCTTAGGTGTCTCTAGTGGTAAGTTTCTCGGCTTCGTTATTACCTCTATGGGTATACACGTGGATCCCGAGAAGATCAAAGCCATTCAAGAGATGCGTCCTCCACGCAACCTAAAAGAGCTACAAGGATTTCAAGGTCGACTTGCGTACATCAGGAGATTCATTTCGAACTTGTCTGGACGCTGCAGACCATTCACTCAACTAATGAAGAAGGGTGTATCTTTTATTTGGACTGAAGAATGTCAACAAGCATTTGACGACATCAAACGATATCTCATGAACCCGCCAGTCTTGGTGCCCAATCTCGGGCATTCCATTCATAATATACGTCCGTGCTATGGACCATTCATTGGGTGCTTTACTCGCCCAAAAGAATAAAGAAGGTCATGAACAAGCCATCTATTATCTCAGTCGTACTATGATTGGTACTGAACACCGTTATAGTCCAGTTGAAAAAGAATGTCTAGCCCTTATGTTTGCCGTTCAAAAGACAAGACATTACATCATTGGTCAAACCATTCATGTCATATCTCGAGTCAATCCTCTTCGGGTACTGATGAAGAAGCCTAGCACACTCAACTCTCGGCTTGCTACATGGGCCATTCTTCTAGCCCAATATGACATGGTGTATGTTCCTCAAAAGTCTGTTAAAGGTCAAGCACTAACGGATTTCTTGGCGGCTCATCCCGTACCTGAGACGTCCAAACTTTACGATAAAATTCCAGACGAGACGTTGGAAGTCAACATGAGCTCTGAAGAATTTCCAACCTGGCGTCTATTCTTTGACGGAGCATCCAGAATTGGACCCAATGGTGCTATTATAGCAGGAGTTGGAGTTGTTCTCGTTTCTCCAGACGGATCAACTATCCAAAAAGCTTATTCTCTAGATGAATCCTGTTCCAATAATATAGTAGAATATAATGCTCTACTCATCGGTCTTCAATTAGCCAAACAATTGGACATTGAATATCTCGAAGTTTACGGCGACTCTAAGCTGGTTGTCAACCAGGTTAGAGGAACTTATGAAGTCCGTCATCAAGATCTGGTACCTTGCTTTGAAGCAGCAATCAACATGGCTATATCATTCAAAGCTTTCTTTATTGAATATGTACACCGAGCTTGCAATACTGAAGCAGATGCCTTAGCCAATCTTGGAGCAGTCTTAGCCGTTCCCATCAGAAGACAACAAGTGGTGGTTATCTCTAATTGAGAATTATTTTGTGTCGAAAACAATCGTAACATCGAGTTCAGTAATTTTGCTAAAATTAATGTTATCAATGAAGATTGGAGAACTCCTTTCATTGACTTCGTGGTTCACGATATACTCCCCGAAGATCCTAAGGAGGCTACAAGTATTCGACGACGATCTCTACGGTTCTACTACAACCAAACCACTAAGACTCTCTATCGGCGGACTTATGACGGTCTCCTTCTACGCTGTCTAGTGGGTGAGGAAGCAAAATAGGTGTTACGTGAAGCTCACGACGGTGTCTGTGGAGCACATCAGCCTGGTCCTAAACTGCAGGATCGCATCCGAAGAATGGGTTACTACTGGCCCTCTATGGTATCAGATGCCATCGAATATGTAAGGAAATATCGAGCCTGTCAAATCCATGCAGATTTCATTCATCAACCTTCAGAATTTCTACACCCGACAGCTGCTTCCTGGCCTTTCGAAGCTTGGGGCATGGATGTCATAGGTCCTATTAATCCTCCTTCTTCTAGAGGACATCGGTTCATTCTAGCAATAACAGACTACTTCTCTAAGTGGGCTGAAGCTATACCCTTGGCTGAAGTCAAGACCAGTAGTGTCATCAACTTCGTCAAACACCATATCATTTATCGATTTGGTGTCCCTCGGTGAATCATTCATGACAACGGACCGCAATTTATCAGTCAGAAATTCACCAGATTCTGTGATGATCATCGGATTGACAACGTCGCCTCGACTGCCTACAATCCTGCTGCTAATGGATTAGCTGAAGCTTTCAACAAAACTATTATCAAGCTCCTCAAAAAGTTTGTATCCACTAACAAACGGAATTGGAGTAAAAAACTTGGCGAATGTCTATGGGCCTACCGAACTACGGTCCGCAACCCCACAGGTTTTACGCCTTTCTCTTTGATATATGGCTGTGAAGCTGTTCTTCCTTTAGAACTTCAAATTCCTTCTTTAAGGATTGCCATTGCTAACGAGCTCACTACAGAGAACAATGATCTTCTTCGACTTCAAGAATTGGAGGTACTTGATGAGAAACGGTTAATGGCTCAACAACATATTGAGTTATACCAAGCCCGCATTTCTAAAACTTTCAACCGTAAAGTTAAGGTCAGAGCCTTTCAGCAAGGAGAACTTGTTCTAACAGTCAGACGTCCTATGACTATGACTCACATGAGTAAAGGAAAATTCGATGCAAAGTGGGAAGGTCCCTATGTTGTAAGCAAAGTCTTCTCAAATGGAGCCTATCAACTCTCAGAACTGGATGGACGAATTGCAATGATACCTATCAATGGCAAATTTCTTAAAAAGTACTATGTGTAAATATAAATGCTTGTAAATCATCAGACAAGTTCAAGTTCATAAATACAATTTTATTTCATCATGAATGATAGTACATGATATTAAGGAAGGTCACTATCATCATTCTCTACATTTGGACGAGGACCACTGCCGTCCTTTTTAAAAACACGGTCAGCAAAAGAGCCGAGAACCTCCTTGCTGGAACCCACTAGGAACTTACAAGCGGCCATCCTCATGGTTTCCTCTTCTTCGGTCCTTCCTGGTTCAAGCAGAAAGTCCAGGATGTCTCGCGGTGGCTTGGGTACAGACGAACCTTCGCCTACTTCTGCCTTATTTGATTGAATTGGATCGACAGGATATTCTTCAGTACCCTTCTCAACCTTTGGGGCGAGATCAGCCTTCTTGGATGCATCTCCAGATGACATTTTTATGTTAGAAAAGAGAAAATGCTCCTTTCTGCTAAAATTTTGTTCTATTTATAGGCAGATAATAAAGCAACACATCCACCCGACGGTTCGTCCGTTCATTATCATCCGACGGTTCATCCGTTCCTTCATCATTCAATTCACTTGACGGTTCGTCCGTTCATTACATTCATCTGATGGTTCACCCATTCATATTCGCTCGACGGTTCATCCGTTCATTATCACCCGACGGTTCATCCGTTCATTATCACCCGATGGTTCGTCCGTTCATTATCATCCGACGGTTCACCCGTTCATTCATCATCGCTTGACGGTTCATCCGTTCGTTATTTATCTATTTTGACGGTTTGTCCGTTCATTCCATCATTCGACGGTTTTCCCGTTCATCTCACATCCACATCAGCAACTTATCATTTCGATTAAGTTATCAATTAAAATAATAATATTCGGTATATTCTGCCACGTCCATATTACATCTGAGCAGATATAATGAATATAATTATTTTCTACAAAATCATCAAGAAATATATCATGTCTTGTACCTCTGAATATATTTTCTATCTCTATTATTTATATCTAAACAAGATATGCAACAAATAATGGATCCACAGCAAAAAATGTCTTTTATTAATTGAGATATGAGACATTACAAAAACACATATACTTCAAAAGACGTAAAGATACAAAATGTTCCACTAAGACGAAGGTATTATCAGATTATCAATCTGCTACTTTAGAGTCTGCAGCCGTTCTTCACGAGTGGACATCACCCTCCTTCTGGCCTCTTCCATTCCGGTTTCTTCATTAAAAGCAGGCATGGCCACCATTCGGCGAGTAATCTCAGTATTATGAGCTTCCACAAACTCATCCCTCTCCTGAATCAGAGCATTAAATTGTTGGGTTGCAAGTTGATGATTAGCAACTTCATCTTCTAATTCCTTCTGGAGACGAGCAATCTCTGCCCTTAGCTCAGCAGCTCTCTTTTCTTTTCTCTCGGCCATCAGGGTTACTGATTCCAGCTTGGAGTTATATTCAGCAGATTTTGCAGAGAAGGCTTCCAAAAGATTCTAGAGATTAATCCTTTCAATATCAGCTGCTTGAGCCAGTTGCTCGAATTCTGTTTGCACTAGAGATTCTAAGTCTCCTTGGTTGAGCTCTTTATAGCTTTTTATGGAAATCTCTAACTCATTCAAAATATGTTCCAGGAGAGTGGCTTGAGCCCCGTCACCTTGTTCTCGGATAGCCCTTACTAAGAGAGAGATTGGACCTCTAACCATAAAAAATCAGTACCCTCTTTTTCTATCATTCTTTTTACTAGAGGGCCCAAAGATTCAAAAAAGCATCTGGTAAATGATTGGATCACAAGATTATTAGTTGCTATAGCACCAGGAGTTACAGCTACTCCTGTTGATGACGAGACTGCAGGATGTTCAAACTCTCGCGTCTGGACAGTGGGCTCTTTGAACAAATGAGCCAAAGTGGAGCTAGTTGCCCCTCCCGGTTGTTCTTTTGCAAAAAGTAAAAATTGTCATTTTGCCTGTTGTTTGCTATTGTCCAAGGAGATTAAAGATGAAAATTATCTTACCATGGTTGAATATAGTAATGAGCCTGTCATCTGCTGGAATAGACTCTAGCCAAGCAGAAGTAGCTTCAGCCATAACAGCTTGACTACTGCCCACTTCAGAACCACAGGATAAGATATGACTGCTACTAACAATCACCGTCGTTATAGGCACTATGTCTGTGCACGTCGGAGGTGCTAGAGGAGTCTCAAGATCTGCAAGAAATACAAATAAGGACATTAACTATCAATCTATTTAAGAGGATATTGCTAATTTCATTTTATACCTTGAGGATCAGTGGCGGGAGTTTCTTCCGGAGCTTCTTCATCTGCTGCTTTTTCTGGAGATACTTCTGCCTCAACATCCTTTTCAGGATTTAAGGTATCAGCAGCATTTTCTATAACCTCAATATCCTCTTCAGGATTTAAGATATCATCGATAGCATTAGGTGATATCTGTACTTCATCATCTTTTTCGAGATCTTGCATATATTCATCAATATTCTCAGACGAAGAGCTCTTTTCATCTTCATCTTCTTCTGGTGCATTCCCGTTGGTAGTTGCATCTTGGTCACAATAGTTCTCTAACGGGCTGTAGCTGCAATCTTCTAGAGCCGCAATCACTTCGCGATCTTCCTCTTTGCGGAGGGTTCTAGGAGTAGGCGAAAGTTGAGTCGTCTCCGCAGCAGGTGGAAGAGAGTGTACAACATTTTGCTCTTCCTCCACTTCTTCCATAATACTTCCTCTAAGCTCTTCAGCCTCAGTTCTCGGATCAGGATCTTTCCTCTGCTCGATCTCTTCTCTATATTCTGGACTAGGAGTTTTATTCCTAGGCTCTGAAATAGGAGTGGGAGATGGCAAAGTTAATCCAGCTGCAGCATCCACTATCATTGAAGATAGGGCTCGATTTCTTCTTTGGGCCAGCTTCTATCTTTTTAGAGGCCTCTCAGGACTCTCTATATTTACAGTCTCGATTTGTCTTTGGACAGAGGTCGATGTGGTAGCCTCTGTTTGTTGAATTGTCTCGGCCAGCTGCCGAGATTGAGATCTATTTGTAATCTTCTCAGAAGAATGATCTAAAATCAATTTCTTCTTTGCTGCTGGAGCGGGAGGTTCCTCTCTTCTCCTCCTTTTTGCTGGAGATTTGCCCACCTTCAAAGAGACACGTAGTGGTGCGTTAACTTCTTGAGGGAACATAACATCCCTTGAAGCTTCCAAAGATGCATCTTCTGGCTCATGTATTTCATCATTTCCTATGAGCGACATGACGACTCCTCCCCTCTTCAATCTTGTTGAAGACACGAAGCTATCCGTGAGGTTGAAATTCTCAGCAAAGGTGTTCGAAGATGTATAGAATACTGAGTATGTAAATAGCATCCAAGGACCATGATTGCTGTTTACAGGCATCGAGAACGTCGATTTCGTATCTCAAGCATTATAATAAGCCCATGCTCGGGCCCCATCTATCAAATAACCCTTTTCCTGAAGACATGTGATAGCATTCCCCACATGGAATTGGTCGTACCTAAACTGTCGAGCAAATTGACTGGGGAGATACGGCTCTAAATAACATTCATCTTCAAACCGGTACACCAAATGGGACGGTCGAATTGTTTTCAACCATTCAAAAGCTGCACGGCTCAGAGGATGCATCTGTGAGTCAATCATATTTGTCCGTATTTGTTCGTAACTAGCAGGAGAATGGGTGCAATAAAAGTTCCATCCTTTACTCAGGTTTAGAGCATATCTATAATCTCTCAGAGCAGTAAATTTTCACTTGCTTTGAGAGTATCTCCGCAAGAAGCTGCCATCGACCGGTCCCATGCCGGGGTCCATCAAAGTGGGATGGTGAAGGAGCAACCATCCAAATAGATATGTATATGGTAATTCCAACCGAGAAAATTCTTTTTCATCCTTAGATTTCAGCATCAGATCGACGTACAGACGAAGACCAGCATTTAGTTTACAAGTCATCGCTGACAAAAGATCCATCTTATAGCCGAAGACTAATCTAACGGCAGCAAAAAGAACACCGCGATGGAAGCGGTCTACAGCACTGGATCCCGAAACTACAAACCGACGAAGCCAATGTGTCAGAAACCCTGCTAATTGGGCTTCTTTTGACATCGGTCTATATCCTACTCTCAAATAACTTTCGAGAGTATCTTCTTTCTTCAAAGGAGGACATTGATAATCATCTTTCATCTCTTTATCAAAATCACCACTTTCTTCCATCAACTTCATCACTTCTGTGTTGCTCAATGGCTTAAAGAAATCGGGATAGCATCTATCATGTTCCTTGGTCTTCAGTTTTTGAATATGATTAAGGAACAGATAAGGTAGCCATTTCGAGGAATAGTAAGTGTTTGATGTAGCACTTTTATAGAACAGAGAACAGATTTTATAATGGCATAGCAGTTCCTCGAAGACTGCTACCATTTCTGCATTCTCTCTCCGGAGTCTGTCCAACTCATCATTTGTTGGGACAAATTCTTCATATGGGGCATCTCCCATGGACAAATAAGAGATGTACTTCATTTCATGAAGTGCAAACCCAATTTCTCCGTCGTGAGTCATGAAGGTCCCTGTTCTGTAATTGTACCTCTCTGCTAGAGCCAAAAACAGGTGAGGGTTCGAAGCAAAACCATAGACAGTGGCATGCACTGCTTGGTACAAGTTGATTTGCTGTAGTTCACTTTCAAACTTGGTCAGAATCTAATTTGCTATGCAGCTCCATCTTTTAAAATCTGGATTTACCAATCCAGTTAGTCTGATGTCCTGCTCAGGATATCTTCCTTCGACCTTCGCAAACTCATTTGCAAAAATTGGGGTTCTGACGGGCATTAACAAAGAAGAATTCTTCGGCGGAATACAACCGGATTTCAGACCTCTCAACAAGACACTGTACCGTTCGGAGGAACTGTAGAACATATCCTTCTTACTTGGCCCCTTCTACACAAAAATTCTTCCTGGACGGGCATCTTGGAACGGTGTAAGGTTCCATTCCATCTTCCTCGGATAGCTCGCATGAGCATACCGGGACAATGGGAGGTAGCATGGAATATTTGGTATCGAGAATGATCTATCCGTCTGATGGACAATCCTTTCTTCCATCCTTGGTCTCGGTTGAGAACTTTTCTCAAAAGCTTTACCGAATAGGAATAATGGTTTCTTATGTATGACAGCATCTGCCGATTCCAGAGGTTGTCCGTTCATCAAACATTGCAGTGTCTCATTATCTTAGGATATCAAAATGGCCTGACGGGAGGTTGGAAGATCGTATTGAGGATAGTGCACATGTGATAAGTCCTCTTTATATTCTGATTCTGAAAGGGTTCCTACAAAGTTCTCGTATTCTGGGTCTTCTCTAGTATTAACTGCATCAGACAGAGAAAATGAAAATTTTTCAGTATAAGTCAAAGTCAAAGATTCAGTTTGCGCAAATATTAGATTACGCAAAATCAAATTGCATAATATCAGATTGTGCAATATCAGATTGCGCAAATAATCAGATTGCGCAAACAAACAGACATCAGTTTGTGCTGACAGTCTCGCGCAAATCAGCAATTTGCGCTGACTTTTGTCAGCGCAGTTCAACCAATTGTGCAGAAAGTTATCCTTCATAAAAATGAAGAATGAACTGATTTGTGCAAACCAGAACCCTAAAAAGGGGCGGCGCAGTATGATCGCATCCCTAAAAAGAGATGGACTTTGAAGAGACAGTGAAATCAAAACTCTAAAAAGAGTTTTCGATTAGGTCTTCTACCTATCATTGCTGGATGAGCCGTTTCATGGCGAAAAGCTCGTCATGCAGCCCTAACCGATGACTCGGCGGGGGTCTTGCCCTTATCAGCGGCAGAGGATCGTCGGGGAGCCATCAGGATCGTCGGAGAAGAAAAGAGGAAAGAGCTCAGAAAGTTTTCTCTCAAGTGCACAAAGAAAACAAGTAAAGAATACTTTGAAGGAATTGAAGAACTATTTATAGTTTTTTAGATCGAAACGGTCGCCTTAGATTGCGCCTAAAAATGGGCTAAACCCTCAGATTGCGCAGACAGCTCACTTGTAAAACCCCTAAATTTCTACTATTTTTTTAAAATTAAATTTGGTACTGGTTTAAAATTTTATATTGTACGTCGCGTAGTCGTAATTTACGTCATGCACGAAATTATTTTTTTCTTGCTCGTCGAGTGCGAATATGTACGAGCGTACATATTTTTGAAAAACATTATTTTTATTATTTTTATAGTTTCAAAATAATATAGGTAATAATTATTTCTAGCTATTATTTTCAAGTTTACGATTTTATTTACGAAAGCCTTTTTCGTTTATAGCAGTTATTAATAATAAATAATATTCTTAGGTATACATATATTTCCTAAATATTTTCCTAGTTTATTTTAAATAAAAATGTAATTTTCGAGATTTCTTAATATTAATATTTTATTATTCGAAAAGATATTTAAAAATATTTATTATTTTTGAAATTATTATTATTGGTATTTTGAAAAATATATTTGGAAGTTATTGTGGCCATTTAAATCTTGATTTAATTTTTGGATTATTTAAATAGATTAAATTAGTAACTATATTTGAAAATTGATTTATTTGAATTGATTTTAAACTAGAGGGATATGATTTAAAATTTGATTTGTATTTGGAATTGGGTTTTGATTTAAATTGGATTGTATTTAGATTGGATTTGATTTTTAAATTAAATTAGGAAATATCTATTTTTGGGTTTAAACTATTCCTAATCCTTATCTAATTGGGAATTCCCACATCCTATAAATAGGCAGGTACTCCTCCAACCTTTTTATTATTTTTCTCCATAATTTCTTCCACAAATTCCACAACTGCAGTACCTCGTGTCTGTGTTCGTGTCCATGTTCGCTCCCCATTCTTATTCCATTTTATTACATATACATTTATCTTCGTCGTGTCGGACACACTCCGACACCAAATCTCTACTTTCTAACCCTGAACCCTATCTCCTTTCCTGCCTTCCCTGAACCTAGCCGTCTCTACCGTCCCTACCTACCAGACCCACCGCGTCACCATCTCGTCCACCACAGCCCGACTTCGACCAGCAACCCCGACCTCATGTTCCCTTCCCAGCCTCAACTCCTCCATCATCACCCCACACCACAGAAGACCGCCGCCTTCTCCCGACACCACGGCAACCCCCGACCACGACAAACCAGCCACCACACAAAGAAAAAGAAAAGAAAAAGAAACCCCCAAATTACCTCCCCGTGCTTCCCTGTCGGCCGCGGCAGTCGTACGACCTCGGACCGATCGCTGCCCCTGTGCACACCCCTCCACTGGGCAGCTATAGCCGTGTAGCCACGAGTACCACCTGTTCCTCTCCGAACCGTAGCCGATCAACGAACCCTGACCGCCGTGTCCGCCGCTGACCCGAGCGTCATCCCAGTAAGCCCCCGCACGCCGCAGAACCCTTCATCCTCGTCGCCGACCGGAGCTCAGCCTCCAATCGATCCCCCGAACTTCGACCGTGTCGTGCGCCCCGTCTCCGCCACAGCCGGCCGACGAAGCCGTGGCACCTCCCCCTTCGCCGCGTCGACCTCCGCCCAACCTCGTCGGAAACCCCCTTTTTTTTCATCCCGCGCCGCTTACCGCTCTGTCGATCCCCATCCGCCGGATCTGAGCTTCCCCTTCCTCGAACTCCTCCGCCTCTTTCTACGTTCGCGTGCCACCTCACCGCCTCCCCTCGCCGAGACCGCCGCGCCCTTCCCAAACCCTCGCCGAGCCGTGCCCTAGCCCTCCGTCGTGCGCGTCTCCACCGCAAGCCGCGCTTGCGGAGCCCCGCCGACCAAACGTCAGCCTCCGCCTTCCTCCGCCTTCGCCTACACCCTCTGATCCGTCGAGCCTAGCCCCGACCGCTCCGCCGACCGACTTCCACCGATGTCCCCCGTTCTCCGCTCGCCGCCCTAGCGGCTGAGACCTCCCCCTCTCGCCTCTCCCTCACTCCGATCTCGCCCACACCTCTCTCTCCTCGCCGAGCGCAGCTCCGCGCCGGTGAACCACCCCGGCGCCGACCCCCTTCTCTTCTCGCCGCCTCTCTCTCACTCCCGTCCCTTCTTCTTCTCTCGCTCCTTCTGATTCGAGAGGAGCAGCAATGGGTTCATTACTCATTTATTTGTTTTTATTATTATTATTTATTATTATTATTTATTTGTTGCTATTTGTTGTTTTGTTTTTGTGTGCGTTCTGTTTAGTTGTTCATTATTATTTCTCCTTCTCTTAGTATTTAATAATAATAATAATATTATTATTATTAATATTAATATTATTATTTCATTGTTATTCTTATCTCATTATTAGTACTATTATTATTGTTAGTACATTATTAGTTGTTTTCATTAACAGAATATTTTGTAAGTACAGTATTAATAATAATAATAATAATATTATTATTCTCATTATTATTATTATTATTATTATTTTTCATCATTATTATTATCTGATAGTTATTATTATTATTATTCTCATTATTTTTATTATGATTATTATTGTTGTTACTTGCAAAACTATCTATTTGCTAAATATTAGTATTTATAAAAGTTTTAGGAAGATATTATTTTCTGACTAAAAGAAAACAACTATTTTGATTTTTAAACTTGTATTTATATAAATATTTTGGCAATAAAATACATATATTTTACTATCTAGAGTCGTTATCTTTACAAACTTAGAGTTTTTGCCGAAAACGATTTTTCTTGACTTTAAGTATTTTTGTATTTCTCCTAAAAATATTTTGACTTATGGAAACTAGTTTTAGGAATTATAAATATTTTCTAAAACTAGTATATATAAATATTTATTTATTTATCCATTATTCTTTGATTTTTTTCCTATCCGTATCCAAGTCCTATTGTTCCTATTCCTTCGCCTATTTCGAGACTACCTTATGTCCATCCTAACTAATTTGACCCTCCTGGACCCGATGGAACTATCCGTGCCACCACCCGAGGTCCCCTTGTATAGTTGTTGCACCGAAGTTGCAGTTCGTGTCATTGTGATTATCGCAGCACACCAGGCGTACTACCAGGCAAGATACCTTGCCATTCGCTGTTTAATTATTTTAGCTCATATTTCATGCATTATTTATTTTCTTTATGCAAAATAAACTGTGATACATGGTATAACTTTTAGAACTTACTGTTCATTTATATTTTATGCTGTGTATTATTTTCTTACAAATTAAACGTAGATTTAAGGGACCGCCATGTGTGTTGCATTCATTGGCCTTAACACGTTGTAACACGAAGTTGTGTGTCGCATGTAGAACACGGAAGTGTGTGATTGGCTGGCCACCAGTACGTACAAGCCGTGCGATAGGAATAACCGCTAATAGTGGTTGCATGCTAGTTTGACTTAGCGGTTATAGAGGTTAATGTTGTGGATACAACATAGTAGGCATTGGGCAGGGAGGACAATTCCTTAGCGTATGGGCTTCGATGCACTTTTCTTCGTGACCCGGACTCTCCGCTGGAGATACGGGATTGATGACCCAAGATTACTGACGGGCACTGACGATTCTGCGGAACGTCATGCTCTTCCTGATGGGGCCTCTGGTGCCCAAGGGGGACTACGCCGATCCTATTCAGCCAGGGCCTATACGTAGGAAGGATTGTTCTTAACAACATTTCACTTAGAATGGTAGGCTACCCTATCCGTTAGGTACGAGTACTTTTGGTTTGGGTACTTGTATCTGACCGTGGCTTGGAACAATAACTTGTCGCGGATTAGTTCGTCACATCTTGTCCTTGTTTGGTTGTAGGTGTGACTTACTACTTCGATGAGAAGGTATTGAACCTTGTTGGGGTCCGGATACCATATTAGATTTATAGCATGGGAAGATACGTTACCGTGAATTAGTTTACCATCTCCTGTCCTTGTTTGGTTGGGGGGATGGTACGCTCGTTCAGTAGGTGCGTATTGGAACATGTTATAATCCGATTTACTTATTTATTGAGCAATATTTATTCAGTTTATATGGCATGATATTATGTGTCTTGTTACGTCCCTCTGAGGACCTGGTTATCTCCCCAGGTGTGTGCTATTGTCTTTCGCAGGTGCTTTAGCTCTAGCCGTGTTTATTGCTATTTCTCGAGGATGATTGCACTTGGATCGTCTTCGCTTCGCTTGCCACTCATTTCATTTTCTATGTACTTTTTCTTATTTTATTGGTAGTGGATTTGTCTTCGCCCAACATATTGTATCAAGACAAATTTATTCTCATTATATGATCTTTTATTCATTTATTCTGTGTGGATGAGATTAGTTATGGTTCTACTGTATTTTACAGCTTATGTATTTATACGAGGCTTCCATATATTGGAGTATACTTCGTATGTATACAGCTGGCATGTCTACGTTCCTAGTCCTACGTATTTTGGGACTGGGGCGTTACATGTTTTTGTGGTGGCCCATGCAGGTCAGATAAATTGTTTGGTTATTTTACCGTACCAAGCAAACCTGCGTATAGGATTAGAAGTCTAGGATCTCATCCACATACTTGACCACTTCCCTTAATTTATCTACCGTTGACTCATCAATTGCATCTTGCTTGCTTTCTTACATCCCTATTCTTATCTTCCCTTCGTGCTTGCTAGAGATTGACCCTACTAGTTAGTTGTCCCAAAACACCCTTAGCATAATTCTTTAAGTTGGGTAGAATACCCCACGACCCGACACGCCCTTGACCATTAAGGAGAATACAAATAGTATTATCTAGACCATAGAGACTGGAGGAATCTAACCCATTTGGTCAACCAAGCCTTGGTCAATAAACCATAGAATGATTGTATAGGAATAAAAGACTTAGATTCTTATGACTCTTAGACTATTCATATTTGTTTTATTCATCTACCATCGTGCCTATATTTTTACCGTATAAACTAATGATGCTAATATAGCCTAGTTTTTGCAAGCTTATTCTTTATCAAGTTTGTTCATGACAATATGCTATTGAGTACTCACTAGCCTATTGTCTAATCAGAACCGGTGCATAATGGTCTGATCAACCAAGTGCACTTTGGTTTGCTTTTGTCTATTACTCTACGTGGATGGGAACATAATTAAACGTGGCCCTTACAATCCCATCCACGACTGCCTTGACAATTCTTTTAAAATTATTCGATCGCCTTTGAATCACGTATTAGTATTCGATAACGCCTCCTTCGAACTCTATATTGCTTTTGCCTTCACCTATTTTAGAAAGACGAAGGCGTTATACTAGCACTCCCTCTAGCCCTCCTATCGGCTATGACCATACTCCCTCGATATTGCTATATCTTCATCCCAAACTACTCGACCCTATCAAAACCCTCTAATCGCTTAATTTAAGCGAATCTATTTCGTTCTCTTAATCGTGACCCTCATTCATTACCCATGACCATACCGTATTGTTTTTCTACGATCTAGATCGCGATTTCTTTCGACATAATTTTTTGAAAACATTGCCATCATTGGATCCCCATTGATACCCCCTTGTGTCCTCTCACCCCCCTACGAATTCTTAATTTCGAGGACGAAATTCTTTTAAGTTGGGTAGGATGTAAAACCCCTAAATTTCTACTATTTTTTTTAAATTAAATTTGGTACTGGTTTAAAATTTTATATTGTACGTCGCGTAGTCGTAATTTACGTCCCGCACGAAATTATTTTTTTCTTGCTCGTCGAGTGCGAATATGTACGAGCGTACATATTTTTGAAAAATATTATTTTTATTATTTTTATAGTTTCAAAATAATATAGGTAATAATTATTTCTAGCTATTATTTTCAAGTTTACGATTTTATTTACGAAAGCCTTTTTCGTTTATAGCAGTTATTAATAATAAATAATATTCTTAAGCATACATATATTTCCTAAATATTTTTCTAGTTTATTTTAAATAAAAATGTAATTTTCGAGATTTCTTAATATTAATATTTTATTATTCGAAAAGATATTTAAAAATATTTATTACTTTTAAAATTATTATTATTGATATTTTGAAAAATATATTTGGAAGTTATTGTGGCCATTTAAATCTTGATTTAATTTTTGGATTATTTAAATAGATTAAATTAGTAACTATATTTGAAAATTGATTTATTTGAATTGATTTTAAACTAGAGGGATATGATTTAAAATTTGATTTGTATTTGGAATTGGGTTTTGATTTAAATTGGATTGTATTTAGATTGGATTTGATTTTTAAATTAAATTAGGAAATATCTATTTTTGGGTTTAAACTATTCCTAATCCTTTTCTAATTGGGAATTCCTACATCCTATAAATAGGCAGGTACTCCTCCAACCTTTTTATTATTTTTCTCCACAATTTCTTCCACAAATTCCACAACTGCAGTGGCTCGTGTCCGTGTTCGTGTCCATGTCCGCTCCCCATTCTTATTCTATTTTATTACATATACATTTATCTCCGTCGTGTCGGACACACCCCGACACCAAATCCCTACTTTCTAACCCTAAACCCTATCTCCTTTCCTGCCTTCCCTGAACCCAGCCATCTCTACCGTCCTTACCTACCAGACCCACCGCGTCACCATCTCATCCACCACAGCCCGACTTCGACCAGCAACCCCGACCTCCTGTTCCCTTCCCAGCCTCAACTCCTCCATCATCACCCCACACCACAGAAGACCGCTGCCTTCTTCCGACACCACGGCAACCCCCGACCACGACAAGCCAGCCACCACACAAAGAAAAAGAAAAGAAAAAGAAACCCCCAAATTACCTCCCCGTGCTTCTCTGTCGGCCGCGGCAGTCGCACGACCTCGGACCGATCGCTGCCCCTGTGCACACCCCTCCACTGGGTAGTTGTAGCCGTGTAGCCACGAGTACCACTCGTTCCTATCTGAACCCTAGCCGATCAACGAACCCTGACCGCCGTGTCCGTCGCTGACCCGAGCGTCATCCCAGTAAGCCCCCGTACGCCGCAGAACCCTTCATCCTCGTCGCCGACCGGAGCTCAGCCTCCAGTCGACCCCCCGAACTTCGACCGTGCCGTGCGCCCCGTCTCCGCCACAGCCGGCCGACGAAGCCGTGGCCCCTCTCCCTTCGCCGCGTCGACCTCCGCCCAACCTCGCCGGAAACCCCCTTTTTTTCATCCCGCGCCGCTCACCGCTCCGCCGATCCCCATCCGCCGGATCTGAGCTTCCCCTTCCTCGAACTCCTCCGCCTCTTTCTACGTTCGCGCGCCACCTCACTGCCTCCCCTCGCCGAGACCGCCGTGCCCTTCCCAAACCCTCGCCGAGCCGTGCCCTAGCCCTCCGCCGCGCGCGTCTCCACCGCACGCCGCGCTTGCGGAGCCCGGCCGACCAAACGTCAGCCTCCGCCTTCCTCCACCTTCGCCTACACCCTCTGATCCGCCGAGCCTAGCCCCGACCGCTCCGCCGATCGACTTCCACCGATGTCCCCCGTTCTCTGCTCGCCGCCCTAGTGGCTGAGACCTCCCCCTCTCGCCTCTCCCTCACTCCGATCTCGCCCACACCTCTCTCTCCTCGCCGAGCGCAGCTCCGCGCCGGTGAACCACCCCGGCGCCGACCCCCTTCTCTTCTCGCCGCCTCTCTCTCACTCCCGCCCCTTCTTCTTCTCTCGCTCCTTCTGATTCGAGAGGAGCAGTAATGGGTTCATTACTCATTTATTTGTTTTTATTATTATTATTTATTTTTATTATTTATTTGTTGCTATTTGTTGTTTTGTTTTTGTGTGCGTTCTGTTTAGTTGTTCATTATTATTTCTCCTTCTCTTTAATAATAATAATAATAATAATATTATTATTATTATTATTATTATTATTATCATTATTATTATTATTATTATTATTATTTTATTATTATTGTTATTATTATTATTATTAATATTAATATTATTATTTCATTGTTATTCTTATCTCATTATTAGTACTATTATTATTGTTAGTACATTATTAGTTGTTTTCATTAACGGAATATTTTGTAAGTACAGTATTAATAATAATAATATTATTATTATTATTCTCATTGTTATTATTATTATTATTTGTCATCATTATTATTATTTGATAGTTATTATTATTATTATTCTCATTATTTTTATTATGATTATTATTGTTGTTACTTGCAAAACTATCTATTTGCTAAATATTAGTATTTATAAAAGTTTTAGGAAAATATTATTTTCTGACTAAAAGAAAACAACTATTTTGATTTTTTAACTTGTATTTATATAAATATTTTGGCAATAAAATATATATATTTTACTATCTAGAGTCGTATCTTTACAAACTTAGAGTTTTTGCCAAAAACGATTTTTCTTGAATTTAAGTATTTTTGTATTTCTCCTAAAAATATTTTGACTTATGGAAACTAGTTTTAGGAATTATAAATATTTTCTAAAACTAGTATATATAAATATTTATTTATTTATCCATTATTCTTTGATTTTTCTCCTGTCTGTATCCAAGTCCTATTGTTCCTATTCCTTCGCCTATTTCGAGACTACCTTATGTCCACCCTAACTAATTTGACCCTCCTAGACCCGATGGAACTGTCCGTGCCACCACCCGAGGTCCCCTTGTATAGTTGTTGTACCGAAGTTGCAGTTCGTGTCACCGTGATTATCGCAGCACACCAGGCGTACTACCAGGCAAGACCCCTTGCCATTCGCTGTTTAATTATTTTAGCTCATATTTTATGCATTATTTATTTTCTTTATGCAAAATAAACTGTGATACATGGCATAACTGTTAGAACTTACTGTTCATTTATATTTCCTGCTGTGTATTATTTTCTTACAAATTAAACCTAGATTTAAGGGACCGCCATGTGTGTTGCATTCATTGGCCTTGACACGTTGTAACACGAAGTTGTGTGTCGCATGTAGAACACGAAAGTGCGTGATTGGCTGGCCACCAGTACGTACAAGCCGTACGATAGGAATAACCGCTAATAGTGGTTGCATGCTAGTTTGACTTAGCGGTTATAGAGATTAATATTGTGGATACAACATAGTAGGCATTGGGCGAGGAGGACAATTCCTTAGCGTATGGGCTTCGATGCACTTTTCTTTGTGACCCGGACTCTCCGTTGGAGATACGGGATTGATGACCCAAGATTACTGACGGGCACTGACGATTCTGTGAAACGTCATGATCTTCCTGATGGGGCCTCTGGTGCCCAAGGGGGACTACGCCGATCCTATTCAGCCAGGGCCCATGCGTAGGAAGGATTGTTCTTAACAACATTTCACTTAGAATTGTAGGCTACCCTATCCGTTAGGTACGAGTACTTTTGGTTTGGGTACTTGTATCTGACCGTGGCTTGGAACAATAACTTGTCGCGGATTAGTTCGTCACATCTTGTCCTTGTTTGGTTGTAGGTGTGACTTACTACTTCGATGAGAAGGTATTGAACCTTGTTGGGGTCCGGATACCATATTGGATTCATAGCATGGGAAGATACGTTACCGTGAATTAGTTTACCATCTCCTGTCCTTGTTTGGTTGGGGGGATGGTACTCTCGTTGAGTAGGTGCGTATTGGAACATGTTATAATTTGATTTACTTATTTATTGAGCAATATTTATTCAGTTTATATGGCATGATATTATGTGTCTTGTTACGTCCCTCTGAGGACCTGGTTATCTCCCCAGGTGTGTGCTATTATCTTTCGCAGGTGCTTTAGCTCTAGCCGTGTTCATTGCTATTTCTCGAGGATGATTGCACTTGGATCGTCTTCGCTTCGCTCGCCATCATTTCATTTTCTATGTACTTTTCCTTATTTTGTTGGTAGTGGATTTGTCTCCGCCCAACATATTGTATCAAGACAAATTTATTCTCATTATATGATCTTTTATTCATTTATTCTGTGTGGATGAGATTAGTTATGGTTCTACTGCATTTTACAGCTTATGTATTTATATGAGGCTTCCATATATTGGAGTATACTTCGTATGAATACAGCTGGCATGTCTATGTTCCTAGTCCTACGTATTTTGGGACTGGGGCGTTACATCACTATATGTGCAAATTGATTTCAAATTCAAAATTCAAAGTATTTCAAAATTTTGAATAAATTCAACTTTCGAAAACTTTGAAGGGGATCTTGTAGGTCCTGAAAAATCAAGTTGCACACATCAACAAAGTCAGAATATCAAAAAAAACAACTTTCAAATGAATTGTGCAGACATCAGATTGCGCATCCTTCAGATTACGCACGATAGAATGCGCACACTCCCAAGCGCGCAGGCTGACGTGGTAAATCACCATCATTACCTGACACAAATCAAATCTTCTGACAGCTGACAGCGCGGAGAATGAGGCGACCATTCGTTTAATCGTGCAGCACGGCGCTCGAGGACAGCTGGCAGTACAATCCATGTTGGCGCAATCCATTCCTACGCAGTCCAAGTCTGCGCAATTCAAAACCAGCGCAATTCAGTGTGCGCGTTCTATCAACATAAATGACAAAATGCACGTGGCATTCATGCCATCAATTGCTCATTTCGTGGCAACTGTCTATGCACGATCCTGCGCAATTCAATCAAAAGTTGCCATGTGTCCAAGACAGTTGGACCACGATCCAACAACTGCCTGCGCAGTACACTGTTGCGTAATCCAATTGCTGCGCAAACCATCCTGCGCAGTCCAGAATAACTGAAAGTTAGTTATTTCTTAGAACTCTATAAATAGAGTTTTAAGTCTCCATTTCAAGGGGATCAATAATCAGAAATCAGAGATTAGATTATCAGACTTCAAAATTCAGAGAGTTCAGGAGTTCTTGCCAAAGTGCTGCTGTATTCTTCCGAGACTTTTGCCTTCAATATCCGAGGCTTTTTGCCTTCAATTCCAGATTTGTCTTCAACTTCAGAGGCTTCGTCTTCAGAGTTCACATCGTCCAAGGGATAAAGCAATCGTCATCTAGATTGGATTCCTAAAGTTGTACCATTCCCAGAATTTAAATTGTAATCTTTTACAAAGTTTGTATCAATAAAGTTTTATACTTTTGTTTTTGCAAACAATTGCTTTGGCTACTATTTAATATTTGTGGCCGCATGGCTCAGCAACCTGCTGGCCGCATATGGCCCATTTAATTGCCTTGGCCGCATATGGCCATGTGACTTGCCTGGCCGCATATGCTTAATTGCTTTGGCCATTAAATATTTGTGCATGTAAGCAATTTGCTTTGTTTTGCATGGCCACTAGCTTGGCCGCATATGCACTGTTGCATGGCAATTTCATGCGACAATTTTTCCTGAGCCGCATGAGTCCTCTACGGCCCTTGCTCCTGCTAATATTTTAATTACCACATGTATGCTTGTGTCATATTAATTGTTCCCTGACACGATGGTGACCCGTTATGGTACACTTTGACAAATAACATGACATGATAGTGGTCCGGCGTTGGGCACTCCTGACAGTGAACATGACATGACATGATAGTGGCCCGACGTGGCCCACTCCTGATAAGTAAACTTGACATGATAAACTTGACATGATAAACCTGACATGATATATCTCGATATGCTGTTGCGACGGCTAGCTTGACATGGCAAGAATGAATGACCTGGACATCGTGGACGATTGTGCTTGTACAAATGAACCAGTCTTGTCTTGCATCATGTCTAGGACAGGGATCCCTGAGTACCAAGGCCAGGGGTACTACTGTAAATTGACTAAGGCTAATAACTAGAATAATCCAATAGTCATGAAGAGATCTCCCAGCTACAGGCAATCCCGTTACCTGGGCACACTTGTGGATTTCTAGCCTGTCGACGAGTAGGGCACATTTCCAGCACACTGTCATGTGTTGCACCCTTATTGTACTAATATTTGACCTGGGTAACCTGGATGGTCTGCAGGGCCTGTGGCTGTGGAAGAATCTCGCTGCATCTTGTTAGTCCAATGATTATATCATATTTTTGAATATGGCTAATCAATTAAGTTTAACTAGTGATGTCACTAATATTCATGCTACTTAAATTTAGCATTGTCCTAAATGTTCTATATCATATCATACTGCATCATATTGTTTTGTTCGTCTAACATGTACTTGCAGACAAGCAGGACATATGCAATAAAGAATTATTAATGGGCCAAAGACGGCGTTATACAAGGAGTTTTCTCTGAACTGCCCAACGACCTATCCGGGGCCTCGCATCGGGGGAGTTTTCTCTGTTTATCTTTGGACGATTGTCGTGAAGGAAAAATACGTCTTCAATGTCAGGAAAAAGACATCATCTAAAGGGCTATTAGTTTTTATATTTATTCTGTATTTTTTCCTTTTATTGAGTCTAGAAAAAATGTGAGATTGATCGGATCAGTACTGGCTTAGGTTTTTCTCAGTCCACAAACAAAAATAAGCCTACCTAAGTATCCCAAAAATCTATAATTCCAAAAAGCCCAACAACCTATGCAAATTTGGTTTATTCCTTATTGTTCTGAACCAGCAGAACTCTGACAGAACTCTGACCGAGTTCGGTCCGAGTTCGGTCCGAACTCTGCCCGAGTTCGGTCTGGGTTATTTGAATTTTAGTTCCCACCAAATCTGCATCCAACGTTCGTATGCGAAATCCTGGCATCCGAACTCTGCCCGAACTCTGCCCGAGTTCGGTTCCACAAAAACACTATCAATAGAGTTGAGATTACCATTCATTTCAACAATCCAATTTCATCTCTTCTCTTCTCTATCTAAAGTGTTCTGAGCTTTTACTTTCATATCTAAGCCTTTACGACTCTTAGCCAAGCCAGTACAGTTTCTGTCTAATCTAGAGTTTGGTGTTGAAGAGTTGTATCGAAGGTTGTATTCAGAAAACGTTCCAGTTTTCCAATTGCCTTCTGGAGCCGGTCGTGCGCTCGTCACCAAGTACGGTGTTGTGAAGTCAGTCGTGCACTTGTTGCCAAGCACGGTGTTGTAAGAGTTGCAAGCACTCAGTTAAAGCTTGTGTCATAGTGGATTAATATCGAACAAGAGTACTCGAGACTGGATTAGTCCTCTCAGAGGGATACCAGTATACATCGCTGTGTTACTGAGTTTGAATTCTTGACTCTTACTTTACCGTATTTTATTTACCGTCTTTTATATGCCATAATATATAAGTGCTTAATATTTTTAATTGGTTATTATTTTCTGCTGCACACGCACACACTCTATTCACTCCCCTCTAGAGGTGCTCAACGGTCCTACACATCTTGCTAGTAACTAGGCCTGTGATAACCCTAGTTAGTTAAAGTATCAAGCCGTACTTATTGCTTGGCCGTGAAATGTTGGATGGAGTTCAATCAGTCTAGTCTTGTCTTGATCCTGCATAAGATTGTTATATGACCAGATTGCTTGTGTTTACCTTATCGATAAATGGTGAGAAACCATGTTCCATTCAGATGAAGGGTTACAACCCCGGTCCTTATTTGGTTTACGGGTTATAACCTGGTTATCTGAATAGTCCCATGGTTATCTCATCGTATATCACCTGTCATGTTTTTTCTTTATTACTGTCTTTTATTATGTAATTATATTCTTGTGCTAATTGCTGGTTTTAGTTCCTAAGTGAAGCCTCCTTTGTGGCACTTGCTCTTTCTGGGATCTGACCCAATTGGTTTTGTATGGCCAGATTCTGGAGCAACTCTACAGGATCTACCGACTTTCCAGCCCGATGGTAACCACCAGACGTAACCAGGAAAATGAGTGGGTTTCTTTTGACTCTCCCACTCTATTGTAAAAATATTCTTTTGAGGCGTTTAGGCGACGAGCACGTATTTAGCTCGATTGCACCTTTATTTACTGTCTGCCTACGGGATGTAACATGAATGGCAAATCCTAGGGTTGATCATGTATGACTACAACTCTTGTTAGTCCTGACATTTTGTAACGACTAGCTTCATGATCAGCTAAATATGTAATATTTGGGACGCGTTACTATTGTATATTTAGTGATCTTACATTTTGTAACATTTACTTACTTGCTTGTGATTGAGACACTAGGCTTGTTCATGACCTTAAGAGACTGATGGCTTGTATTTAAACTCTCATATATCTAGACAGCCGTGACCGTATAGTGAGGGGGATTCCATCTCATTATACGTAACTGGCTATATTCGCCCCCGCTCTCCAGTATTCTGGTTCTGGGGCGTGACATGGTTTAAGTGGTGGTCCATGCAGGTCTTGTAAATCAAGATATGTGAGGGTTTACCGAATAGATGTCTCAATCAGCACCCGCCCTTGATCTCTACCCGTATCTTCTAATCCCTGAGATTCTTGACCTGATTACATGCTTGTATCGTTGATCTGTCTTGGTCCTTCCTTATTGTTCTATATGTCGTCTTCTTCAGCGACATTGTTCCTGGTCCTACCGATCAGCAAGGCAAAGCACCTTCCGTGGACCAGCAGCAACAAGAAGATCAGGCCCAGCACTCAGGAGCAGCCTCCCGGATCATGTCTCACGGAGATCCAGAACCCCCAGTACAGCCAGCCCAGCCCGCAAGGCAGGATGATGGAGCCTTGGTTGGACTTATCAGGGAGTTGTTTGTATCGCGAGATTGACGAGGAGATGCCTTACATCAGGCAGTGGCAGATGCTCTGGACAGAGGTGGACATCATAGGAACAGTGCAGTGAATAGTTTCAAGCGCCTGAACCCTCCATTCTTCGATGGCATCGAAGATGCTATCGCTGCCGATGCGTGGCTTCAGGACACGAAAGTGATATTGGAGACAGCGAAGACCCCAGAAGATGAGAAGGTGGCCATAGTACGCCTGCAGTTATTGGATCTAGCCTGCAGCTGGTGGGCGGCGCAGGCCGTGGAACTAGTGGCACCTATTGCTTGGGCAGTATTTCGTGAGAGATTCCAGACCAAGTATTTCGATGCTGTAGCTCGGTATGATCTACAGACGAAGTTCACCAATCTGAAGTAGATGGACAGAATGATCGATGGATATGCGGCCGAGTTTTCCAGACTTAGCCGGTTTGCTCCCACCTTGGTGGCGACCGAGTTCGATAGAGCCCAGCGGTTTCAACAGGGACTCCACTTAGAGATTCTGCTGGCAGTGGAGCAGTTTGAGCATTAGACTTTCGATGCAGTATTGAGGGCAGCCAGGAGGCACGAGTATACCTCCCACAGGATCATGGACAGGACCGGAGGTCGAAAGCGATCTCACGGCCAGATGACCCAGTCGTCAGCACCAGTCCCGGCAGTCAGGGCTTTGACAATTGGAACTCCGAGGCAGACGGCCTCAGTAACGTCGGTCATGTTCCCTCAGCAACAGAAGCAGAAGCAGTCTTCCGCCATGGGCTGCACTCATTGTGGGAAGCCAGGACACGTTGTTTTGGAGTATCGCAGAGCACAGGAATTGTGTTTAGCTTGTGGAGCACCGGACCATAAGATAGGGTCTTGTCCGAATAGGGCCAGTTCATTATCGGCCCAGACTAGTCCCTCGGTAAGGGGAGCAGCACCAGTACAGCAACAGCAGCAGTATCAGCCTCCGAGGCCATTGCCGCCTCAGGCACAAGTCTTCCAGCAGCAGGGACCCCAACAGTATGCCCTGATCCCAGCTCAGATTCAGAACCGACAGAGAGGTTTCTAGCAGGATGTCTTCCTTCTTCCTTCGACTTCCTTGTTTGCATGAGTGATTGCTTGATTGATTGCTTAGTTATAGCTTGCCTGTGATTAGTATAGCTTGTCCTTGCATCTCTAGCCTCTTGATTAAATTTCGAGGACGGAATTCTTTTAAGGTGGGTAGAGTTGTAATGTCCATAGTTCGTATTGCGTATCTTGGAATATATGTACGTATCTTGACTCGTATTTCATATCTCCTTGCTTGGTTCGGCTTGTTTGGTTTGGCTTGGTTCGGCTTGGTTTACTTTGGGTTCACCATGAACAAAAGAACCAACCCACTTACCTACCACCACCATCCTCATTTATATCCCACCAAACATTGCTCTCTCCTCATTAACTCTTCTTCTTCCCTACCATTACTTCTCCACCAACCTGAGAGAGTGGAAGGTTTAGGCAAGTGCATCTTGCTTCATGGAGGAAGTCCATTTTTATTGTTCCATTATCTTCCTCAAGTGTTTCTAATCCACTTTAGTACTTAGCATTTTTTATTTCCATGGTTAAATTCTTGTAAATCTAGCTTTGTGGTATTTTTGATTTTCAGGAGTTTTGATCTATCAAACCTGCATATTTTTGCTATTGGATGGTTCCATGTTGTAGAGAATTCTATTTTATCCAAATTTGACCTATGGGAGTCTGGATTTGGGTTCCTATTGTTGTTTGGAAGAGCATGGAGGTCATGGTATTTTTTATGGACATGTTCTCTGTGGGAGCCATTATTTGCACTCTGAGTCGCATGAGCATTTTTAGCTCTGAGCCGCATGAGCATTAATTATTGCATGGCTATTAATCAATTGCTTGGCCTTAGGCATTGACATTAAATAATTGCATGCTTTTAGCAGTTGCTGTAACACCCAGTTTTCCAGATGAAGGTAATTTTAAAATTTTGTAATTATAATTATTATTTATTGATTATTATTTCATATTATGATTTTTTGGTGATTTTTAATCATTTTTAAACTATTTAAAATTATGACTTGTGATTTTGACATTTTACTATTGTTTGGTTTTAATTTCGAGGAATTTGTCACCCCCGATTTTCAGGAACAGGGGTATTTTTATCATTTTATATTTTTGAAATTTATTTTATTATTTATGATATTGTTTTGGGATTGTTTGAGTCGGGTTCGAATTTCAGCTCAATCCGACTTGAAACGGGGACCCGGGGGTAGTGTTGACTTTAGTGGACCCATACATTAGTTAGTCATGGCCTACATGATATTAATTTTAGTCCACATGATAGAAATATTTTAGTTAGAGGTTAGAATAATTATTATGGATAAGGTTAGTATGATTAGAGACTTTAGAATGACTAATTTAGCCCCAACCAATTAGCCCTTTCCTAATACTCATAGAATAGGTTAGTGGGGGCATTTTGGACCTTACCATAATAGGACAAATAGCCCCATATGGCCAGCCACTTTGGGAGAGGATAGGCTCAACTTTATTTCATTATTCTCATCCACACTCTCTCTCTTGTTCTTTTCCAAATTCCTAGAGAGCAATCCCTAGCAATTTTTCCACCAAATTCTTCCATTTCACCACCAAATCTTCTTCTTTCCTTCTCCATTCTAGCCAAGGAGGAAGCTACCCAAGTTTGGGAGGATTCGGAGCTCGTTCGCGTCCTTTTGGAATCTCTACGTGTCGGTGTCGCTCCGGGAAGGCTTTTCTTCAATTCGATCTACCGGGAGGTATAAATCCCTTCTCCTTTTCATTTTCTCATGCATATAGGTCTATTTTGAACCCATAGGAATGACCCCATGGTTGTATCTCCATTTGTGTCCATTTTGTGTCCATTTGGAGGTCATAGGAGTGTCCTTTGTGTTGTGGTTGTGTCCATGTGGGAAAATCCCAAATTTGGACACACTATGTGTTGTTGTTATGTATGAATGAATTATTACATGTTTAATCTCATATTTTTGTATTGGAGATGTGTTATATAGTGTCTTATATATATATATTAGTGTAGCGAGTGAGTTCTTGATATATTATGTTATATACTTGTGTTCTTTTGTCTCAAACTACCTAAATCCGTCATGATTTTTATCCACGTTTTTAATTTCAGCCCTAAATTAGAAATGTCATAACTTCTAGCTCAAAGTTCGGTTTAATCTTCTGTTTTTTTAAAAGAAGCGTATTGAAGTTAGCTTTCCAAAAATATGTATTAATAGGCCTAATTCTTTCTGTAACTTTCTGGAGAATTATTTGAGTGTCAGCTGTACGAAAGACAAACGCGTTCTCGGTATTTTCGCGATTCTGGGAGTTTCCGGAAACGAAAACGCGATCCGTTTGAAGTTTCGGAAAGCTAACACATAGATCTATAACATACTTTAATCCTAAATTTTAATTCATGCTGAGATGGTACAGTTTTGATTATTAGTAGGAGTTACTATTCGGCATATGCATCTTGTGCACCCTTGTGTGTAATATAATATTCTATTTGATTTTAACCCATGTTAATGTATATACATTATGTAATTAAATAGAGAATGCAAGCATGAGTAAATGGTTAAATAAATGATGTATGAGGTGTAAGTATCCTATCTAATGTAAGCATGTATAAGTATGGCTTGTGATGAATATGTAGGTTCCATAGTATGTAATGTATGGTGCATATAGTGGTGCAAGAGAATAAATGAATGATGAATGAATGCAAGCATGAATGTAATATAATAATAGATGTAATGCATGATAGTGATGTATCTTGTTGTGTGACTTGTGTTGGCTTGTATAGCCTTGTGATTGGTGTGTGACTGCTAGCCTAGGCTTGGTTAGGCCTAGTGAGACTTATTAGACTTGTTTGGGCTAGGACTTGACCTAGTTGACTAGTGTGGTTGACTAGAGTTGGCCAAGTGGTGACTTTAGTCTAGTTTGACCTAGACAGCATGCAGATGCATTATAGATTACTATTATCATCCCCTGTATACATCTTGACTTGTGTTGCTCTAACTAGGAGTCAGGTACCTCATCTCGGACAGTATATTTACTTCAGACATTCAGATACGAGGCGTGTACATTCTCTGACCGTTTCAAACTTGTCTGGATTTACATTCTTGCTCTAGATTATTGTACTTGATGCTGACACGATCATTATAACGGATTAGTACTATGTGGATCTTCTTCTGAGATGTTATCTCTTTGTATTTACTAAATACATATTGTGATGTGTGTTTCACTTACATATTGTATTTATTGAATATCCTTATCATTGTACACTCATTGTACATATTGTACTCTCATTATCACATTGAGCCATTGTACAAGCCATTATACAAGCCATTGTACAAGCCATTGTTTAAGCCATTGTACAAGCCATTGTATAAGGTAACGTAACTGAATTGGATCCTTGTGTATTGATTGGGGAGGGTGAGTAAAATTGGTTATGTGATCAATCCTATTGTATAAGAAATTGTATATGTCCATTGTACACCCACGTACAAAGGAGTCTGTCACGACCCGCACCCACTGTGAGGGTACGAGTACGTAACAGCGCCCAGCCTACGCCGCAGTATCGGCGGTAGAACGCTGTCCTAGGTCAAGAACTATGACTAACTAGTATGAATAATCTCCATACGGAGTCCAACACAGAGGTACTACTCAATCACAAATCTAAGGCAGAATATAGCACGATAAAAAAAGATAAGAGAATCCTCAACTGAGGTATAACAGAATGAATAACAATCTCAACATCTACCAGTCTCAATCCTATAATATATACAACTCTGGAAATAAGACAACTAAACATGAAAAGAGAACAGACTAAGCTATCTATGCTAAGCAAGGGTGCCATCCTCAGTAGCTGCCTGAACCTCCCCAGGGGTCCAGGTCGCGAGTGTCATCTAAGCAAGCTCCAAGGTAAGGGGTGCAGGGTTCTTCATCATCCTCTGTAAAATTTTCAACAGGTCCAGTCAGGACGGGAGCGAGCATAATACATCTCACGCAGATCATAACAGGTTAGAAAATATAAACGTACAAGTGAGTACGATACATGAAACTGAAAGAAAATACATGATGTAAACAGGAAGAGAACTGTAATAGAAATATCTACTATAAGTAGAAAGCTACCAGTGACTAGTGATTTAGAGTACAAAGTCGACATGTGAACGGCTTGATTTGCACATGGCTATACTAAAGAGGTGTACATGGCTATTCTACTTTGGAATTTTTCACATGACTATTTATACTCCCCCAAGCCCCAATCAATACACAAGGATCCAGACAGGTTATGTTACGCACATGATTTTTACATGAAGTATTCACGAGGCTCAGAGAACTGAGTGCACATGAATTCCACACGAAGGCCCACGAAGGGTGCACATGAAGTATAGGTTATACATGAGATTCATGGGAAACACGACCGATCATGATAGCACATGAGAGTACACAAGCAAGCACGAACGAGCATGAAGCACATGATAAACATGGATAACATGAGAGCGAGGAATACACGATGTACATGAAACACATGACACAATGTATCCGATGCTCCCGAGGGGGATAACATCTCAAGCAAGGATCCATATAGTATCAATCCGTGATAATGTCGTGACAGCATCAAATAAGGTAAACTAGAGCAGGAATATAATTCTAAGCAAGTTATGAAATGATCAGAGAATATACTCGCCTGGTATCTGAATAGCTGTAAAAATGTACTGTCCGAGATGAGGCACCTGACTCCTAGTTAGAGCAACACAAGTCACAACAAGTCCAGAACAAGGAAATAGACTGCTACAATGCATCTACATGATTCTAGGTCAATGTAGACCACAGTCAACTCTTGGTCAACTCTGGTCAATCAAGAAGTCAAACCTAGGTCAACCAAGTCAAACCTAAGTCAAACTAGTCTATTCTAGGTCTAACTAGCCATTCTAGGTTCTAACAAGGCTAATCTAGGCTTACCAGGCAATATCATGCCCTAACAACCAAATCAGAACATTACACACATGACAATATATCTAACCTATATTGCACACATTGACATGGCTATAATATATTATGGAAATACATAACCTATAAGCTAACTATGGGTATACCACACATCCCTATATATAATAGCACCCACATATCATATAATATATATGCATCTATTCATCTCAATACCTATACATGTATATGACACTAGTGCTCATGCGTGTGTGTGTGTGGGTGTGAAGTGAGGCTATGAAAACAATGTGACAGTAGGCTAACAAGGCAATGTGAGTGGGTGTATGTGTGGTGATACAAAATCAGTGAAGGAAATAATCAATGGCAAAACAGTCCTACATCATTCCCAGAATAAACTCAGAGTTTAGCACTCTACCATATTTCAGATTTTACAACCTATTCTCAGGTTCAGTCAACCATGAGTTCACAGTAATTATGAACCCAAAAAGCCTACACACATTGCTATCTCACATTGCAATAACCATACACTTATATAAAAATGAATCATGAATTCAACACCAATTCAGTTAAAAGACACAAGGAATAATCTCAGGAAATGTATGACAGAAATCATAGTTTTCTCATGTCAATTCTCAAGTTTCAGTTACAATACTCAAAATCAGTTTACTCATGAACTCACATCTCAGTTTTGAATTTCAATTCCCAAAACTCAGAAAAAGGAAAAAGGAAAACAATTTGTATTCTCAGATTTAATACTTGACAGTTAGAATAGAAAATCAATTTCCAGTAGGGAATCATAGAAATGGCAAAAAAACAGTGAGTGTAATAAGCTAATAGTGAAGGGAAATCTGGAACCTATTGGCAGTTACACATTGAAATCAATTAATGTTCAATAAGGAAAGAATTAATCTCAGAAAATAGCATTGAAAGCAGTGAATACATGAATCAAACATTTCAGTTTACAATCAATCAAGGGTTTAACACAATTCCCAGTTAACAGATTCAGTTTGCAGTTAATGTAAAGAAAGGAAATCAATTCACAACAGTTGTACCAATGCAATGTAACTCATGGCAGCAATTTATTTCAATTCAACTTGAATAGAAAAAATGGAAACACAAAAGTTCCCAGGTAATGAAACTTCAACTTCGAAATCAAGGATAAAGGGAAAAATCAGTTTACTATATATTGACAGTGAATTACCTAAGTTAAGCAATGTCAGGTTATTCAAGAACTGAAACCCAAACAAATCCCCAGGTTTAAGATCAATAACAATAGTTTAAAAGGGACAGGAACCCAGGTTTTACAAAGAACTAAATTGTCCACCCCATGCCCATTTCTCAGGTTCTAAGAACACATTGCAGTCATGAAGGAAAACCATTCCCAGGTTTTCAAAATCTCCATATCACAACCAAAAGCCTAAAATCGAATGTAAAAGCTTAGCTAATATTAAATATAATATGTGGGGATCAAATACAATTTAAAACATAACACAAAGGGAAATTTATTGGTTTTGAATTAAACTGGAAACACAAGCCTGTGTGTATCAGAAACACAATAAACCCCAAGTTCGAATCATACAACATTGCCCAAAATCCCATTTACACGTCCCCAAGCCTAATTCAAATGCCATTCACTTAGTTAACCTAATATGCAACCTGTAGGGATCCAAAAACCCAATTGAAAACATACACAAAATGGGAAAATTTATATGGTTTAGAAACTGAAACTTCAAGTATCAGAACAATGCACTGTTCCACAAAATTTGAGCCAAAACACCATCATTAAACCCATACAACATGTAAACCTATACTAACAGAGATTAACATGATTATTAGGATCTAACTAAGCATTAAACATCATTTAAAATCATTTAAAAACGATTTAGTAACAGAAAACACACACTGCACACGCACGCACACAATAGCTTCCCCGTGCACACTGAATACCGTGTCCGACACGACACGAGGACTCGTGAAACTTTGCGAGCCTCGTGTCAGTCACTGCCCCTAACTACAGGCCAAAAATCACGTGTCGAAGTGGAGAAATGAGCGCGCAGTAGCCCCCGAGTAGCAGGGGAGCTACAGTGCCGCGCGCACGCCCCCGACTCGCGTGTTCCCGTGTCCCCACGACTCGACATGACTCACAAACCATCACACGACACTGGGAATCCCTAGACGACACCTAGGGCTAAATTTCCCTTCAATTAGAATCGAAAATCTCGAACGAAATGTCCTTTGAGACATTTCGTCGAACACTTAGATCTAAACCTGATACGTGTCCGATACGGACACGAAACGAGTCCAAAACCTAGGGTTAGCCTATTCTACTATTAGGTGAGGGCTAGGGCTTCCCTAAAATAATTTTTACCAGATTTTAGGAGCTATGGATAGGATTTTACCTATAGGTGTTCAATCTCCCCAAAAGCTCCAAAGAGAAGGATCCTTCAAACCACCAAAGGCTCTCCAAATTGTTCCTTCACTGAAATTTCTCACCAAAGTCAGGAAATACACAGAGATTAGGATCTATTGCAAGAAATTAGAAGGAAAAAGGAGTTGAAATGGAGAAGTTATGGATTGGGGAAGAAAGGGTTTTACCTCTATTTCCAAACTTTGCTATTTCCTAAAGGAGGCTAGCCCTAAGTGGTAGAGACATTAAATAGGGTGGGAAACCCTATGTTGGCTGCCATGGGCTGATTAGAATTAGGGTTAGCTACTTGGGTGGGCCTATGGGCTTTAAGTCTCAAGTCATTAATCATGACTTATGAAGTCATAAGCCATATTTGTCAAATCAACTCCAAATCTCTCCAAACAAGTTCTAATGGCTTAACCCTCACTAATTTAGGTCAAACCAAGTTTACTTAACCTAACCAAGTAGTCTTAACCTAGGTTAGTCACTAGGTTAGTCTCCTAGTCAACACTAGTCAACCCTCATCCAAACAATTCAAAAATAAATTCTAAAAATTCCTATAATTTCAAATCAGTTATAATAAATCCAAATAACCCCTAAAATGTCAAAAATATCCTAATCACATGGCTAGGCTCTAGGATAGGCAGTCTTTACTGTTCACTAGCACAACACCAAATCATAAGTCATGATTTAAATAGTTTTAAAAAAAATTATTAAAAATCACCAAAAATTATATTAAAATTTCAAATACCATAATTAAATAAATTAAATACAAAATTTCAAAATTACCCTCATCTGGAAAACTGGGTGTTACAATCCTACCCACCTTATAAAAATTTCTTCCTCGAAATTAAGATAGTAGCAGGCCTTCTAGGTCAACATCCCACAAACAAAGTCTCAAACATACCGTCAGATAATCATATGCATCTGTCCAAAATCATGATACTCAGAATCTTCGTCGTGCTAGTGAGCAAGGCTACGATAATCACAGAGTCCTCGACTAAAGCACATATCTCTAGAATCATGGTATTTAAAATTTTTGCATTGCCGCATGCTTGGCAGCAAAAACCTTAAATTTCTACACCCGAGAAATACGTCCTAAATCTGACTATATATCCTCACTATGCCAGCTAACATGACTATCGAAGATTCTAGATTCCATAACTGGGTGACCTAGCCCATATGATTTATTTCAGAAGAAAAATTAACATAACACAAGAACAACATGACAGAATTGATAAATCAACAAGGAACAGAAAGAATCGAATTTTCAAGGCAGTATAAGAGGCAATTGCAGAAAGAAAATTGAATAGATCGGAACCTGCAGCAAGATCTCTACTGGCCTGAGCATCCTCGACTGTCCTGGCGAAAGCTCGCCCTCGCTGGCCTCCTCTGGCCTGCTGCTGATGCTGCATATACCTCTGCTGCTGAGTCAGTAAGGGTAATCCCGTCTGCTGGTCTACCGGAGCCCTAGCTCATACTCTCTGAACTATCTGCCCTGATGACTCGGGACACTCTCTCAGACGATGATCGGATCCTTCGCAAAGCAAACATCTGCCCAACCTCTTCCGACATTCGCCCCAACCATGCCCTGGTCTCTTACAAAAGGGACAAATAATAACTAGCTGCTGTTTCGAGGCCTGTTGCTGAATCTGTGGCTGCTACGTCTGCTGAAAGGGTACACGGTCCTGAAACTGCCGCTGCTGAAGGTAGACTCTCGGCTGCTGATACTGCTGCTGGAACTGCTGCTGAAACTGCAGAGATAGCATCTGCTGCGGATACTGTTACTGACTCTGCAAATGGGGCATCTGCTGCTGAATCTGTAGGTGGGGCCTCTTGGCCGGGCCTGCACTACCACTGGCTCCCTGAGTATCTAGCCTCCTCTTCTCCTTCAGTCCAAGATCGTCCTCCGCTGTCATGGCTCCTACTAGAATCTGCTCGAAAGTGGCGTTGCGGTCGCTCTTGGTATACGACTTGATTTCCCTGATCAAACCCCTGCGGAACTTCCTCGCCTTCCCGACCTCGGTAAGATCCTCGATAAATCTGCTCAAACGGCTGAACTCTCCAGCATACTCTTCAACGGTCTGGTTCCCCTGAACCAAACTCTCGAACTGCACCTCCAGAGCACGGAGTGCTGTATCAGGAAAGAATTTCTCTTTGAATAGTTTCTTGAATGCTGCCCAAGTCTGACCGGCTGTACCAACCCTCGGGTCCGTCTGGTACCAAGTACGGGCCAAGTCCTGCATCTGACTGGCGGCTGCCTCGATCTGCAATCCTGCTGGTATCTGTGCTAATCTGAATATCTCCTCAATGTGCTCTATCCAATCGTCAGCGTATATGATGCCCTCTGTACCCATAAAATCTCGAGGTCCCATCTTCTTGAAGGATTAGATGTCTGGAGTCCTCGGCTGACAAGGCTGCATCTGACCTCCCTATGGCTGGGCAGCCACCAGCTCTACTGTCGTCCTGACCAACTGATGAGTATCCTGCATGCTCTGTCGAATATCGACAGACTGGCTCTGCTGTATCTGTCGCTGAGACTCCAAGAACTGCTGAAAAAGGACAAACATCTTAGCCGTATCTACTGTCCCTGAAGGTAACTGCTGCTGGTACAGATCTTGGATGACGGGAGAAGACCTTCGGACAGGTGGAGGTGCACTCCCAAAAGCTGCAGAAGCTCCTATATGAGCAGAAATAGGGGGTGCTGTGGTCCCAGCATCCACAATCGGGTGAGGGGTGGTAGGCCTCTCACCAGCGTCTGCTGAGCCAGAGCGATGCGATCGTGTCTCGATCACCATCCTGGAGACAGATCAAACAAGGAATCAATACTGAGATAGAAACGATAATTCAAGGGAGGACAGTTATTCAAGGAAGTATCAGGAATTTAGATAGTAGGAATCCAGTTAGAGTTTTTCCTAATATGATTGAGTACCTCAAAAATAACTTCTAATCCTACTGCAGGCTGTAGTGGTACTCTAGTTCGAATACCACTACACAAACTCGACCTGCATGGGCTACCACTAAAAACGTGTCACGACCCGTACCCACCATGAGGGTACGAGTACGTAACAGCGTCCAGCCTAAGCCGCAGTATCGGCGGTAGAACGCTGTCCTAGGTCAAGAACTATGACTAACTAGCATGAATAATCTCCAGATGGAGTCCAACACAGAGGTACTACTCAATCACAAATCTAAGGCAGAATGTAGCACGATAAAAAAAGATAAGAGAATCCTCAACTGAGGTACAACAGAATGAATAACAATCTCAACATCTACCAGTCTCAATCCTATAATATATACAACTCTGGAAATAAGACAACAACTAAACATGAAAAGAGAACAAACTAAGCTATATATGCTAAGCAAGGGTGCCATCCTCAGTAGCTGCCTGAACCTCCCCAGGGGTCCAGGTCGCGAGTGTCATCCAAGCAAGCTCCAAGGTAAGGGTTGCAGGGTTCCTCATCATCCTCTGTAAAATTTTCAACAGGTCCAGTCAGGACGGGAGCGAGCACAATACATCTCACGCAGATCATAACAGGTTAGAAAATATAAACGTGCAAGAGAGTACGATACATGAAACTGAAAGAAAATACATGATGTAAACAGGAAGAGAACTGTAATAGAAATATCTACTATAAGTAGAGAGCTACCAGTGACTAGTGATTTAGAGTACAAAGTCGACATGTGAACGGCTTGATTTGCACATGGCTATACTAAAGAGGTGTACATGGCTATTCTACTTTGGAATTGCTATTTATACTCTCCCAAGCCCCAATCAATACACAAGGATTCAGACAGGTTATGTTACGCACATGATTTTCACATGAAGTATTCACGAGGCTCAAAGAACTGAGTGTACATGAATTCCACACGAAGGCCCACGAAGGGTGCACATAAAGTATAGGTTATACATGAGATTCATGGGAAACACGACCGATCATGATAGCACATGAGAGTACACAAGTAAGCACGAACGAGCATGAAGCACATGATAAACATGGACAACATGAGAGCGAGGAATACACGATGTACATGAAAGACATGGCACAATGTATCCGATGCTCCCGAGGGGGATAACATCTCAAGTAAGAATCCATATAGTATCAATCCGTGATAATGTCGTGACAGCATCAAATAAGGTAAACTATAGCAGGAATATAATTCTAAGCAAGTTATGAAATGATCAGAGAATGTACTCGCCTGGTATCTGAATAGCTGTGAAAATGTACTGTCCGAGATGAGGCACCTGACTCCTAGTTAGAGCAACACAAGTCACAACAAGTCCAGAACAAGAAAATAGACTGCTACAATGCATCTACATGATTCTAGGTCAATGTAGACCACAGTCAACTCTTGGTCAACTCTGGTCAATCAAGAAGTCAAACCTAGGTCAACCAAGTCAAACCTAAGTCAAACTAGTCTATTCTAGGTCTAACTAGCCATTCTAGGTTCTAACAAGGCTAATCTAGGCTTACCAGGCAATATCATGCCCTAACAACCAAACCAGAACATTACACACATGACAATATATCTAACCTATATTACACACATTGACATGGCTATAATATATTATGGAAATACATAACCTATAAGCTAACTATGGGTATACCACACATCCCTATATATAATAGCACCCACATATCATATAATATATATAGGATATATATGCATCTATTCATCTCAATACCTATACATGTATATGACACTAGTGCTCATGTGTGTGTGTGTGTGTGGGTGTGAAGTGAGGCTATGAAAACAATGTGACAGTAGGCTAACAAGGCAATGTGAGTGGGTGTATGTGTGGTGATACAAAATCAATGAAGGAAATAATCAATGGCAAAATGGTCCTATATCATTCCCAGAATAAACTCAGAGTTTAGCACTCTACCACATTTCAGATTTTACAACCTATTCTCAGGTTCAGTCAACCATGAGTTCACAGTAATTATGAACCCAAAAAGCCTACACACATTGCTATCTCACATTACAATAACCATACACTTATATAGAAATGAATCATGAATTCAACACTAATTCAGTTAAAAGACACAAGGAATAATCTCAGGAAATATATGACAGGAATCACAGTTTTCTCATGTCAATTCTTAAGTTTCAGTTACAATACTCAAAATCAGTTTACTCATAAACTCACATCTCAGTTTTGAATTTCAATTCCCAAAACTCAAAAAAAGGAAAAAGGAAAACAATTTGTATTCTCAGATTTAATACTTGACAGTTAAAATAGGAAATCAATTTCCAGTAGGGAATCATAGAAATGGCAAAAAAAATAGTGAGTGTAATAGGCTAATAGTGAAGGGAAATCTGGAACCTATTGGCAGTTACACATTGAAATCAATTAATGTTCAATAAGGAAAAAATTAATCTCAGGAAATAGCATTGAAAGCAGTGAATACATGAATCAAACATTTCAGTTTACAATCAATCAAGGGTTTAACACTATTCCCAGTTAACAGATTCAGTTTGCAGTTAATGTGAAGAAAGGAAATTAATTCACAACAGTTGTACCAATGCAATGTAACTCATGACAGCAATTTATTTCAGTTCAACTTGAATAGAAAAACTGGAAACAAAAAAGTTCCCAGGTAGTGAAACTTCAACTTCGAAATCAAGGATAAAGGAAAAAATCAGTTTACTATATATTGACAGTAAATTACCTGAGTTAAGAACAATGTCAGGTTATTCAAGAACTGAAACCCAAACAAATCCCCAGGTTTAAGATCAATAACAATAGTTTAAAAGGTACTGGAACCCAGGTTTTACAAAGAACTGAATTGTCTACCCCATGCCTATTTCTCAGGTTCTAAGAACACATTGCAGTCATGAAGGAAAACTATTCCCAGGTTTTCAAAATCTCCATATCACAACCAAAAGCCTAAAATCGAATGTAAAAGCTTAGCTAATATTAAATATAATATGTGGGGATCAAATACAATTTAAAACATAACACAAAGGGAAATTTATTGGTTTTGAATTAAACTGGAAATACAAGCCTGTGTGTATCAGAAACACAATAAACCCCAAGTTCGAATCATACAACATTGCCCAAAATCCCATTTACACGTCCCCAAGCCCAATTCAAATGCCATTCACTTAGTTAACCTAATATGCAACCTGTAGGGATCCAAAAACCCAATTGAAAACATACACAAAATGGGAAAATTGATATGGTTTAGAAACTGAAACTTCAAGTATCAGAACAATGCACTGTTCCACAAAATTCGAGCCAAAACACCATCATTAAACCCATACAACATGTAAACCTGTACTAACAGAGATTAACATGATTATTAGGATCTAACTAAGCATTAAACATCATTTAAAATCATTTAAAAATGATTTAGTAATAGAAAACACATACTGCACACGCACGCACACAATAGCTTCCCCGTGCACACTGAATACCGTGTCCGACATGACACGAGGACTCGTGAAACTTTACGAGCCTTGTGTCAGTCACTGCCTCTAACTACAGGCCAAAAATCACGTGTCGAAGTGGAGAAATGAGCGCGCAGTAGCCCCCGAGTAGCAGGGGAGCTACAGTGCCGTACGCACGCCCCCGACTCGCGTGTTCCCGTGTCCCCATGACTCGACACGACTCACAAACCATCACACGACACTGGGAATCCCTAGACGACACCTAGGGCTAAATTTCTCTTCAATTCGAATTGAAAATCTCGAACGAAATGTCCTTTGAGATATTTCGTCGAACACTTAGATCTAAACCTGATACGTGTCCGATACGGACACGAAACGAGTCCAAAACCTAGGGTTAGGCTATCCTACTGTTAGGTGAGGGCTAGGGCTTCCCTAAAATGATTTTTACCAGATTTTAGGAGCTATGGATAGGCTTTTACCTATAGGTGTTCAATCTCCCCAAAAGCTCCAAAGAGAAGGATCCTTCAAACCACCAAAGGCTCTCCAAATTGTTCCTTCACTGAAATTTCTCACCATAGTTAGGAAATACACAGAGATTAGGATCTATTGCAAGAAATTAGAAGGAAAAAGGAGTTGAAATGGAGAAGTTATGGATTGGGGAAGAAAGGGTTTTACCTCTATTTCCAAACTTTGCTATTTCCTAAAGGAGGCTAGCCCTAAGTGGTAGAGACATTAAATAGGGTGGAAAACCCTATGTTGGCTGCCATGGGCTAATTAGAATTAGGGTTAGCTACTTGGGTGGGCCTATGGGCTTTAAGTCTCAAGTCATTAATCATGACTTATGAAGTCATAAGCCATATTTGTCAAATCAACTCCAAATCTCTCCAAACAAGTTCCAATGGCTTAACCCTCACTAATTTAGGTAAAACCAAGTTTACTTAACCTAACCAAGTGGTCTTAACCTAGGTTAGTCACTAGGTTAGTCTCCTAGTCAACACTAGTCAACCTCATCCAAACAATTCAAAAATAAATTCTAAAAATTCCTATAATTTCAAATAAGTTATAATAAATCCAAATAACCCCTAAAATGTCAAAAATATCCTAATCACCTGGCTAGGCTCTAGGGTAGGCAGTCTCTACTGTTTACTAGCACAACACCAAATCATAAGTCATAATTTAAATAGTTTTAAAAAAATTATTAAAAATCACCAAAAATTATATTAAAATTTTAAATACCATAATTAAATAAATTAAATACAAAATTTTAAAATTACCCTCATCTGGAAAACTGGGTGTTACAGAGTCCCATTTTATTGTATAACCTAACCCGTTTACATAACCATATTGTGCTCTAAATCACATGTTGCTTACAGTTTTTACTTATCATATATAGATATTTTCCATTATCAAATCTCTGCTGTTTTCATATATATTCTTCTTTCAGCGTTTTATGTACCTTACTCTATTGCATACTTTATATTTCCTAACATGATATGAACTGCGTGAGATGTTTTGTGCTCGCTCCCGCCCTGACTGGACCTGTTGAAAATTTTACAGAGGATGATGAGAAACCCTGCATCCTTACTTGGAGTTTGCCTAGTTGACACCCGCGACCTGGACCCCTGGGGAGGTTCAGGCAGCTGCTCAGGATGATACCTTGTATAGTGTTGATAGCTTAGACTGTCCTTTCTTTTCATGTTTAGCTGTTGTCTTATTTTCAGAGTTGTATATTTTAGAGATGTTGAGACTTTGTTATTTCTTTCTGCTGTACCTCAGTTGAGAATTTCTTATCTATTTTCCATCATGCTACATTCTACCTTAGATTGTGATTGAGTTGTACCTCTGTGTTGGCCTCCTTATGGAGAGTATTCATATTATGTTAGTTATAGTTCATGACCTAGAACAGCGTTCTACCGCCGACACTGCGGCGTAGGCTGGGCATTGTTACGCTCTCGTACCCTCACAGTGGATGCGGGTCGTGACACATTTTTAGTGGTAGCCCATGCAGGTCGAGTTTATCTAGTGGTGTTCGAACTAGAGTATCACTACAGCCTGCAGCAGAATTAGGATTATTTTTGGAGGTACTCAATCACATTAGGAAAAACTCTTAATCAGATTCCTCTTATCTAAATTTGTTGCTTATTGACTTCCCTTGAATATAAACTGTCTTCATTTGATTTTCGCTTCATTCTCAAAAATTGCTTCTTGTTTTGATCTGTCTTCATGATGGTTATGAAGACACGATCTTATCGTTTCGGTTCGGAGGATACTATCGAGAGGCTGGCCACCTCTCGTCCTGTTCATCAGGGCCTCGAGACCGCAGCTTCTGTTGTGCCGACTCAGGTTGGCATTTCTGCTATATTGGAGGTGCACCTCCGTCTGTATAGAGACTTTTCCCTTCATTTCTGGTTTCTCTCAGCAGCAGTGATTCATGCAGCATCAGAGACTTGTGCAGTATCAGTATCAGACTGGAGGAAACCAGCAGGGCGAGCTATCGTCAGGACAGTCGAGGATGCACAGACCGTTGGAGATCTTGCTACAAGTTCCGTTCTTCTCAATTCTATTTCCGCAATTGCCTTTTATAATTACCTTGAAATCTGATTCCATCTGTTCCTTGTTGATTGATTAATTTTGTCATGTTACTATTTTGTTGTGTTTATTTTTTTTTCTTCTGAAAAAATCATATGGGCTAGGTCGCCTAAATCATGGGATCTATAATCTTCGATAGTCGTGTTAGTTGGCATAGTGAGGACATGTAGTCAGATTTTGGATGTATTCTCGGGTATGGAAATTTAAGATTTTCGCCGTCGCATACGGCAGTGCAAAAATTTTAAATACCATGAACCTAGAGGTACGTACCTTAGTCAAGGACTCTGTGATTATCGTAGCCTTGCTCACTAGCATGATGAAGACTCTGGACAACATAATTTTGGACAGATGCATATGATTAACAGATTGTATCTTGAGAAGGTTTAAACATCATACCCTTTTGATTGTTATAAATGACTTAGGAGTAGGGATATTTAGTTTTGTAGAGCTTATTCATAGGTAGTTCCTTCATAGTATAATGGTATGATGACTTGTAGAGTGTCTGTACCCTAGAGGTGATAGTTAGCATTGGTGTTAGAATAGTAACCCATTGCATATAATTCTCCTGTTATCTATAATACCAACCAGCTACACATAGGATGTTAGTATGCCTTACAGCCTTGATGATTATTACTACTTTCCCTTACCTTTTCTAGTGAGGCACCCATGACCAGAGCCTGCCTTTGAGTATAGTTATAGTTTCACCTAAGATCGAGAGGTCTATTTGTATAGATAGATTACAGATGATATTGGCATATGGGATATAGGTTAGTTGGTATCTATAGGCCATTGTTGTATAGGGTTATAAACATGTTGTTTAGCTTATACTTGGTTCAGTTTTCTATTTTAGTTAAGTTCTCTTCGTGTTGAGTTCCTTTGTGTTGATCACCTTTATAGGCAGTGTGCAGACCCTTCACTAGATACCATGTCCCCTTGATTCAGACCATTCATCCTTAGCCTAGTTCTAAGCATTATTTCAGACCCTTATAAGTTTAGTCTGCCTTAACCCTTGGTTGATCAGTCATGTATATATATATAGATGATATACTTAGGATATATGTGATGGGTTGTTGTTCTTGAGCATATATATATATGGTATTTGGTATTCATGTGCTTATCTTGTAGGTATTTAGTTATAGGTGACTTGGTAGGATTGGGAAGTTAAGAGCTAGTCTATTATAGAGTTTCTCTTTTGCTAAATTCTAGTTGCCAACACCTAGATAGCTAGCATAGATAAAATCCTAAGAAGTTGACCAGTTGATGACCAAGTACTTGGATGTTGAGAAATTGACTAGTGATTGACCCTTGACTATGTTTGACAAAGAAGGGGGTGCGATCATCTTAATTTCGAGGACGAAATTTTTATAAGGTGGGTAGGATTGTAACACCCAGTTTTCCAGATGAGGGTAATTTTGAAATTTTGTAATTATAATTATTATTTATTGATTATTATTTCATATTATGATTTTTTGGTGATTTTTAATCATTTTTAAACTATTTAAAATTATGACTTATGATTTTGATATTTTACTATTGTTTGGTTTTAATTTCGAGGAATTTGTCACCCTCAGTTTTCAAGAACAGGAGTATTTTTGTCATTTTATATTTTTGAAATATTTTTGAAATTTATTTTATTATTTATGATATTGTTTTGGGATTATTTGAGTCGGATTCGAATTTCAGCTCAATCCGACTTGAAACGGGGACCCGGGGGTAGTGTTGACTTTAGTGGACCCACACATTAGTTAGTCATGGCCTACATGATATTAATTTTAGTCCACATGATAGAAATATTTTAGTTAGAGGTTAGACTAATTATTATGGATAAGGTTAGTGTGATTAGAGACTTTAGAATGACTAATTTAGCCCCAACCAATTAGCCTTTCCTAATACCCATAGAATAGGTTAGTAGGGGCATTTTGGACCTTAACATAATAGGACAAATAGCCCCATATGGCCAGCCACTTTGGGAGAGGATAGGCTCAAGTTTATTTTATTATTCTCATCCACACTCTCTCTCTTGTTCTTCCCCAAATTCCTAGAGAGCAATCCCTAGCAATTTTTTCACCAAATCCTTCCATTTCACCAGCAAATCTTCTTCTTTCCTTCTCCATTCTAGCCAAGGAGGAAGCTACCCAAGTTTGGGAGGATTCGGAGCTCGTTCGTGTCCTTTTGGAATCTCTACGTGTCGGTGTCGCTCCGGGAAGGCTTTTCTTCAATTCGATCTACCGAGAGGTATAAATCCCTTCTTCTTTTCATTTTCTCATGCATATAGGTCTATTTTGAACCCATATGAATGACCCCCATGGTTGTATCTCCACTTGTGTCTATTTCGTGTCCATTTGGAGGTCATAGGAGTGTCCTTTGTGTTGTGGTTGTGTCCATGTTGGAAAATCCCAAATTTGGACACACTATGTGTTGTTGTTATGTATGAATAAATTATTACATGTTTAATCTCATATTTTTGTATTGGAGATGTGTTCTATAGTGTCTCATATATATATATTAGTGTAGCGAGTGAGTTCTTGATATATTATGTTATATACTTGTGTTCTTTTGTCTCAAACTACCTAAATCCGTCATAATTTTTATCCACGTTTTTAATTTCAGCCATAAATTAGAAATATCATAACTTCTAGCTCAAAGTTCGGTTTAATCTTCTGTTTTTTTTAAAAGAAGCGTATTGAAGTTAGCTTTCCAAAAACATGTATTAATAGGCCTAATTCTTTCTGTAACTTTCTGGAGAATTATTTGAGTGTCAGCTGTACGAAAGACAAATGCGTTCTCGGTGTTTTCGCGATTCTGGGAGTTTTCGGAAACAAAAACGCGATCCGTTTGAAGTTTCGGAAAGCTAACACATAGATCTATAACATACTTTAATCCTAAATTTTAATTCATGCTAAGATGGTACAGTATTGATTATTAGTAGGAGTTACTATTCGGCATATGCATCTTGTGCACCCTTGTGTGTAATATAATATTCTATTTGATTTTAACCCATGTTAATGTATATACATTATATAATTAAATAAAGAATGCAAGCATGAGTAAATGGTTAAATAAATGATGTATGAGGTATAAGTATCCTATCTAATGTAAGCATGTATAAGTATGGCTTGTGATGAATATGTAGGTTCCATAGTATGTAATGTATGGTGCATATAGTGGTGCAAGAGAATAAATGAATGATGAATGAATACAAGCATGAATGTAATGTAATAATAGATGTAATGCATGATAGTGATGTATCTTGATGTGTGACTTGTGTTGGCTTGTATAGCCTTGTGATTGGTGTGTGACTGCTAGCCTAGGCTTGGTTAGGCCAAGTGAGACTTATTAGACTTGTTTGGGCTAGGACTTGACCTAGTTGACTAGTGTGGTTGACTAGAGTTGACCAAGTGTTGACTTTAGTCTAGTTTGACCTAGACAACATGCAGATGCATTATAGATTACTATTATCATCCCCTGTATACATCTTGACTTGTGTTGCTCTAACTAGGAGTCAGGTACCTCATCTCGGACAGTACATTTACTTCAGACATTCAGATACGAGGCGAGTACATTCTCTGACTGTTTCATACTTGTCTGGATTTACATTCTTGCTCTAGATTACTGTACTTGATGCTGACACGATCATTATCACGGATTAGTACTATGTGGATCTTCTTCTGAGATGTTATCTCTTTGTATTCACTAAATACATATTGTGATGAGCGTTTGACTTACAAATTATATTTATTGAATATCCTTATCATTGTACACTCATTGTGCATATTGTACTCTCATTATCACATTGAGCCATTGTACAAGCCATTGTATAAGCCAATGTACAAGCCATTGTATAAGGTAACGTAACTGAATTGGATCCTTGTGTATTGATTGGGGAGGAAGAGTAAAATTGGTTATGTGATCAATCTTATTGTATAAGAAATTGTATATGTCCATTGTACACCCACGTACAAAGGAGTCCCATTTTATTGTATAACCTAACCCGTTTATATAACCATATTGTGCTCTAAATCACATGTTGCTTACAGTTCTTACTTATCATATATAGATATTTTCCATTATCAAATCTCTGTTGTTTTCATATACATTCATCTTTCAGCGTTTCATGTACCTTACTCTATTGCATGCTTTATATTTCCTAACATGATATGAACTGCGTGAGTTGTTTTGTGCTCGCTTCCGTCCTGACTGGACCTGTTGAAAATTTTACAGAGGATGATGAGGAACCCTGCACCCTTACTTGGAGTTTGCCTAGTTGACACTCGCGACCTGGACCCCTGGAGAGGTTCAGGCAGCTGCTCAGGATGATACCTTGTATATTGTAGATAGCTTAGACTGTCCTTTCTTTTCATGTTTAGCTGTTGTCTTATTTTCAGAGTTGTATATTTTAGAGATGTTGAGACTTTGTTATTTCTTTCTGCTGTACCTCAGTTGAGGATTTCTTATCTATTTTCCATCATGCTATATTCTACCTTAGATTGTGATTGAGTTGTACCTCTATGTTGGCCTCCATATTGAGAGTATTCATATTATGTTAGTTATAGTTCATGACCTAGAACAGCGTTCTACCGTCGACACTGCGGCGTAGGCTGGGCGTTGTTACGCTCTCGTACCCTCACAGTGGGTACGGGTCGTGGCAGTTAATGCATTAGTATTTTAATGCATTAGCATTTAATGCATTAGTATTTTAATGCATTAGCATTTAATGTTAGCATGCAGTAGTAATTTTTTTGCTTGCATTTGCAAGCTCACTTGGCCGCATATGTCCATTCCAGAGTTGCTGGCCGAATATGGGAGCAAAGTTGGCCGCATGACTTTACATTGAATTGCATTATTTAATGCATGCTTTAGCTCTGCTTGCATTTGCATGCAAAGTTGGCCGTATGGGATATAACTTGGCCGCATTTGCATGCATCAGCCGCATGTTATAATTAATAGATTATATTAATGCATGCAAAGCATGCATGCTTATATAACTAGCCTCAGCCGCATACATAATTAATGCATTATATTAATTCATGCAAAGCATACATGCTTACATATTTAGCATCAGCCGCATGTTATAATTAATTATATAATTAAATGGCCGCATGGCCATTTCATTCTAATGGTCGCATGACCATTTCAGTTATTCAGCCGCATATGGCCATCCATATTGAGCCGCATATGGCCTTCTACATTGAGCCGCATATGCTCCCCCCATTAATTGCTTTGGCTACTATTTAATATTTATGGCCGCATGGCTCAGCAACCTGTTGGCCGCATATGGCCCATTTAATTGCCTTGGCCGCATATGGCCAAGTGACTTGCCTGGCCGTATATGCTTAATTGCTTTGGCCATTAAATATTTGTGTACGTAAGTAATTTACTTTGTTTTGCATGGCCACTTGCTTGGCCGTATATGCACTGTTGCATGGCAATTGCATGCGGCAATTTTTTCTGAGCCGCATGAGTCCTCCACGGCCCTTGCTCCTGCTAATATTTTAATTACCACATGTATGCATGTTCCATATTAATTGTTCTCTGACACGATGGTGACCCGTTGTGGTACACTTTGACAAATGATATGACTTGATAGTGGCCCGGCATGACGCACTCCTGACAGTGAACATGACATGACATAATAGTGGCCCGACGTGGCCCACTCCTGACAAGTAAACTGGACATGATAAACTTGACATGATAAACCTGACATGATATATCTCGATAGGCTGTTGAGACGGCTAGCTTGACATGGTAAGAATGAATGACATAGACACCATGGACGATTGTGCTTGTACAAATGAACCAGTCTTATCTTACATCATGTCTAGGATAGGGATCCCTGAGTACCACGACCAGGGGTACCTACTGTAAATTGACTAAGGCTAATAACTAGAGTAATCCAATAGTCATGAAGAGATCTTCCAGCTACAGGCAATTCCGTTACCTGGGCGCACTTGTGGATTTGTAGCCTGCCGACGAGTCGGGCACATTTTCAGCACCCTGTCATGTGTTGCACCCTTATTATACTAATGTTTGACCTGGGTAACCTGGATGGTCTGCAGGGCTTACGGCTGTGGAAGAATCTCGCTACATCTTATTAGTAACTTGGCCTGTGATAACCCTAGTTAGTTAAAGTATCAAGACGTACTTATTGCTTGGCCATGAAATGTTGGATGGAGTTCAATCAGTCTAGTCTTGTCTTGATCCTGCACAAGATTGTTATATGACCAGATTGCTTGTGTTTACCTTATCGATAAATTATAAGAAACCAAGTTCCGTTCAAATGAAGGGTTACAACCTCGGTCTTTGTTTGGTTTACGGGTTATAACCTGGTTATCTGAATAGTTCCATGGTTATCTCATCGTATATCACCTGTCATGTTTTTTCTTAATTAGTATCTTTTATTATGTAATTATATTCTTGTGCTATTTGCTGGTTTTAGTTCCTAAGTGAAGTCTCCTTTGTGGCACTTGCTCTTTCTGGGATCTGACCCAGCTGTTTTTGTATGGCCAGATTCCGGAGAAGCTCCAGAGGATCTATCGACTTTCCAGTCCGATGGTAACCACCAGGCGTAACCAGGGAAACGAGTGGGTTTCTTTCGCATCTTCCACTCTATTATAAAAATATTCTTCTGAGGCATTTAGCCGATGAATACGTGTTTAGCTCGATTGTACCTTTATTTACTGTCTGCCTACGGGCTGTAATATGATTGGCAAATCCTAGGGTTGATCATGTATGACTAAAACACTTGCTAGTCCTGACATTTTATAACGACTAGCTTTATGATCAGCTAAATATATAATGTTTGGGACGCCTTACTATTGTATATTTGGTGATCTTACATCTTGTAACATTTACTTACTTGCTTGTGATTGAGACACTAGGCTTGTTAATGACCTTAAGAGACTGATGGCTTGTAGTTAAACCCTCATATATCTAGACAGCCGTGACCGTATAGTGAAGGGGATTCTATCTAATTATACGTAGCTGGCTATGTTCGCTCCCGCTCTCCAGTATTCTTGTTCTGGGGCGTGACAGCAACAGCGTACGCGGGTACAGAGCAGCAGCCGCAGCGGAGGTGCGATGTTCGTCACAAGAAATCTTCGCGTATGATCTACCATTCACCGAGCCATCTTCTCTGGTATGAACACAATATATACAACTTTGATTATCTTCAATTAGTTTTAATCAAGCGAAATAGGTACTCCGATAACTCGACACAAAGTCGAGCAAGAACCTGTTCAAAAAACAGAACATGAAACAGCCAAACACCCATCTTTGGAGGCGACAAATCGCGAATAATTCGACTATTTAAAAAATGTGTTTGAGTAGGTTCATAGCCAACATGTAGGCCTACATAACCCAATTTACGAAAGTCAATTTCGATCGCTATACACCGAGAAATCGACTTCCCAAAGTAACGAAAAACATATTTTAAAAATTGTAGAAAATCATGAAAACCCTTCGATACGACGTACATTCCGCTAATTCAGGCGACGTGGTCGCCAACCTAAAGTATTAAAAGGTGTGTATCAGCTTCGTGGACGTGTGGGCTTCGACAGAATTCAAATTGGTCGCGTGTGCACGACGAATTTGATGCGTATCCGTCGAAATTCACCGTATCGGTCTCTATTCAAATTTCTCAATTACTTTGTACACGTTCGTCAGATCGAGACAAAATTTGCTCCAACAGGAGTGTATCATTTTTTTGGTCCTGTATGCCAAATTTAGTCCAATTCTGAGACAGTTGATCGGATCGTCGTTTTACGGGCCCCACGGTCCGATTCAACGGACGATTTTGTACACGATCCACCGGAATCCAAAATTGGATATACCATTGGGTTCGTATCATCAAAACAAATCCGAAGACATGTAATTTGACGACTTAAAGACCAATGACTCTGGCACGCTTTTCGGTACAAAGCGGGTCCAACGACGGATACCATTTTGACCCAAAATTATCGTTTTGTTTCTGTGTCTAGAATTGGACTTAACGACAGGCAATCCTAGCTAATTTGACTATTCTGAGATTGTTGGCAATATTTATTTCAGCTTTCGGAGACAGTTGTGATGATTTGGACTTTATGGCTTAGCAGTTGACTATATTTTGTTGGATCTTCTTGCAACCCTCAGGCAAGTATACCTTGCCGAACATATACAGTATTTATATTTTTTTTCTTTATTGTATTCCTTTTCATATTGTCACATGATTCCATATTGTGATTGATTTGTCCTTGATTGCTTTACTTGTTCTAGATTACGTGCACGTATAGGATATTTAACATTGCTAGATTATTGGTCTTTTCGTGTTACCTTGTCACGTGATTGAGTTGTCAGTTTCTATATCTTGTTCTTGACTTGACCATTCTTGACTGGGAGTATCTTGCATTATACTACAGTTGAGTTATACTATAGATTGGGAGTATCTTACATTGTACTACGACCTATAGCCGATTCTTTTATCTTTATATTGCTTGATTGACTTGATTTGAGACATACTATAGATTGGGAGTATCTTACATTGCACGACGACCTATAGCATATATTGATTGATCGGTTGACTTGACTTGTGATACTATAAATTGGAAGTATCTTGCATTATACTATGATTTATAAGAGTCTACTTGACCTTGTATCTTTTAGGAGTGGAGATCGATATTAGAATTGGCTAATCTCGACTGAGAGTATCCTATTTTGTACGTCAATTGAAACACTATAGATTAGGAGTATCTTACATTGTACTACAAGTTATTGGAGTTCTGATTGATAGTTAGCCAAGTCTAGTATTACATTTCCATACGACTCGTCGTCCTTAGATGTTCTTCTTGCAGTGTTCTCAACCTCCATACATGTTATTTACTGTCATATTAGTAGGCATGTTTTATATATCTTGCTAGTCCTCTGAGGACCTGATGATCTCTTCAGGTAGCTGATTGCACTGAGTTAGTTAGCTGAGCATGTGGTAGTTGACTTCATCTGCATGATTCAAGTATTTTATTAGTATTATCGATTTACTATCTTTCTTGTACTTTTATGATATATCATGCTTATCGCTTAGCTTTATAGACTCTTATTATTCTTGGAGTCTAATCGGACATATATGCTAGTGGGCTGCAGACCACGACCCGTACTTGTTTATTCTTGTTTTACATGATTCTTGTGGATTGAGATATAGTTTAGATTAGACATAATACCCTATTCTGGATAGCTTATACGTATTCGAGTCGGGCTGGAGTCCGCTCGATACGTAGCTGGCTTGTTCACGAGCTCGTGCCCGAAAAGCGGGTACGGGTCGTGACAAGTTTTTGTGGTGGCCCATGCAGGTCAGAGCATATCGTACCGGTTACGTAACTGTACTGGTACGAGCCTGCGACAATGACTAAACCTAGAAATCTCAATCCACAATGCCTTTGAAAATTCTCCTAGAAATTCCCTACGTCCTTGAAAACTCCATATTTGCTCTCGATTATACTTTCTTGCCTTCCCGTACCATTGATTCTAGTCCCTTCCTATTTCGGGGTGACGAATGATCGTGCCGTCTAGAATTCATCAGAAATTCTTAAGTTATAGTATAATAATGCTTGAATATTGAATATTTGGTTGTCTATAGATATGAGGGATTATAGATGCCAGATTTCCTAGATATCTGTTGGTAGGATTGTTAGCAACTAGTTAGAGGATTATAAGATTTTAGTTTTAAGGAGTAGTGTGACCAAAGGTGGGTAGAAGTCCTCGAGAGTTCGTAGATACAAAAATGGTTAGGAGAAAATATAAGATATCTGAGGAAATAAATTGAGGAGATTAAGGTAATAGTAGACTTCCTTTTGAATTTTAAGGGATAGTTATGAATTAGAATTTCGAGGACGAAATTATTATTAAGGTTGGTAGATTTGTAGCTCTCCTTCCCGGAAATTTTGAATTTTTTTTATTATTTTATTTTATTTGAACTAAATGGTGATTTTTAGAATTTTTATAAATAATTACTTAGTTAATTATTACGGTAGATGACTTTAGCCATGGTGGAGTTTTTGAGTACAAGGTGACTAGAAATCATGGCACGGATAGTGCAATGGCGTGCTTTGACTAGTGTATTAGCCCTGGTAGGAAAGGTCGAGCCATAGTAATGTCCTAATTAGGAAAACCAGACCAAGTTACGATTTAACCCTTACCAAAGATTTATTTATTAATTAATTATATTATTGAGTTTTAGGAAATCCGGTTGTACCGAACTAGTCCAGATTGGACCCAAAATAAGCCCAAGCCTACGTTGTCATGCAGTACGTCCAATGACATTCGTGTTGATGTAATTTGGTATGAGCGTGTTGTATTCCGTAATACTTTAATGAATGTTCTAAGTATTCGTTAATTAAATATTATTATTAGTTGGTATCCAATGACATTCGTAGGTCCTTGTACATTTCGGGATTATTAGACTGTACATAATGGTATATACACCATTATACATTTATTTAATTTTGTTATTAATATTATTATTATTATTATAATTATTATTTTATTATCAATATTATCGAGGTTATTATTATATACTATTATTTTATTGGTTATATTATTTTTGTCGAATAAATATTATTATATACAGTCATATTTATACAATAGGCCCTACACTAGGAATAGGTAATATTGAAGTTCATTTAAATTTTATGGAGAATATTATATAAGTATATATATGAATATATATATAAATATATATATATATATATATATATATATATATATATATATATATATATATATATATATATATAGAGAGAGAGAGAGAGAGAGAGAGAGATAAGTAAGTATATGTATAGATATATTATATAATAAAGCAAAGGGAAACATCAGCACTAATAAACCCCCAACCCAGCCGATCAGGCCTAACCCGAGTGAAATCCCAGCCCACTGATACGCTCGGTTGCATATAATCGAACCCCCCCCCCCCCCCGCGCGCGCGCGAGTGTTAGAGAGTTTGAGATCGAGAGGAGAGAAATCGACCAAACCTTAAACCCTAAACTTGATACGCCGCCACCTCCATGCGCCCCACCTCCGTTGACACGTGCGCGCCACCCTGGGCGCTGCCGCATGCGGCCACGGTCGCGCGGATGCAACAGCGCGTACGGGTACAAAGCAGCAGCCGCAGCGGAGGTGCGATGTTCGTCACGAGAAATCTTCGCGTACGATCAACCATTCACCGAGCCGTCTTCTCTGGTATGAACACAATATATAAAAATTTGATTATCTTCAATTAGTTTTAAACATACGAACTATTTAGTCCTATAAATCGACACAAAGTCGAGCAAGAACCTGTTCGAAAAAGAGAACATAAAACAGCCAGACACCCATCTTTGGAGGCGACAAATCATGAATCCTTCGACTATTTAAAAAATGTGTTTAAGTAGGTTCATAGACAACATGTAGGGCTACAGAACCCAATTTACGGAAGTCAATTTCGATGGCTATACACCGAGAAATCGACTTCCCAAAGTAACAAAAAACCTGTTTTGAAAATTATAGAAAATCATAAAAACCCTTCGATACGACGTGCGTCCCACTAATCCGGGCGACGTGGTCATGAACCGAAAGCATCGAAAGGTGCATATCGGCTTCGTGGACGTGTGGGCTTCGACGAAATTCAAATTAGTCGCGTGTGCACGACGAATTTGATGTATATCCGTCAAAATTTACCGTATCGGTCTTTGTGCAAATTTTCTAATTACTTTGTACACTTTTGTTAGATCGAGACAAAACTTGCGCCAATAGGACCATATCGTTTTTCTGGTCCTGTATGCCAAGTTTGGTCCAATTATGAGACTGTTGATCGGATCGTCATTTTACGGGCCCCACGGTCCGATTCAACGGACGATTTTGTGCACGGCCCACTAGAATCTAAAATTTGACATACCGTTGGTTTCGTATCATCAAAACAAATTTGTAGACATGTAGTTTGATGACTTTAGAGACCATTGACTCTGGCACGTTTTTCGATGCAAAGCGAATCCAACGGCGGACACCGTTTTGACCAAAAATTATTATTTTGCCCCTGTGTCTATAATTGGACTTAAGGACAGGCAATCCTAGCTAATTTGACTATTTTGAGAATGTTGGCAATGTTTATTTCAGCTTTTGAAGAAATTTGTGATGATTTGGACTTTATGGCTTAGCAGTTGACTATATTTTGTTGGATCTCCGTGCAACCCTCAGGCAAGTATACCTTGCCGAACATATATAATATTTACATTATTTTCTCTTTCTTTATTGTATTCCTTTTCATATTGTCACATGATTCCATATTATGATTGATTTGTCCTTGATTACTTTACTTGTTCTAGATTACGTGCACGTATAGGATATTTGACATTGCTAGATTATTGGTCTTTTCGTGTTACCTTGTCACGTGATTGAGTTGTCAGTTTCTATATCTTATTCTTGACTTGACTATTCTTGACTGAGAGTATCTTGCATTGTACTACAGTTGAGTTATACTATAGATTGAGAGTGTCTTACATTGTACTACGACCTACAGCCGATTCTTTTATCTTGCTATTGCTTGATTGACTTGATTTGAGACATACAATAGATTGAGAGTATCTTACATTGCACTACGACCTATAGCATATATTGATTGATCGATTGACTTGACTTGCGACACTATAAATTGGGAGTATCTTGCATTGTACTATAATTTATAGGAGTCTACTTGACCTTATATCTTTTAGGAGTGGAGATCGATATTAGTATTGGCTAATCTCGACTGAGAGTATCCTGTTTTGTACGTCAATTGAAATACTATAGATTGGGAGTATCTTGCATTGTACTATAAGCTATAGGAGTTCTGATTGATAGTTAGCCAAGTCTTGTATTACATTTCCATACGACTCGTCGTCCTTAGATGTTCTTCTTGCAGTGTTCTTATCCTCCATACATGTTATTTACTGTCATATTAGTAGGCATGTTTTATGTATCTTGCTAGTCCTCTGAGGACCTGATGATCTCTTCAGGTAGCTGATTGCACGGAGTTAGTTAGCTGAGCATGTGGTAGTTGACTTCATCTGCATGATTCAGGTATTTTGTTAGTATTATTGATTTACTATCTTTCTCGTGCTTTTATGATATATCCTGCTTATCAGCTTAGCTTTATAGACTCCTATTATTCTTGGAGTCTAATAGGACATATATGCTAGTAGGCTGCAGACCATGACCCATACTTGTTTATTCTTGTTTTACATGATTCTTGTGGATTGAGATATAGTTTAGATTAGACATAATACCCTATTATGGACAGCTTATACGTATTCGAGTCGGATTGGAGTCCGCTCGATACGTAGCTGGCTTGTTCACAAGCTCGTGCCCGAAAAGCGAGTGCGGGTCGTGACAGTAAGGGAGGGCACACTAGAGATGTGTATCATTCAGCTAATAGATTGTGCATGAGGTATGGCAGTCTAGACCACAGGATTGCCAATTGTCTTATGATGCAGAGGCCAGGAGGGCCAGTTCAGCAGTTTCCAGCGTTGCCAGCTCCGGGGGCAGTATCGAACAGAGGACCAGAATTGGCAGTAAGGCCACTAGCCCAGCGTCTGCCAACGCAGGCTCAGATGTTTCGCCAGGTACAGAACCAGGGAGGCCAGCAGAGGCCGCAACAGTAGCTTGGTCTAGAAAGCCAGGGCCAGGCCTTCACCTTATCTCTGGAGGATGTACTAGCTTCAGGCGATGTAGTTGCAGATAATATTTCTGTTACCTCTTTTCCTGCAGTAGTATTGTTTGATTCGGGGGCTACCCACTCTTTTATATCTGCATGATTTGCGATACGTATTGGATTGGAGTTCGAGGCATTGCTAGAGAGGATGAATATACTCACTGGTAATGGGCTCGTAGGAGTTAGCAGAGTGTGCTTAGCGTGTCCGGTCGTAGTGTGTGGACGATTATTGCCCGCATCTTTGATTGAGTTCCCTATGGGCAACTTTGACGTTGTCCTAGGCATGGACTGGTTGAGAGACAGTCATGCGATGATAGATTGTTGAGGAGGTAGGGTAGTATTTAATGTACCTGGCATTGAGGAGTTCGTCTTTGTTCGATCATTGGAGGGTCGACCCCAGGGCATAGTTGGAGCGGCATTGGCAGAGCAGGAGAAGATTCCAAGAGTGGTCAGAGAGTTTCTTGATGTATTTCCAGATGAGCTTCCAGGTTTACCACCAGTGAGAGATGTGGAGTTTTGTATTGAGTTAAATCCTGGAATGAAGCCTAAGGTCGACAAAGTTTATAGGATGTCGCCGTCAGAGTTGGACAAGTTATTCAAGCATGAAGAAGAACTGAAGGCAAAATAGTTTATCCGAGACAGTAAATTGCCCTGGGCAGCACCGGTGATTTTAGTACCCAAGAAGGATGGATCGACACGAATGTGCATTGATTACCGACAGTTGAATACAGTAACCGTAAAGAACAAGTATCCGTTACCAAGGATCGATGACTTATTCGACCAATTAAGTAAGGCCTGCGTCTTCTCTAAGATTGATCTTCGATCTGGATATTATCAAGTGAGGGTCCGGGAGCAGGACATACCCAAGATAACATTTAGATCGCGATATGGACATTATGAGTTTCTGGTAATGCCATTTGGATTAACTAATGCCCCAGCAGTATTCATGGATTTGATGAATCGCATCTTTATGCCATATTTGGATAAGTTTGTAGTAGTATTCATAGACGATATCCTCATCTATTCCAGCAATGAAGAAGAGTATGAGAAACATCTTCGGACAGCTTTGCAGACCGTGAGGGAGCATTAACTTTATACGAAGCTTGGTAAATACGAATTTTAGTTGGATCGTAGTTCGTTCCTGGGACACATTATTTCTGGAGCAGGAGTGTCAGTAGATCCGAAGAAGGTTGAGACAGTAGAGAATTGGCCAGTTCCGAAGACGGTAGCAGAAGTGCGTAGTTTCTTGGGATTGGTAGGTTACTACAGGAGGTTCGTGGCAGACTTTGCCAGGATTTTGGCACCCTTGACGCATTTGACACATAAGGATATAGAGTTTGTTTGGTCAGCAGAGTGTCAGACATCATTTGAAGAGTTGACGAAGAGATTGATCTCAGCCTCGATCTTGACGCTTCCAGTAGGGTCGGGAGGGTTTACAGTATATTGTGACGCATCCAAAAAGGGACTTGGGTGTGTACTGATGCAGCATAGTAAGGTGATAGCGTATGCATCTCGACAGCTTCGGGATCATGAGAAGAACTGTCCAACCCACAATTTGGAGTTAGCAGCAGTGGTATTTTCACTTAAGTTATGGAGGCATTACTTATATGGGGATCGAGTGAAAATTTATATTGATCATAAGAGCTTGAAGTATGTATTCACCCAGAGGGACTTAAATATGAGACAGAGAAGATGGTTGGAGTAACTGAAGGACTTCTATGTGAATCTACAGTACCATCCAGGTAAGGCGAATGTGGTAGCAGATGCATTGAGCAGGAGATGTGGTGCATTCATTCTAACCTCGCAGAGGCATATTTTGGAAAATTTTCAGGAAATGAGAATTGAACTGATCTAACCGCAAGATACAAGAGTTATGGCCAGTTTGCAGATTCTGTCTATTTTAGTAGAGAGGATAAAAGCAGCCCAGGCGGAGGATCCGCGGATCCAGAAGCTTCGATCAGCATGTGAATCAGATCTCAGGAAGGAGTTAGTAATCCATGAAGATGGTACGCTTAGGTTCGGAAGCTGTCTTTACGTACCAGGTGGAGACCTTCGATGGGAAGTTATGTCAGAGGCTCATAGTTCTCCTTATTCCATCCATCCCGGAGGCACGAAGATGTACCAGGATATAAAGTAACACTTTTGGTGGAATGGCATGAAGAGGGAGATAGCGAGATTTGTTTCTAGGTGCTTAGTATGTCAGCAAGTCAAGGCAGAGCAGCAGAGGCCAGCAGGATTGTTACAATCGCTTTCCATTTCGGAGTGGAAGTGGGAGCACATTTGTCACGACCCGCACCCACTTTTCGGGACGCGAGAGCGTGAGCAAGCCAGCTACGTATCAAGCGGACTCCAGCCCGACTCGAGTACGTATAAGCTATCAAGATTCATGGTATCATGGCTAATATGGTAATCTACAGTGTATCTCAATTCATAAGAATATATAAGATAAGAATGAACAAGTATGGGTTGTGGTCTGCAGCCCACTAGCATATATGTCCGATTAGACTCTAAGAATAATATGAGTCTATAAAGCTAAGCTGATAAGCAGGATATATCATAAAAGCACGAGAAACGTAGTAAATCAATAACACTAACAAAATACCTGAATCATGCAGTTGAAGTCAACTACCACATGCTCAGCTAACTAACTCCGTACAATCAGCTACCTGAAGAGATCATTAGGTCCTTAGAGGACTAGCAAGATACATAAAACATGCCTACTAATATGACAGTAAATACCATATATGGAGGATAAGAACATTACAAGAACAACATCTAAGGACGATGAGTCGTGTGAAAATGTAATACTAGACTTGGCTAACTATCAATTGAAACTCCTATAGCTTGTAGTACAATGCAAGATACTCCCAATCTATTGTATGTTTCAATTGAAGTACAAAGCATGATACTCTCAGTCAAGAATAGCCAATTCTAGTATCGATCTTCTCTCCTAAAGGATACAAGATCAAGTAGACTACTATAAATCGTAGTACAATACAAGATACTCCTAATTTATAGTGTCGTAAGTCAAGTCAACCAATCAATCAATATATGCTATAGGTCGTAGTACAATGCAAGATACTTCCAATCTATAGTATGTCTCAACTGCAGTACAATGTAAGATACTTTCAGTCAAGAATGGTCAAGTCAAGAATAAGATATAGAAACTGACAACTCAATCACGAGACAAGGTAACATGAAATGACCAATAATCAAGCAATGTCGAATATCCTATACGTGCACGTAATCTAGAACAAGTAAAACAATCAAGGACAAACCAATCACAATATGGAAATCATGTGACAATATGAAAAAGGAATACAACAGAGAAAGAGAAAAACAATGTAAATACTGTATATGTTCGGCAAGGTATACTTGCATGTTGTCTGCTGCTGTGGTGTTGTCTGACTAGTGTCCTCAACCGAAAGTGTAGTGGATCCAAGTTGCCCTATATAATATATTCTAATCAATACTAAAACGAACTAATCTATGCAATAACAAAGAGTAAGATCGTCGCACCACATCAACTAACACTGTGATGTTCGTGCCAACAATTCAACAGTTACATGGTATTGGATAACGTGCCAATAAATACATACCATGCTACGGTCTAACATGTCGTGTGGGTCTTGTACATCGTGGTATCATACATAGATATAGGCATTTACATGGATTAGATAAGTTTAGTCCTATACGTACGTAAGTACGTCACATTGTCGTAAAGCTCTCAATGGCACTAACCTACACATCGGGCATGCATGTGACCTCTTAAACACGCATCTCGACGTCAAATAAAACTGAAATAATCATGAAATAAATTCTGAAATTATTATTAGTTAGTGAAGAATTACTAAAATAATTACCATTGCATGCACAAAGTTCCGTTGCGCATCGACTAGGTGTTCTAGCAACTTGACAACTAGTTTGTGCATGCAAAGTTGCCAACTTGCAAAAAAACTCATTTAATATATGAAAATATATTAATTAATATTCTGAAATTTATTATTTAATTTCTGAAATTTAGTTTTTAATAGTAAAAATAGCAACATGCATCAAACTAGGTTTAATATGGTTACCACGTTGTCATGCCTCGGATTTATGTCATCTAAGAGTATTTTTGCATATAAAATTAGGGTTTCTCATGCATGGGGATTTCATCATTGCCATCTAATATGTTTGTGGGTTCATAAAAGCTTTCTTCCATGGAAAAATTAAATACTAATAGAAGTTAAGGAACTTACGTAATTGTGATTACGACGGATGCTTTTCTTGCGACACGGACCTTTCGGAGCGCCAAACGGACTCCAAACTTCACGAAACTTGAGGGGGTGCTTTGGGGCTTCACGTAGGGTACAGAACTTCAGTTTGGATGGATTTTGGGTGCTGTTTTCCAGCGTGTACAGCAGGTGCAACTAGCAGCATTATTTCGGTAAAAAAAAAGGGTTTCGACTACTAGTTTAGGGTTTGTCGACTTGTGGGGGCTGTTTTGGTGTGTGGGAATGAGGGGAAAGGAAGTAGAGAAGGAGAGGAAAAGGGGAAGAGTTTATTGAAAAGAGGAGGGAGGCTGTAGGGGGGTTGGCCACAAGATGGGAGGAAGTTAGGGTTAGGGTTTTGAGAGCGGAGGCTTGGGCTTCATGTAAGGAGTTGGTTGTTGGGCCCATTGAAGAGATTTAATGGGCTTTAACCTATGGTTCAGACTTATGGGGTTTGGTTTATCCCTTAGTAAGGCTTTGGGTTCACTTGGGTCAAGTTGTTTGGTCTTGGTTGGATTTGAGTACAAGGGCACAAGAAGGTTCACTATCGGAGTCTTAAATATGAAGTTTGTTGTCAATTGGTTTGTGCATCTACAAGGCTTTGAGTGTGCAAAATATATATTGTTGAGTAGGGGATTAGTGTGGGGGTAGTGTACAGGTCTAATAGGAATTGTTTTGAGAGTCAAAATGGGGTGTTTAGGCTCGATTTGATTCAACAAGTCAAATAATGGTAGTTTTACGATAACGATGGTTCATGATGTTTGTTAATATTTATTTCATAGGTAAAGACGCAAGTATGTATGCATATAATCAAAAGATCCACAAAATTCACAAAATAGTTGTCATAGTTTTTAGATAAAAATGTCACTTGAATATCAAATAATATTGACACCTATATTATATATATATGAAAATACTTACGGAATATATTTAATATATTATTAAATAAGTACCCCATACACACATAAGATATATATATTGACATAGATGTTTTTGGACACATCGCATGACTACATTGGCTTGGGTTCGGTTCGGGTCCAATCGGGCTAGTTTGGGTTTGGGTCAGGTCCGAGCTAGTTCGGTCTAACCGGGTCTCCTAAAAGTCAATATGCTTAATAATAAAAGTTTAAATTATTTATAGGGTCATGTCACAACTTAGCTTGGTTTTTCTAGTTTGGACACACTTATGATTTGGCCTTCCCTACCATGGCTAATACACAAGTCAAAGCACGCCACTGCACTATCCGTGCCACGGTTTCTAGTCATCTTGTACTCCATAACTCAACTATGACTTAAAACATTCTACCGTAATAATTAACTAATTAATTATTTATAAAATTCTAAAAATCACTATTTAATTCAAATAAATAAATAAAAATATTTTCAACAAAAAAATTCGGGAAGAGGGGTTACAACATCACAATGGACTTTGTGATCGATTTTTCTAGATCTCCGACTGGTCGAAACGCAGTTTGGGTAATTGTGGATCGGCTCACGAAGGTTGCTTATTTTCTTCCTTTCAGAATAGGGCAGTCTACTGAGAAGTTGGCAGAAATATATATGAAACAGATAGTGAGGCAGCATGGAGTTCTAGTCAGCATAGTATCAGATCGAGACACCCGGTTCACCTCTTATTTTTGACGGAGTTTGTATCAAAGTTTGGGTACCAAGCTGAGGTTTAGTATAGCCTATCATCCGCAGACGGACGGGCAGTCAGAGAGAACCATTCAGACATTGGATGACATGTTACGAGCTTGTACCTTAGATTTCAGTGGTACTTGGGAAGATCATCTTTATTTAGTAGAGTTCTCTTACAATAATAGTTATCAGGCAAGTATACAGATGGCACCGTTTGAAGTATTATATGGAAGGAAATACAGGTCCCCTCTGGCATGGGACGATGTGGGAGAACGAAAATTATTAGGAGCAGAGATGATCACGCAGACCATAGAAACAGTCAAGTTGATCAGAGAGCAGCTTCGAGTTACGCAGGACAAACACTGACACTGGACAGATCAGCATCGTAGGCTTCTAGAGTTTGGTGTTGGTAACCAAGTGTTTATGTGGATTTTGCCTACTCGGGGTATTATTAGATTTGGAACCCGAAGAAAGCTTAGTCCTAGATATGTGGGTCCATTTGAAATTTTGCTCGGGTAGGCGATGTTGGTTATCGTCTTGCCCTTCCGCCTTTGCTACATGATGTACATGATGTGTTTCATGTGTCTCAGTTGTGTAGGTACGTCCCGGATCCGAGTTACGTCCTCGATCATTCTGAGCTGGTCGTTGGTACCGACCTGACTTACGAGGAACAACCCATATCCATTTTGGATTGGCGAGAGAAGGTGCTCAAGAATCGGACTATTAGTCTTGTTTGTGTCGCTTTGGGCCATCACTCACCAGGAGAGTCGACATGGGAGCGCGATGAAGAGATTAGATCTCGATATCCGCACTTGTTCGACTCAGAAGGTACATTTATTCTTATGCCTTCGAAACATGTTTCCGTGCTTGAATTGCACCCACTAGGGTGGATGGTTGTTCTTTAATGTCTGATAGGTTTGATATTATTGCATGTGTAGTTGGTCTTATAATTAATGTACTTGCTTGCCCTGAATATTCTCTATCTTGTCTTGGCAGAAATTTTGAAGACGAAAGTTTTCTGAGGGTAGAGATGTCACTCCCCGTTTCCGATATACGTATTTGCCTTCTTGATTCCTGTATATCGCATATGGTATTTTGTGCATGTGCACCATTTTAATTTATTTTTCTATTAGTTGTTGCATGTTGCACAAATCATGTCATTAGTTAAAATGGTTAAGAGCATGCTTAAGATTAGGGTTTCCTTAAGCCAACCCAACACTAATATATATATTTTCTCTTTATTTTCTCGCTCCTCATAACTCTTCATTCATTTCCCTCGACCACCACCACCATTAGGCAAGTACACCTTGCACCAAATTGAGAGATTCTTGCATTTTTTATTTCTTGATTTTTTTTCCTTTGATATGATTTGTCTATATTATTCTTCTCATCATCCCCTACAAGTTTAGTACTTGGTATTTTCGGTTTTGATGGCTAGTTTTGAGTAGATCTATGTTCCAAAAACTAGAGTTTATGTATTTTTATGATTATGATCTATCAAACTTACTCTTTTTCGTAAACTACTTATTCCAGGATGTAGAGAATTCAATTTCATTCAGTTTAGACCTTTATTTTGCCCAATTTTGAGTCTTATAGCCCAAGTTATGGAAATTAGAAGTTTCTAAAACTCCATGGCCAAAAGCTTGCTAGTAGGGACGACACCTCGCGCATCTCGTGCTCACCTCGCACACCTTTTGGTCTGTGTACCTTGAACCTCGCGCACCTCGTGCGCACCTCGTGTAGGTCCTAAAAAATCAAATGACACACATCAACAAAGTCAGAAAATCAAGAAATACAACTTTCAGATGACTTGCGCAGACCACAGATTGCGCACCATTTAGATTGCGCAGGATCGATTGCGCACACTCTCAACTGCGTAAGCTGACGTGGCAAAAGTTATCATTATCTGACACAATCAAATCTTCTGACAACTGACAGCACGGAGATCGAGGCGGTCGTTCGTTTAATCGTGCAGCACGGCGCTCGAGGACAGCTGGCAGCGCAATCCATGTCTGCGCAAATCAAGTTGGCGCAAACCAAAGTCTGCGCAGTTCAATGTGTACGTTCTACCAGTACAAATGATAAAGTACACGTGGCATTCATGCCATCAATTGCTCATTTCGTGGCAACTGCCTATGCATGATCATGCACATTTCAATCAAATGATACCATGTGTCCAAGACAGTTAACCCATGATCCAGCAACTACCTGCGCAATCCATTGCTGCACAAACCAATTGCTGCGTAATCCATCATGCGCAGTCCAGAATAACTAAAAGTTAGTTATTTCTCAGAACTCTATAAATAGTGTTTCAAGTCTTCATTCAAGGGGATCACAAATCAGACTTCAGAGATCAGAGAGTTCAGGAGTTCTTGCCCAAGTGCTGCTGCATTCTTCCGAGGCTTTTGCCTTCAACTTCCGAGGCTTTCTGCCTTCAATTTCAGAGTTGTTTTCAACTTTAGAGGCTTCATCTTTAGAGTTCACATCGTCCAAGGGATAAAGCAATCGTCATCTAGATTGGATTCCTAAAGTTGTACCATTCCCAGAATTCAAATTGTAATCTTTTACAAAGTTTGTATCAATAAAGTTCTTCAACTTTTGTTTTTGTAAACAAAATGGCGACTCTACTGGGGTCGACTTTCTCCTCCGATGAGGAAGTGACAACTCAATGTGACGTAGCCTCTATCGGAAAGACGCAGAAGACACTGGTTGTGAAGATCAACCAGACAGCCTACGAATCTATGATCAACTCTAAGACCACTCCTCACACTGCAACCACTGCTGCCACAAGCAAAGTGCGCCCAGTGTGGGTCCCAAAGACTGATGCGCATTCTGTCAATGTAGCCAGCAAGTCCTCTGTGCAATCTGCCAGCAAGTCTGCTGCGCAGTCTAGAGCTTATCTCACCAAGTCCAGTGCACAATCTGTCTCTGCGACTGCTGCGCAGTCTGCTATGGCCAGTGCACAAAAGACTTCATATGCTGCCATGGCTAAGTATAAAACTCCTATGCCTTTGGCACAATTGGCTGCAAAACTTCCTACGCAAACTAACATTCTAGCAACCAGAGTGCAACCTAAGCACTCTGTGGCAAGAACTTCTGATGCGCAAACCACAGTTTCTGTGGCCAGAACCAATGTACCATCAACTCATGCACAAAGCACTCCTGCGCAATCCAAGAGTGACAGCCTTTTGGCTAAACTCTCTTCTTCTCATAACAAAGAAAGAGATTCTGCTCCTCTTCCCAAACATACTATTGCTCCTGCGTAATCCACTGGGGGTAGTCCTTTGGATATTCCTCTTTCTCTTCAAAACAAAGGGAAAGGTCCGTTGGTCTTTTCTCAAACTTCCTTGTCCCATGACTTGGAAGACAACAGAGGAAAACGCTCTTTAGCTAACCCTTCGTCACAAAACAAAGGAAAAGGCCCTTTGGTCTTTTCTCAATCTTTTTCAGTCTTTACTAAAGAAGATCCATCTGAACGTGTCTTGGCACCAATCAGTACTAGAACTCTTTCAAATAAGGATTCTTCTTTCCTTTGTAACAAGAGAACTTGTACTGATCAAAGGGGTATTCTGCCTACTCCGGTAGCAGAATTCCAGGATCTCCCGACTCTCAAGATTTCTTGTTCCAGACAGGGAAAATTGTTAGTGTCTCAGACAGAAACCCCTGGGGGTGAATTTGCTGATCTTAGAACTTATCTCAATAGACCCACTTCGGTAAAACGTAAACAGCCAATGCCGAAGATCAAACATCATCAAAAATAATTCTTTAGGGTCAAAAATCCTGACACTTATGCCAATGAAGTGAGCACTTCCCTGTATACTCAAGGGACTAAACATTTGAAGAATCGAAATCATGTTCCGAATGTTATCAAAGAACAGATCCCTCAGAGTTTTCTTCGTCCTGTTGTTGTTCCTGATCTTCGAGAACATCTTAGACAAAAATGGGATAATGTCTCAACATCTCCATCTCAACCATCTGATCATCATTCCAATCACAAAGTCATCATCCAATGTTGCTGTCAAACAACAAAACGATCTGTTTTCGATCGTCTGACTTTTGCTAAATCTGAACCTATGTCAGAGGAAGACGAAGTCTTGTATGCTTCGGTCAACATGACTTCCCGAGACACTGGGGGTAGAAGATACTCTAAACATGGTAGGCTTCGCAAGCCAAGCCAGCGGTATTTAGAATTACTCCAAGAATCTTCCGAAGGAGTGTTTCAACATACCCGTTCTCGAAGCCAAGATACAATCGGTCAAAGGAATCTTCCTCAAAACCCTTCAGGTTATTCTTCCTCAGACTATGATGCATATAGCGAAAGCTCCGAACAGACGGTGTCTTCCACTGTACCAAGAGAAGTGACAGCTTATATTATCACTGATGATCCAGATGCTTCAACTTCTATAAATCAGGAACAGTGAATTGCTGTACTTGAAGACAAGCTAAAAACTATGGCTGAAATGGTTGCTAGTATGCATTCCATCATTGTAGCACAACATGCTACACCACCAACTGCACCTACTACGAGTCCAGAGATTATAGCATCTTCGGTACCTATCAATACTGGACTGGGGGTAGTATCTCCTCAAATGCCTCCTGTACAAGTACAAGTTCAAACTACACCTAGTCAATCAGGAGCTAGGGGTAGTACTTACAATGTTGTTCCTCCTCCTACCACTCTAACTCAACCTGCTCCTTCTTCGTCATCGAAAGACGCCAATGAAGCTGTCAAACTCTTGCGAACCCAGTTCGAAGCTTTCAAAGAGCAAGACAACTTACACAGATTGGGGATCAAGCAGCCCTATCCAGTTGAATGGAAGGAAGTCCCATTCCTACCGAAGTACAAAATCCCAACAATCTCTTTGTTCGATGGCAGTACTTCCCCTAGTCAATTCATCAATCATTTTGAGGTAATGACTGTTCAACTTTAGCCAAATGACGCTCTTCTTACCAGAGTGTTCGTCTATGTTTTAGCCGGCGAAGCATATGACTGGTACAGAAGTTTGCCCGATGGTTGTATCACTTCCTTTTCAGGTCTTAAACAAATCTTCCTGGAACGGTTCTATGAAGGGTTCAATGACATGACTATGTCAGCTCTCAACAAAATCAAACAGAAACATAATGAAACTGCTGAGAGCTTTATCGAACGGTTCCGTCGTGATGCTTTGAAAATGCCTTCCGGAACTCCAGCTGCTGTCACTATTGATACTTGTAAGGCAAATCTTTTGCCTATTATCAGTATGTGGACGGGATCTACCCAATTCCAAGATTGGCCTTCATTCATTGTCAACGCCAAAGCTGCTGAAGTGAGTGCCGAGAAGTTCAAACAATTGGGGGTACAGATGTCTAACCCCGATCGAGATGAACATCAGACGTCAGGTGGTGGCAACCGTCAGAACAATCGCAAAGCAAAAAAGACTTTGAACATTAATTTGAACAAGAATAAAGAATCTCTGGCTGTCAATGTGGCTCCGCCTACATCCACTCCTACTCCTTCTGCACCTCCACCAAGGAAACCTCGTCCGAAAGTGGAATATTCCTTTGATGAGAATGATACTGCAAGCATCTTTGAATGTTTACTCAAAAGCAATAAAATACAACTTCCAGACCCAAAGAAACCTGATAAAGTTGGTAAGACAGATCATCCTAAATATTGTGTCTACCACAGGTTCATTGGACATCCTACTCGAGCATGCTATATGCTCAAAGGCAAAATCTAAGAGCTTGTCAATACTGGTATTGTCATTCTGCAGCAAGACGAGAAGACTGTTACTGCGAACATGGTTTCAGTTCAGTTTGGTGATTTTCCTCCACAGATGGTACAGCACGGTGTCATTCCAATTCCCAAAGCTACCTTTGAGATTGAAAATCTCCCACTCCAGCCAAATGAAGGTCTTTTCAGTGAAATTATGTGGATCCATCCCGATCTTGCTCCGAAATTTGAACTGCCCTCTTCTTCCAAGAAAAAAGTTCGTTCTAAAGGCAAAACAAAAATTTGCAACATGGTGTCTTTTGATCCCATAGTTGACGAAGAGATTCTATTAGGCACCAGATCAGGGAAAGCCTATTTGAAAGATCATTCTGAAGGTTAAGAGAATCCTTCTTCTTCTTCTGAATCTGCCCCAGTACAACCTGCTTCCACTGAAGAGATCCCTTCTACATCTTCACCAGTTGTAGTACCTGTTCCTCCCAAGCCAATGACGGCTGACAAAGGCAAGCAACAAGTCCACTTTGATAAACCATTAAAGAAATCATCTCCTACAGGACTTAAAAAGCCGTACAAATTTGATATATTGGCTCAATTAGCCAATACACCGGCTAGGCTATCCATTTTCGAGCTCTTGTACCTTTCCAAAGAGACTCGAGAAACTCTAAGTGAAGCTCTGATGCAGGCTGAAACTTGCTTAACTCTTCTCAAAAAGCCGGAATCAGAACCAGTCTCTTACCGTCACTGTCATAGTGTCTTGGAGTTGATTCCAAACATCACTTTCACTCAGGATGATATGCTGCTGGAAGATAACAGACATGATCGTCCTCTCTACTATACAGGATATGTCGATTCGATGAAAGTCGATCGTATCCTGATAGATCCAGGGTCTGCACTTAGCATTATGCCAAAGACAATGCTAGACGCATTAAAGATACCCATGCATAGTCTTTCAAGCACAATCACTACTATCTTGGGATTCAACCAAGGAAGAAGTGAACCTTTGGGCAAGATCCGCCTAAAACTCCAAATAGGCAATCTTCGCACAAAGGTAATCTTTTATATCATTGACAACCAAGGTTGTTCTTACAACGCTCTTCTGGGAAGACCTTTCCTTCATGAACATAATGTTGTTCCATCAACTCTTCATCAATGCTTTAAATACGTTGATGACAAAGGACAAGTCCACAAAGAAGTTGCAGACCTTTATCCTTTCAAAGGCGTTGAAGCGTATTACAACGATGCTCGTATGTACAAGAAGGAATTTATGAAAGTGGTATTGGCAATGGATACTGAAGAAGATCAAGAAACACTGCCCAAGGATACTCTCATTATACCTGTTAAAGGACGTGTTTTCCATCCACAATCTTCTAAACCACTGGCTATTCATTTTCCAGTTCAGAGTCAATCTACTGATGACGATCAAGATAAAAGAGAGCTTACATTTTTTGAGCCACTTGTTATTGACTTACGTCGTAACAAGGACAAAAAGTAGCTCACTTCTTCTGAGCCACTTGTTGTTGATTTAACTCACAACAAAGAAAAAAGGGAGCTCACCTCTTCTGAGCCACTTGTCATCGACCTTCGTCGTAACAAGTCTCTTCCACGTTCTTCTTCTTCCCCTCTTGTAATCAATCTGACCAAGCCTGCTAAGGCTAAAGGTCCTGATGTAAATACAGATGTACATATTAATGAAAAAGCATCTACTTTCCAGTATACTGATGTTATTTATCATACTAAATACTATTTGGATATGTTAGATAGCTTTCAGTCATTTACAATGGGAGTTGTACAATCTCTTCAAATAGAAGTTTCATGTGAATACCCAAAAGATTCATATCGTATTGTTCCTGCTCGCAAGAAGGGCGAACGTCCAATACTTTTTAGTAAAAGACCGAAACAAAAATTTAGCTACACGGATGATAGCAAAGTTAACGACACAGGACATCTTCAATTCCGTCGTTATAGTCAACAATCAAAAGACATCGTCCGAAAGATGGGTTACGACTTTAAAAGCGGCCTCAATTACGGTAAAGGAAGAAAGACTCCTCTCCGTACCGCTGTTCCACAAGGAAAGTCAGAAATGTATTACAGCAGGACCAAAAGAGGTCTCGGATACGCTTCTCCTCCGATGTTATCCCCAGCAGGTTCTGAATCTGATAGTGAAGAACATTCTAACTCTTCCAATTCCAGATCATGGGATTCTGATACTAGCATTGGTGAAGTCCATCGTGTAATCGTATCTTCTAATATGGTTTCCGCTGAGCTTCCGGAAGGATATGATGAGGATATTGAAGAAAGTTCTGAAACAGATCCTTGGGCTCAACAGATGTATAATCAGTGGGTACTTCGATTTGAACAAAGAGAACCTCCTACTGAAGATCAACTAATTCAAGTTGATGTAGGGGAAAGCGAGTCCCCTCGACCAATCTTTATTAGCAAGAATCTTCCAGAAGCAGATAAGCAAGAGTTGATTCTTCTCATTAAAGAATTCATTGACGTCTTTGCTTGGAGTTACGAAGATATGCCAGGTTTAGATCCTAAAATTGCTACTCACAAACTGAACATTCTTCCCAATGCAAAACCAGTCAAACAGCAGCAACGGCGATTCAAGCCTGAAATGATGGATGCAATTGATGATGAAGTCAAAAAGCTTATAGCTTGTGGCTTTATTCGAGAAGAACAATATCCTGATTGGGTAGCCAATGTTGTTCCAGTCCTGAAGAAAACTGGCAAAATTCGAGTCTGCATCGACTTCCGGGATCTTAATGAAGCATGTCCGAAAGATGAATTTCCTCTCCCTATCACGGACGTTATGATCGACAATACCTGTGGGTTCGAGCGAATATCTTTTATGGATGGATTCTCTGGATACAATCAGATCAAGATGAATCCCGAAGATGAAAAACACACATCTTTTCGTACTCCTCGGGGAGTCTATTGCTACACAGTGATGCCATTTGGTCTCAAGAACACTGGTGCAACTTACCAACGGGCTATGAGTACCATTTTCAGAGAACATCTTCGCAAAACAGTCGAATGTTATGTTGATGATATAGCTGTTAAAAGTCGTCTAAAAGAAGATCATATCCAAGATTTGAGAACAATCTTTAATCTCATGCGTCAACATCAGCTCAAGATGAATCCCACCAAGTCATTCTTGGATGTCTCTAGTGGTAAGTTTCTCGGCTTCGTTATTACCTCTAAGGGTATACACGTGGATCCCGAGAAGATCAAAGCCATTCAAGAGATGCGTCCTCCACGCAACCTAAAAGAGCTACGAGGATTCCAAGGCCGACTTGCGTACATCAGGCGATTCATTTCGAACTTGTCTGGACGCTGCAGACCATTTACTCAGCTAATGTAAAAGGGTGTATCTTTTATTTGGACTGAAGAATGTCAACAAGCATTCGAAGACATCAAACGATATCTCATGAACCTACCAGTTTTGGTGCCACCAATCTCAGGCATTCTATTCTTAATGTATGTCCGTGCTATGGATCATTCGTTGGGTGCTTTACTCGCCCAAAAGAACAAAAAAGGTCATGAACAGGCCATCTACTATCTCAGTCGTACTATGATTGGTGCTGAACACCGTTATAGTCCGGTTGAAAAAGAATGTCTAGCCCTTATGTTCGCTGTTCAAAAGACAAGACATTACATCATTGGTCAAACCATTCATGTCATATCCCGAGTCAATCCTCTTCGGGTATTAATGAAGAAGCCTAGCACACTCAACTCTCGGCTTGCTACATGGGCCATCCTTCTAGCCCAATATGATATGGTGTATGTTCCTCAAAAATTTGTCAAAGGTCAAGCATTGGCAGATTTCTTGGCGGCTCATCCCGTACCAGAAACATCCAAGCTTTACAATGAAATTCCAGACGAGACATTGGAAGTCAACCTGATCTCTGAAGAATTTCTAACCTGGCGTCTATTCTTTGACGGAGCATCCAGAATTGGACCCAATGGTGCTATTGTAGCAGGAGTTGGAGTTGTTCTCGTTTCTCCAGACGGATCAACTATCCAAAGAGCTTACTCTCTAGATGAATCCTGTTCCAATAATATAGCAGAATACAATGCTCTACTTATTGGTCTTCAATTAGCCAAGCAATTGAACATTAAATATCTCGAGGTTTATGGCGACTCTAAGCTGGTGGTCAACCAGGTTAGAGGAACTTATGAAGTCTGTCATCAAGATCTGGTACCTTACTTTGAGGCAGCAATCAACATGGCTACATCGTTCAAAGCTTTCTTTATTGAATATGTACGCCGAGCTTGTAACACTGAAGCAGATGCCTTAGCCAATCTTGCAGCAGTCTTAGCTGTTCCCATTCGAAGACAACAAGTGGTGGTTATTTCTAATCGAGAATTGTTTTGTGTTGAAAACAATCGTAACATTGAGTTCAGTAATTTTGCTGAAATTAATGTTATCAATGAAGATTGGAGAACTCCTTTCATCGACTTCGTGGTTCATGACATACTCCCCGAAGATCCTAAGGAGGCTACAAGTATTCGACGACGATCTCTACGATTCTACTACAATCAAACCACTAAGACTCTCTATCGACGGACTTATGACGGTCTTCTTCTACGCTGTTTAGCTGGTGAAGAAGCGAAACAAGTACTGCATGAAGCTCACGACGGTGTTTACGGAGCACATCAACCCGGTCCTAAACTACAGGATCGTATTCGAAGAATGGGTTACTACTGGCCCTCTATGGTATCAGATGCCATCGAATATGCAAGGAAATGTCGAGCCTGTCAAATCCATGTAGACTTCATTCATCAACCTTCAAAATTTCTACATCCGACAGCCGCTTCCTGGCCTTTCGAAGCTTGGGGTATGGATGTTATAGGTCCTATTAATCCCCCTTCTTCTAGAGGACATCGGTTCATTTTAGCAATAATAGACTACTTCTCTAAGTGGGCTGAAGCTATACCCTTGGCTGAAGTCAAGACCAGTAGCGTTATCAATTTCATCAAATATCATGTCATTTATCGATTTGGTGTCCCTCGACGAATTATTCATGACAATGGACCGTAATTCATCAGCCAGAAATTTACCAGATTCTGTGATGATCACCGGATTGATAATGTCGCTTCGACTGCCTATAATCCTGCTGCTAATGGTTTAGCCGAAGCCTTCAACAAAACTATTATCAAGCTTCTCAAAAAGTTTGTATCCACTAACAAACGAAATTGGAGTGAAAAGCTTGGCGAATGTCTATGGGCCTACCGAACTACGGTCCGCAATCCTACGGGTTTTACACCTTTCTCTCTGGTATATGGCTGTGAAGCTGTTCTTCCTCTGGAACTTCAAATTCCTTCTTTAAGGATTGCCATTGCTAACGAACTCACTACAGAAAACAATAATCTTCTTCGACTTCAAGAATTGGAGGCACTCGACGAAAAGCGATTAATGGCTCAACAACATATTGAGTTATATCAAGCCCGCATCTCGAAGACTTTCAACCATAAAGTGAAGGTCAGAGCCTTTCAGCAAGGAGAACTTGTTTTAACGGTCAGACGTCCTATGACTATGACTCATATGAGCAAAGGCAAGTTCGACGCAAAGTGGGAAGGTCCATACGTTGTGAGCAAAGTCTTCTCAAATGGAGCTTATCAACTCTCAGAACTGGATGGACGAATTGCAATAATGCCTATCAATGGCAAATTCCTTAAAAAGTACTATCTATAAATGTAAATACTTGTAAATCATCAAGACAAGTTCATGTTTATAAATAAAATTTTATTTAATCATGAATGATAGTACATGATATTAAGGAAGATCACTATCATCTTTCTCTACATTTGGACGCGGACCACTACCGTCCTTTTCAAAAACACAGTCAGCAAAAGAACCGAGAACCTTTTTGCTGGAACCCACGAGGAACTTACAGGCAGCCATCCTCATGGCTTCTTCTTCTTCTTCAGTCCTTCCTGGTTCAAGCAGAAAGTCCAGGATGTCTCTCGGTGGCTTGGGTGCAGACGAACCTTCGCCTGCTTCTGCTTCCTTTGGCTGATTTGGATTGACAGGACGTTCTTTAACGTCTTCTTCAACCTTCGGGGCGAGCTCAGTCTTCTTGAGTGCATCTTCAGACGACATTTTTATGTTGAAAAGTGAAAGTGCTCATTCCTGTCAGATGTCTGTCCTATTTATAGGCAGAGATTTCTCAAAACAACGAAGCGACACATTCACCCGATGGTTCATTCATTCACATTCATCCGACGGTTCGTCCGTTCATTTATCATCACCTGACGGTTCATCCGTTCATTTAATTCCCTTGAAGGTTCATCCGTTCATTTAATTCACTTGACGGTCCGTCCGTTCATCACATTCATCCGACGGTTCGCCCATTCATTCATTATCACTTGACGGTTTATCCGTTCGTTTTATCATTTGACGGTTTTTCCGTTCATCTCACATCCATATCAGCAACTTGTCGTTTTCGATTAAGTTGTCAATTGAAATAATAATATTCAATATATTCTGCCACGTCCATATTACCTCTGAGCAGATATAATGAATATAATTATTTTCTACAAAAAATATATCATGTCTTGCACCTCTGAATATATTTTCTATCTCTATTATTTATATCTAAATAAGATATACAATAAATAAAGGAGCCACAGCAAAATATCTTTTATTTATCAAAATACGAGGCATTATAAAAACACATACTTCAAAAGACAAAAGATACAAAAAGTTCTATTAAGAAGGAGGAATGATCAAATTGTCAATCTGCTGCTTCAGAGTCTGCAGCTCTTCTTCATGAGTGGATGTCACCCTCCTTCTAGCCTCTTCCATCCCGGTTTCTTCATTAAAAACGGGCATGTTTACAGTCCGACGGGTAATCTCTGCACCCTGAGTTGCATCGTACTCATCCTTCTCCTGAAGCAAGGCATTGAATTGTTCAATCACAAGTTGATGATTAACAGTTTCCTCTTCTAATTCTTGCTAGAGACGAGCAATTTCTGCTCTCAGTTCAGCAATTCTCTGTCCTTTTCTTTCAGCCATCAAAGTTACTGATTCTAGCTTGGAATTGTATTCAGCAGACTTTGTGGAATAAGCTTCCAAAGGATTTTGAAGATTCATCCTTTCTATATCAGCTGCTTGGGCCATTCTCTCGAACTCAGCCTGCACTAGAGATTCTATTTCCTTCTGTTTGAGCTCCTTATATTTCTTTATGGAGACTTCTAATTCATTCAATATGTGGTCAAGAAGAGTGGCCTGAGCTTCGTCTCCTTGCTCCCTTATAGCCCTTACTAAAAGAGAAGTTGGGTTTCTAACCATAAAGAAATCAGCTCCCTCTTTGTCTATCATCTTATGAACTAGAGGTCTCAGCGATTCAAAGAAGCATCTGGTGAATGATTGAACAACTTGTTGATTAATTGCTAGAGTCCCAGGAGTCGCAGCTACTCCTGTTGAAGACGAGACAGCAGGATGCTCGATCCTTTGTGTCTGGATGGCAGGCTCTTTAAACAAAGGAGCCAGAGTGGAGCTAGTCGCCCCTCCTGTTTGTTCCTCTGCAAAAGTAAAATTGTTATTTTGCTAGTCGTTTGCCAAAATAACCAAAAAGATCAAATGAAGGCAGTCTTACCTTGGTTCGGTCCAGCAATGAGCTTATCTCCTGCAGAAGTAGACTTTGGCAGAGCAGAAGTAACTTCAGCTATAACAGCTTGGCTACTACCCGCTTCAGAACCACAAGACAAATGATGACTACTACTAACAACCACCGTCGTTATGGGCACTATGTCCGTGCACGTCGGAGGTGCTGGAAGAGTCTTATGATCTACAGGAAATACAAGTAAAGACATTAGCTATCAATTCATTCGAGAGGAGATTGCTAATTTCATTTTATACCTTGAGGATCATTGGCGGGAGTTTCTTCCAGGGCTTCTTCATTTATTGCTTTTTCGAGAACCTCAACATCCTTTTCAGGATCTAAGGTCTCAGCAGCATTCTCTGGGATTTCAATATCCTCATCATTTACATCATTGACAGCAGTAGGAGATGCATGCACTTCATCATCTTCTAGATCTTGCATATAGTCATCAACATTTTCAGATGATGAGCTCTCCTCATCCTCGTCTTCTTCTGGTGCCTTCTCGCTGGTAGTCGCGGCTTGGTCACCATAGTCATCTAGAGGACTGTAGATACAATCTTCTAAAGCTGCAATTACTTCGCGATCTTTCTTTTCGCGAAGGGTTCTCGGAGTAGGCGGAAGTTCAACAATCTGTAATTGCTCTTCCCCCACTTCCTCTACAGTACTTCCTCTAGGCCCTTCGGCCTCAGTTTTCGGAGCAAGATTTGTCCTTTGCTCAACCTTCTCTCTATGTTCAGGACTAGGAGTTTTATTCCTAGGCTCTGAAACAGGAGTAGGAGAGGGCAAAATTAATCCAGCTGCAGCATCCATCACCATTGAAGACAAGGCCAGATTCCTTCTGAGGGCTAGCTTCTTTCTTTTCAATGGCCTCTCAGGGCTCTCTATATTGATAGTTTTAACTTATTTCTAGATGGAAGTTGGTGTTGTAGCCTCTTCTTGTTGAGTTGACCCGGCCAGTTGTCGAGACTGAGATCGAGTGGTGATCCTTTCAGAAGAATGATCTAGGATCAACTTCTTCTTTGCTGCTGGAGCAGGAGGCTCCTCTCTTCTTCTTTTCTTTGCTGGAGATTTACCCACTTTCAGAGAGATACGCATTGCTACGTTTACTTCTTGAGGGAATATAATATCCCTCGAAACTTCTAAAGGTGCATCTGCTGGCTCGTGCACTTCATCATTTATAGGGATCGACAGAGCAATTCTTCCTTTCTTCAATCTCGTCGAAGAAGCGAAACTATCTGCGAGATTAAAGTTCTCAGCAAAAGTGTTCGCGGATGTATAAAATACTGAATAAGTAAATAGCATCCTAGGACCATGAGTGCTATTTGCTGGCATCGAGAATATGGCCTTCATATCACGGGCATTATAGTAAGCCCAGGCTCGGGCCCCGTTTATCAAAAAACCCTTGCCTTGGCGGCAGGTGATTGTATTCCCCACATGGAATTGATCATATCCAAACTGTCGAGCAAATCGGCTGGGGAGATATGGTTCTAAGTAACATTCCTCTTCGAACCGGTATACCAGATGAGACGGTCGAATTGTCTTCAACCATTCAAATGTTGTACGGTTTAGAGGCTGCATCTTTGAGTCCACCATGTTTGTTGGCATCTGATCATGTCCAGCAGGGAGAGAAGCACAACAAAAGTTCTATCCTCTATTCAGATTTAGAACATATCTACACTCGTGTAGGATGTGGAAAATTATGACACGCTGTCATTTTCATCCATACGCTTAAAGACAGATGTCAGTTGAAGCCATACGCTCAATTCAGAGTTGTACGCTCATTCAAAAGCCATACGCTCAGTAAATATTTTATTATTTACTGAAGTGACAGCACAGCATATGTTTAAATGAGGAATGAATCTGACACTTCATCTTTCGTGCAAAGACAGCTGTCACGAGAAAAGTAACCGTCGTATAGGTTTTCGAAGAGTCGGTTTTGTCTTTTACGAGGACAACTCAGCAGCCTTCATAAATACAAAGGCCATCATTACTGTCAGTTTTGATAGTCTGTCAGCCGTCAAATCCGCAGTCACGACGCTCGAGAAGATTTTGTCAACTATGGGAAGATATGGTGTACCAAAGAAGATTGATGATAGCCACGTGGCCACTTCTCCAGTGAGCGTATCGACCTCACATGACTCCTTCTTCACACAGTCAAGTGAGCGTATGGACCTCACATGATTCCTTGCTAAACAAGCGAGCATATGACCTCACATGACTCCTTGCCCATAAAGCGAGCGTATGGATTTCCTATGGCACTACGCTGTCCAAGTCAGCGTATAACTCTCCTTCAACGAGGCAGCGTATTACAGCAACCATATCCAGGATTACAGTCAACACACGTTCTCACGTGTCCTGTACCAATTATCCACTTCTCTAGAAGTTATGCAACGTGGCATCCAGGCCATCAATCTCTCCTGAACATGCTCCACTACTTTCAACCGCACGCTAATGTGTCTCCATCAAAATTCGCCACGCGTCCCTGCAGTTATGCACATGTCAAGTAACTACCTGAGCGTATGCTTAAGGACAGTTATCCTGAACTCTATAAAAAAGAGTTTCTTCATCTTCATCAGAGACACAGTCAATTTCAGAGAGAACAGAGAGATTGCCCAGTTGCTGTCCAAGTTCTTCAAAGTTCGAGTTTTCTTCATCGCATCGTCCAAGGGATAAAGTAATCGTCTTCTAGATTAGATTCCTACAGTTGTAATTTTCTCAGATACAAAATAAATAAAGTGAATTTATTTATGGAAAACAAATTGGCGACTCTGCTGGGGAAAGCTGTCTCCTCTAATGAGATAGCAACAACTCAATGCGATACTTCGTCGATCGGCTTGACGAAGAAGACGATGGTTGTACAATTCGACCAATCGGCTTATGAAGAAATGCTCAAGGCGAAAGAGGGCCGCACTGCTTCCTCCGCTCTTCCTGTTGCCAAGAAGAAGGGACACTCCGTCTATGTCCCTAAGTCTTCTACAGCAATCCGAGACGCTTCTGTCACTTCTCATGCTGACAAGAACACGTCTTCAACTTCCATGAAGCACACTTCGGCTTCTCGGAACACGGCAACAATGGTTTCCCCTAGTCACGCTGACAAAATTGGTTCTTTAACCAAGTCAATGTGTCCAAGGAAAACCATCTCTGGACATGTCAAAGTCCCCTTTCCTTCTATTCTTACGACAGCAGTCGGCTCTTTAGCCATTAATGACTCTGAGCGTATGGCATTCAAAGGGCAGCGTACGGCAAAGGCAGCGTACAAAAGCCAACATTAGGCAGCGTACGCTGAGCCAAAGCCAGTCTATGCTAATAAAAAGGCAGCGTATGACCAGAAGTCCAAACTGAAGTCAGCGTATGCTAACAAATACAGTCCTTTGACTGTTTCTGAAAATCAAATTGGGGGTTCTCTTCCACAGAACATACAAATGATTCCCCTTCAACTTGCACATCTTGTGCCAACCAAGGAGAAAGACTCTTTAGTCAACTCCTCTACTCCTAAGGTCTTTACCTCTGGAGTTAATTTGACTAGTACTCTTACTAGATCAAACAATGGAAAACGCTTTTTGGCTAACTCCTCCAAAGATGGATTATTACCGACTCCTAGTCAGAATAATACTCATCTTCCTTCTCTCAAAATTTCTCGGTCTGAGAAAGGCAAATTACAAGTATCTAAGACTGATATCAAAGTCAAATCTTCCACGGATCTTCGTAATAAGCTTAATCAGAATCGGTTCGGTTCCACTGAGACAAGTATATTAGACCCTGATGCAGAATATGCCAAGAACTATGTGGCTCAAATTAATCAGTCTTTATACACTCAGGAACCAAGAAGACAGAAGAACAAAAGACAAGTTTCTACACAGAAACTATCTTCAAATACTTCCCAATCTGTTCCTACAGATCTCCGAGAATATTTGCAAAATAAATAGAGAATTGACACTCCATCTGGCTATGACATTGCCCATATTCGCCATAAAAAGCATGGTTGTGACTTCCAACCTCGGGTTGTCATCCAATGTTGTTGTTCACCAAAAAGACAATCTGTTTTCGAACGGATTCAATATGAACCAATGTTGGATGAAGATGAACCTCTTTATGCTTCTGTCAACATGACTTCCAGAAACATTGGGGGTAGCATACGGTCTGATGCTATATCAGACTCTGAAGATGGTGTTTATCTCGGCACTCGATCCAGGACCGGAGCCTTGACCAGAGCCTCTTCTTCTTCTCATCCAAGTGGTAATCCGGAGATCACAGAATACTTCCTTGGAGAGTCCAATTTTCCAGTATTGACTCCTGTAAAAAGTACTGGGAAAGATACTGATTCACACAGTGATGATTCAGAACAGACTATTTCATCATCTATTCCTCGAATGATTACCACTTACATGGCAGAAATGATCATGAACCTTCGACTAGCAATGAGGCTCATGAACAGAGGATTTCTTCTTTAGAACAACAATTGCGAGCTATGGCAGATACATTGAGTGCTATGCACACTCTAATGCAGGCTCAACAACAGATAACACCACCAGTGGTATTGAATGCCCCTGTTGTTCCAAACCCCGAACCCTCTACTATTCCGGGGGTACAATCTAATGTTCCTATACAAACCATACCAAGTCACTCTGGAGCTGGGGGTGGTACATATGCTGCAGTCCCTCCTCCCAATTACACTCTACAAGCCATAACTCCACAATCTTCGGGAGTTGTCTCTGAAGAATTGAAGAATCTTAAAACTCAATTCGAGGCATTCAAACAGAAGGATGGTTTACAAAGGTTAGGCATCAAACAGCCTTATCCGATAGAATGGAAGCAGGTATCGTATCCACCAAAATACAAACCTCCGACCATCTCTTTCTATGATGGGACAACCTCTCCAAGTCAGTTCATTAATTATTTTGAAGTAATGACTGATCAATTGCAACCAAGTGACGCTCTCCTTACTCGGGTGTTCATTGGATGTCTCAAAGGAACGGCTTATGAATGGTATAGAAGTCTTCCTGATGGGTGCATTACCTCATTTGCCGGTTTTAAGCAAATGTTTCTTGAACGATTCTACGAAGGGCTCAATGATATGACCATGTCGGCCCTCATAAGAATCAAACAGAAGAATAATGAGACCACTGAGTAATTCATTGAGAGATTCAGAAGAGAAGCCCTCAAAATGCCTCTTGGAACTCCCGATGCTGTTACGATCGACACTTGCAAGTCGAACCTCTTACCAATTATCAGCATGTAGACAGGGTCCACTCAGTTCCAAGATTGGCCTTCATTCATCGTCAGTGCCAAGGCTGCCGAGGTCAGTGCTGAGACCTTTAAGGGTCTGGGGGTACAAATGGCTCCCAAAGAATCAAATCAGAGTGCTAGCAATAGTACTCGACCCAACAATCGCAAAGGGAAAGAAGCTCTTGAAGTCAATCTCCAAAACAGTAGTCAAGAGGTAAAGACTACCCAAGCTACTTCAGCTCCAACAAATCAACAACAGAGATCTCTTCGGCCGAAAGAAGAATATTCTTTCGATGATGACGATGTTCAGGGTATCTTTGAATGCTTACTCAAAGGTAATAAGATTCAATTGCCAGAAATTAAAAAGCCTGATGAAGCCAATAAGACAGATCATCCAAAATACTGTCCATATCATAGAATGCTGGGTCATACAATCCGGTCTTGCTATGTATTAAAAAGGAAGATTCAAGAGATGATTAAATCAGGAGCTGTGACATTAACACCCAAAGACAAAACAGTCACAGCAAATGTAATTTCAATACAGTTCGGTGACTTCCCTCCTTTAAAGGTGGAAAGTGGGATTGTTCCTATCCCCAAAGCAACTCTCGAAGTTATAAACATCCCACCAGCACAGAATGACGGACTTGTTCCTGTCACAACTAAGAAGGGAGAGATCATGTGGATTCACCCGGATTTAATGACGGAGTTTGAAACGTCTTCCTCTTCTCCTCGGAAGATTTCCTCATCTAAAAAGAAGTTCGGGAAGACTAAGTCATGCAATGTGACTTCTAGTTTCACACCCGATTTTTATCTAACCTCTACTTTCATCTCAGTAGGAAATTCACTCTCTACGAAGATAAAATCTGTACCTCAAATTGAAGATAGGTACAAACCTGCTTTTCATTTATACAGTTCACAATCACGTGAATTGATGGCGAAGATGGGTTATGATTTAGCCACTGCCCCAGGTTTGAACTCAGGCAAGGGACTCCGAGCACCTTTGGCCATCACCATGAGACATAATCAATCTCGTGTTGGCCTTGGTTTCTGGAATGAAGCTTTCATCAAACATAAAAGAACCAAGAGCAAAATAAAGAATTGCAGCATGGTTTCCATAGACCTTGAACCAGAATCTGAAGTTGAAGTTCATGCTGGAACTCGGTCAGGAAAAGTATATTTGAAAGATTATGTTGAAGTTCCTGAAGAAATTTCTGACGTTCCTTCGGCTACAGCTTCAACTCCAGTCTCTACTGAAGAGCCTTTAAATGTTCCTGTTGAGACAGTTCCTTCTAAACCAACAGCAGCTGACAAAGGCAAACAACAAGTCCGCTTCGACAAACCATTGAAGAAGTCATCTCCTACAGGACTTGAAAAGCCTTATAATTTTGATATATTGGCTCAACTAGCCAATACACCAGCTAAATTGTCAATCTTCGAGCTCTTACGTCTCTCTAAAGAGACTCGAGAAACTTTAAGTGAAGCACTGCTGTAAGCAGAAACCTGCTTAACTCTTCTCAAGAAGTTGGAAACAGAACCTGTTTCTCATTACCATAATATATTGGAATTTATTCCAAACATTACCTTTATGCAGGACGATATGCTGCTAGAGGATAATCGACATGACCGTCCGTTATATCATACAGGATATATTGATTCTATGAAGGTTGATCGTTTATTGATTAATCCAGGATCCGCTCTCAGTATTATGCCAAAGGCTATGTTAGATGCATTGAAGATACCTGTACATAGCCTCTCCAGCACTATCGCTACCATCTTGGGATTCAATCAAGGAAAAAGTGAGCCTTTAGGCAAGATTCGCCTTAAATTTCAAATAGGCGATCTTCGTACTAAGGTTACTTTTTACATCATCGACAATCATGGTTGCTCATACAATGCTCTATTAGGAAGACCATTCTTGCATGAACATAATGTTGTTCCTTCAACCCTTCATCAGTGCTTCAAATATGTTGATGATAATGGAGAGGTTCAAAAAGAAATAGCAGATCTTTACCCATTCAAAGGAGTCGAAGCTTACTTCAATGACGCTCGCATGTACAAAGATGAATACTCGAAAGTCTTGCAAGCTATGGATAATGAAGATGAGACATCCAAAGTTGACACTTTTGTTATTCCTGTAAAAGGGCGTATCACTCCTCCGCAGTCTGTTAGATCATCCGAAGAAGGCTCACTGATAATTCCGGTCAGTGGACGTACTACTTCATCATCTGCCCAGGGCTCACTGATAATTCATGTCAGTGGGCGCACTACTGCACCATCTTCCCAAGCTTCACAAAGTTCGCTGATCATTCCTGTCAGTGGACTCATCACTCCCCCTCCATCTTCTCAGGCTAGATCAGATACTCTAGTCATTCCAGTCAGTGGATGTATTACTTATCTACGGTCTTCTTCAAGGGAGCTCACATCTTCTGAGCCTTTTGTTATCGATCTTAATCGAAACAAAAATTCTAACTGTTCTTCTTCTTCCCCCTTTGTCGTTAATCTGACTAAGTCTGATAGGGCTCAGCCTTCTGTTGTAAATACAGCATCTAGTATTAATGAAGCATCTCCTTTGCAGTATATTGATGTTTGTGGTTATGTACAAAGTTATTTACAATTGCTAAATAGCTTAGAGCCACTAACTATAGGGGTTGTTCAAGCTCTTCATACAGACGTATCATTAGACTCTATACAGAAATCATACTTTGTGGTCCCCAGTCGAAAGAAGGGAGAAAATCCAATATTTTTCTATAAAGGACCTCAGAATCCTCCTAACTTGGAAGAACATGACATAAACGATGATACTGGAAGGCTACAACTATGTCGCTACAGTCAACAATCCAAAAATATCATCAATAATATGGGTTATGATTTTAGAACCAGTCTCAATAATGGAAAAGGAAGAAGAATGCCTGTTCGAATTCCTCCATTAAAATACGGAAGGACAAAATGTGGTTTAGGTTACATTGCTCCTACTTCCTTTATCAACATAGTCCATGAAGAGTCAAAATTCAATAAAGACGAACAATCTGAAGATGAACGATCTGAGTCTTCTGATTCCCTTTCTTGGGATTCTGATACGAGTATTGGCGATCTTCATCGCTCTATTCTATCCATCAATATGGTCTCTGTTGATGGCCCACAAGAAAATGATGAAGATGAGGATGATTTTAAAATATCACCCGAATCAGAACAATGGGCTCAAAGATTAGATGATCAATGGGAATTCAGGTTCGAGCAGAGGGAACCTCCTACTGAAGATAAACTGATCCAAATTGATGTTGGTGAAGAAGGTTCTCCTAAACCAATATTCATCAGTGAAAGTCTTTCAGAAACAGATAAGCAAGACATGATCAAGCTTATTCGTGATTATATCGATGTCTTCGCCTGGAGCTACGAGGATATGCCAGGACTAGATCCGAAGATCGCAATGCACAAGCTTAATATTATACCAAATGCTAAACCGGTCAAACAGCAACAGCGACGATTTCGTCCAGACATTATGGATGCAATTGAAGCTGAAGTCAACAAGCTTATGGCTTCCGGATTTATCAGAGAGGAACAACATCCTGAATGGGTAGCTAACATCGTTCCTGTCCTTAAAAAGACTGGCAAGATCTGAGTCTGTATAGACTTTCGCGATCTCAATGCAGCTTGTCCTAAAGACGAGTTTCCTCTTCCAATTACTGATGTCATGATCGACAATACATGTGGTTTCGAACGAATGTCATTTATGGATGGGTATTCGGGATACAACCAGATCAAAATGTTTCCAGATGATGAAAAAAACACTTCCTTCAGAACGCCGATCGGTACATACTGTTATACAGTGATGCCGTTTGGTCTCAAGAATGCAGGAGCAACATATCAGCGAGCAATGAGCACTATATTTCGCGAACATCTTCAAAAAATAGTCGAATGCTATGTTGATGATATTGCAGTCAAAAGTCGACGAAAGGTGGATCATATCCAAGATTTGAAGACTATCTTTGATTTAATGCGTCAGCATCAACTTAAAATGAACCCTACTAAGTCCTTCATGGGCGTCTCTAGTGGTAAATTTCTCGGCTTCGTCATTACTGCTAAAGGTATACACGTGGATCCCGAGAAGATCAAAGCCATCCAAGAGATGCGTCCTCCACGCACCTTAAAAGAGCTACGAGGATTTCAAGGAAGAATTGCTTATATCAGGAGATTCATTTCCAACTTATCAGGACGCTGCAGACCATTCCACAAACTTCTGAAGAAAGGTGTATCTTTCATCTGGAACGAAGAATGTCAAAAAGCATTTGATGACATCAAACAGTACCTCATGAACCCTCCAGTTTTGGTACCTCCCGTCTCGGGAATACCATTTCTTCTATATGTTCGAGCTATGGATCATTCTCTTGGTGCATTACTCGCCCAGAAAAATAAAGATGGTCATGAACAGGCCATTTATTATCTCAGTCGCACAATGACGGGTGCTGAACCGCGTTATTCTCCAATCGAGAAAGAATGCCTAGCATTAATGTTTGCTGTTCAGAAAATGCGACATTATATTATCGGTCAAACGATTCATGTCATTTCCAGAGTGAATCCCATCAGGATTATGATGAAGAAACCTGGTATTCTCAACTCTAGACTAGCTAATTGGGGAATCTTGTTAGCCCAATATGACATGCATTATATTCCTCAGAAGTCAGTTAAAGGACAGGCTCTTGCTGATTTTCTAGCAGCTCATGCAGTCCCAGAAGATTCTAAATTATATGATGAGATTCCCGATAAAGTTCTGGATTCAAATATGGTTTTTGAAGAAGTTCCTACCTGGCGTCTATTCTTTGATGGAGCATCTAGAATAGGTCCTAACGACAATATTATCGCCGGAGTTGGAATTGTTCTTGTATCCCCAGAGGGATTAACTATTCAGAGGGCTTATTCTCTAGATCAATCATGTTCAAATAATATTGCAGAATACAATGCGTTGCTCATTGGTCTTCAACTCGCTAAACATCTGGATGTTCAATATTTAGAAGTTTATGGAGACTCTAAGCTTATCATCAATCAGATCAGAGGAACGTATGAAGTTCGTCATCAAGATTTGATACCTTATCATCGAATAGCACTCTCTATAGCCTCCTCCTTTGAAGGTTTCTTTATCGAACATGTTCGACGAGCCTATAATGCAGAAGCTGATGCTTTGGCTAATCTTGCTGCTGTATTAGCCATACCAATCAGACGTCAGCAAGTGATAATGGTTTATAACCGAGAACTATTCTGCGTTGAAAATAATCTGGCTTTGGCTTTTCCCCATAATCCAGACGAAGATTTTCTCAACTTTGATGCTGAATTAAAGTTTGACAAAATGTCCTTGTCTTCTTCCGATTCTACTATAGAATATGTCTTTTCCAACAAAATAGACACCGTAACTGAAGACTGGAGACGTCCGTTTCTGGACTTTGTGTTGTATGACATACTTCCTGATAACCCGAGTGAAGCAGCATCTATCCGGCGCCGGTCTCTCAGATTCTATTATAATCATACTACGAAGACACTATATCGTCGAGCCTATGATGGTCTTCTTCTTCGATGCATCGCTGGTGAAGAAGCACAACAGATAATCCGTGAAGCACATGATGGCGTCTGCGGAGCTCACCAGCCAGGTCCAAAACTTCAAGATCGTATCCGACGTATGGGTTATTATTGGCCCACGATGGTAGCTGATACTATTCAATATGCTCGAAAATGTAAAGCCTGTCAAATTCATGCAGACTTTATCCATCAACCATCGGAGTTCTTACACCCAACAGCGGCATCATGGCCCTTTGAAGCTTGGGGCATGGATGTCATCGGTCCTATCAATCCACCATCATCAAAAGGACATCGGTTTATTCTAGCAATAACTGATTACTTTTCTAAATGGGCTGAAGCAATCCCGTTATCTGAAGTCAAGACTTCTAATGTTATCAACTTTGTCAAACATCATGTCATCTATCGATTTGGTGTTCCTCGGCGTATTATCCATGATAATGGACCACAGTTCGTCAGCCAGAAATTTACTCGATTCTGTGATGATCATCGGATTAATAATCTGGCTTCTACAGCATATAATCCAGCAGCCAATGGACTAGCAGAGGCTTTCAACAAAACAATCATCAAACTCTTGAAAAAGTTCGTTTCTTCCAATAAACGTAACTAGAGTGAGAAGCTTGGTGAATGTTTATGGGCTTATCGTACCACAGTTCGTAATGCGACCGGATGTACACCTTTCTCTTTGGTATATGGGTGTGAAGCTGTTCTTCCCCTCGAGATACAAATTCCTTCTTTGAGAGTTGCAATCTCCAATGAATTTACAACAGAGAATAATGATCTACTTCGACTTCAAGAGTTGGAAGCTCTAGATGAAAAACGATTGTATGCGCAACAAAATATCGAGCTATATCAAGCCCGAATCTCAAAAGCTTTTAATCGGAAAGTCAAAGTCAGAACATATCAAAAGGAAGAATTGGTCCTTACTGTCAAACGTCCGATGACCATGACACATATGAGCAAAGGCAAATTTGACGCGAAATGGGAAGGCCCATTCGTAGTAAACAAAGTCTTCTCTAATGGAGCATATCAGCTTGCCTCTATGGACGGGAAAGTCACGATGATGCCTATCAATGGCAAATTCTTAAAGAAATATTATGTATAAATAATATTTTCATTACTCTCCAGCAAGTGTAAAATCAAAAATTTATTCTTCTCTACAAAAGCTATTTCGATGTCGTTATCCCCAGCGGAAACTGATATTCTACCATGTATCATTTTCCCAGAGAATTTGATATTTTGTCTTATTAGATTCCCAGTGGATTTAATAAAGATCTTGTATAGAAAATCATGTCCATATCACCTCTGAATTTTCTATCTCAGTATGTATCATATTTTCTATCATATGAAAATGATATCTTGTCCTTTTTGATTTCTGGGTCTAAAGATCAGTGAATAAAGGCAAAATAATATAAAGCAGGAAGGATACATCATAAACAAAGTTTTCTTAAACAGAGTTTATTTGAGACAAATTCTTCAAGAAGTACATCATCATGGAAGATCACTGGTATCCCTTTCGTACTTGGGACGAGGACCACATACATAATTAGCAAAAGAATTGAATACATCATTTCCTGACCGCACCAAGAACTGACAGGCAGCCAGCCTCATTGCTTCTTCTTCTTCGGTTTCTCCTTGTTCGACCAGGAAATCCAAGATATCTTTCGGCAGCTTGGGAGCAGACGAGCTTTCGCCCGTCTCCTTCTTTTGTGGAGTCGAGTGCTCTTTAGCATTTTCATCGACTTTGGAGACGACTTCGGTTTTCTTCGTGTTCTCTTCGGAAGACATTTTGAATAAAGGAGAATAATATGTGATCCTTCTACTCAAAGAGATGCTCTATTTATAGGCATATATTTGCCAGAATTAAAGGAACGTGTCTTTTCCCGATATTCATTCATTAATGCTTAACGGTTCATCCATTCATTTCTCACATTCATCCGACGTTTCGCATATTCATTAATACTTGACGGTTCATCCGTTCATTACATTCACTCGACAGTTTATCTGTTCATTATTTCCTAACGGCTCATCCGTTCATAATCTTCTATCAATTTTATTAAGGGGGGATTCGTTATTTATCATGTTTTCATAACCTCTGAATCAATTTCGAATCTACTTACTCATTTGTCATGTTTTGATCTCTGCATAGAAATCAATCTATTTTCTTCTGAGTTCCTATATATTATCACGTCCATAATACCTCTGATAATATCATATACTCTAAAACAGAAAAGAAGATTTCATTATCTATCATGTCCACAATTCATCCACAAATATAAATCATTGAGCAAAGAAGATTTATCATTTCCATTATCATATTTTCATAAAAAGTCTATTACATTTCTTAGACTTTCCTACAAATCATAATGGAAATCTATTACAAATCTTGGATTTTCATTCTATGTACAACTGAGATCTATTTCTTCTTGGGTCTTCTCTGGCAATCTCGTTGTTTGTGGCAATTTCTGAGTGTCCAGCAGGAATCAAACTCTGGTCTTATCTCTCAGACGAGAGGAGAACCACAGAGTATGGCAACACGATGGCGTGTTGCTGCCAATACAGCGCGTGGAGGAACGGCGGCACCTCAAGCAGATAGGAATGTATCCAAACCTTGGGATACAATTCCTAGTTCTGCCGTGAAAGGAACTCTACTACCCGATTTCTCGGGGTAGAGTTGACTCCACCATCCAACTCTCGTATATAAAGGCTCTTCCTACCATCTGAGGAAGACCCTTCAATCTCACGAAGAGTTCTGAGTTGTCTGATATACGCGTCAAAAGCGTATGAGCTCCCTGATGTAGATGTCAGAAGAACATTGTCCACAGCATCCATATCACCAATGCCAGTTCTGAAGAAGGTTTTCAGCCAAAATTCTGCAAGAAACAGTAAAGAAAAATCAGTTAACAGAAACTGGCCAAGCAAAGACAGATGCATTCTGTTCATTTCGGGAAGATGAATTTGTCCTTAGCAAACAAAAATTTCGATGCGTGTATATTGAACTTACCGCTGAGTTTGCTGCTAAGGATTGACAGATCCATGTCTGGTAGCGTGCACAGACATTTGAGATCAGACAACATGGCTTTCCTATTTTCTTCTCATAGAAAACTCATTCTCAGAAGAGAGGAAGAAGAATGGGAAGATGAGTTTGCATGGAGTTCATCCATCTATTTAAAAGGGTCAAGTACAGGTCTATTCTTGGAAAGGATCCGCATGAATAGCGCTCGTAAACGTGGAATGAATGACACGTGTACTTTGGAAACCAGCACAGCCTTGGAAATATTCAAAGAGTGCTTTCCACAACATTGGAAGATAGCGTAACTTACGGGCTATTTATTGGTGCACGCTATTCATTGGCGTACGTTATTTAGCGTAAATCACAATGTTAAAGGACAGAGTAATTTATAGCGTAACATACGCTGATATACGCTATTCAGTGGAATTCACAAAACATTGGAAAATAGCGTAATATACGCTATTTTCATTGACATACGCTATCTAGCGTAACTTACAACTTGGAAGACGGCGTATTCTACAGTTATTCATCGATACACGTTGGTTTTCACCACAGATTTGGACTAAACAGAAGATTCTTGAATATCCATTTTTTCATTAAGGCACTGATGGCCTTACAAAAAAGAAGGGGAGGAAAAGGAAAGGAGTGCAATAAAGTCACGCTCTATTTTCCAGAGTGACTAAGCTTAACACCTAACTCTTCTACGCTTTGGACCCCCATGCGGTGTAACAGAGCAACGAACACTTTACGCTTCTCTGCGAGGCTCTGCCCATCAGAAGAAGAGGAGCCGTCCAGACCAAAGTAGCCCAAGAAATTCTTGGCTAAATGCATAGGGTCGTCCTTGAGCTCGATGACGACAGGTTCGGGTTCTTGGCCCCCAAAAGTGGGGTCCCCATGGGAACAGAATCCCAACTTACGTGCTTCTTCTTCAGCAGCTTCCTTTGGAGTCATGGTTTCAAAAGATGAAAGTCAAAAATTAAATTCTCTCGGTTTATATAATAGAGCTTGCTGGCTGTTCATATTCTTCCATCAGATTCAATCAATCTCGAAAAATAAAGAGTCATCATGACATTTAATGAACTCATGCCAGCGTGTCAGGACTCATTCCCACTTTCTGTTCAAAGTAATTTCGAACTTTTGAAACTCATAAAGTTCGAAAACTTTGAAGAGGGTCTTGTAGGATGTGGAAAATTATGACACGCTGTCATTTTCATCCATACGCTTAAAGACAGATGTCAGTTGAAGCCATACGCTCAATTTAGAGTTGTACGCTCATTCAAAAGCCATACGCTCAGTAAATATTTTATTATTTACTGAAGTGACAGTACAGGATATGTTTAAATGAGGAATGAATCTGACACTTCATCTTTCGTGCAAAGACAGCTGTCACGAGAAAAGTAACCGTCGTATAGGTTTTCGAAGAGTCGGTTTTGTCTTTTACGAGGACAACTCAGCAGCCTTCATAAATACAAAGGCCATCATTACTGTCAGTTTTGACAGTCTATCAGCCGTCAAATCCGCAGTCACGACGCTCGAGAAGATTTTGTCAGCTATGGGAAGATATGGTGTACCAAAGAAGATTGATGATAGCCACGTAGCCACTTCTCCAGTGAGCGTATCGACCTCACATGACTCCTTCTTCACACAGTCAAGTGAGCGTATGGACCTCACATGATTCCTTGCTAAACAAGCGAGCGTATGACCTCACATGACTCCTTGCCCATAAAGCGAGCGTATGGATTTCCTATGGCACTACGCTGTCCAAGTCAGCGTATAACTCTCCTTCAATGAGGCAGCGTATTATAGCAACCATATCCAGGATTACAGTCAACACACGTTCTCACGTGTCCTGTACCAATTATCCACTTCTCTAGAAGTTATGCAACGTGGCATCCAGGCCATCAATCTCTCCTGAACATGTTCCACTACTTTCAACCGCACGCTAATGTGTCTCCATCAAAATTTGCCACGCGTCCCTGCAGTTATGCACACGTCAAGTAACTACCTGAGCGTATGCTTAAGGACAGTTATCCTGAACTCTATAAAAAAGAGTTTCTTCATCTTCATCAGAGACACAGTCAATTTCAGAGAGAACAGAGAGATTGCCCAGTTGCTGTCCAAGTTCTTCAAAGTTCGAGTTTTCTTCATCGCATCGTCCAAGGGATAAAGTAATCGTCTTCTAGATTAGATTCCTACAGTTGTAATTTTTTCAGATACAAAATAAATAAAATGAATTTATTTATGGAAAACAACTCGCTCAAAGAAGTGTACTTCCATTTTCTATGAGAGTACCTTCGCAGAAAGCTACCATCAATCGGTCCCATGCCGGGGTCCATTAAAGTGGGATAGTGGAGAAGCAACCATCCAAATAGATATGTGTATGGCAGTTCTAAGCGAGGGAACTCTTTCTCTCCTTTTGCTTTCAGCATCAAATCGACATATAGACGAAGACTGGCATTTAATTTGCAAGTCATTGCTGATAACAGGTCCACCTTATAACCAAAGACTAACTTGACAGCGGCAAAAAGAACGCCGCGGTAAAAGCGATCCACAGCACTGGATCCGGGAACCATAAACCGCCGAAGCCAGTATGTCAGAAACCCTGCCAGTTGGGCTTCTTTTGACATGGGTCTATAGCCCATTCTCAAATAACTCTCCAGAGTGTCCCCTGTCTTCAAAGGAGGATATTGATAATCATCCTTCATTTGCTTATTAAAATTACCACTCTCTTCCATCAGCTTCATAACTTCTGTATTGCTCAAGGGTTTGAAGAAATTAGGATAGCATTTGTCATTTTCCTTAGTCTTCTTCTCTTCTATATGGTTAAGGAACAGATAGGGTAACCATTTCGAAGAATAACAGGTGTTGGCTATGGCACTCTTATAAAATAGGAAGCAGATCTTGTAATGGCATAGCAGTTCCTCAAGTACTGCTACCATCACTGTATTTTCCCTTCTAAGTTTGTCCAACTCATCATTTGTTGGAACAAACTCTTCATATGGAGCGTCTGTCATTGGCAAGTACGAGATATATTTCATCTCGTGGAGTGCAAATCCGATTTCTCCACCAGGGGTCATGAAAGTTCCCGTTCTATAATTGTATCTTTCAGCCAAGGCCAAGAACATGTGTAGATTGGATGCAAAACCATAAACAGTGGCGTGCACTACTTGGTACAGATTGATCTGTTGAAGTCTGTCTTCAAATGTTGTCAGAATCCAATTTACAATACAGTTCCATCTCCTGTAATCTGGATTCACCAATCCAGTTAATCTGATATCCTGTTCGGGGTATTTCCCTTCAGCTTTCGTAAATTCATTTGCAAATATCGGTGTTCTGACAGGCATCAACATAGTGGAGTTCTCTGGCGGAATACAACCAGGTCTCAAGCCTCTCAACAAGACACTGTATCTATCAGAGGAGCTGTAGAACATATCCTTCTTATTTGACCCCTTTTTTACAAAATTTTTCCCTTTTTTATGAAAATTTTCCCTGCACGGGCGTCTTGGAAAAGAGTGATGTTCCACTCCATCTTCCTCGGATAGCTCGCATGAGCATACCGAGATAAAAGAAGACAGCGGGCAATATCTGGTATGAAGAAAGACCTATCTTCCTGATGGACTATTCTTTCCTCCATCCTCGGCCTTGGTTGCGAGCTTTTCTCAAAAGCCTCGCCAAACAAGAATAAAGGTTTCTTATGAATAACAGCGTCTGCTGATTCCAAGGGTTGTCCATTCATTAAACACAGTAGAGTCTCATTGTCTTGAGATATCAGAATCGCCTGACGGGAGGTCGGTAGATCATACTGGGGATAATGTACATGGGAGAGATCCTCTTTATACTCTGACTCTGAAAGAGTTCCCACAAAAGTTTCATATTCTGGATCTTCTCTTACATTAACTGCATCAAACAAAGAAAATAAGAATCAGTACAAGTCAAGTCAAAGATTCTGTCATCAGTTTGCGCAAAATCAGAATGCACAACATCAGATTGTGCAGCATCAGTTTGCGCAAACGTCAGACTGCGCGAACAAACAGCCATCAGTTTGTGCTGACCATCTCGCGCAAATCAGCAGATTGCACTGACATCTGCCAGCGCAGTTCAACCGATTGTGCAGAAAGTCGCTCTTCATAAAAATGAAGAGTTAACTGATTTGTGCAACCAGAACCCTAAAAAGGGTGGCGCAGTATGATCACATCTCTAAAAAAGATGGATTTTGAAGAACAGTGAGATCAAAACCCTAAAAAGGGTTTTTGATTAAAAGTTCTCTACCTGACATTGCAGGGTGCGCAGATTCATGACGAGAAGCTCGTCGCGCAGCTCTGTTTGATGATTCGGCCGGGGCCTTGCCCTTATCGGCTGCGGAGGATCGTCGGGGCGCCATGAAGATCGTCGAAGAAGGAAGTCGAAGTTTGCTCGGAAATTCCTTTCTCTCAAATACAAAGAAGGCAAAGTAAAGAAATGAAATGAAGAAGAGAGCTATTTATAGTTTTCAAAAATGAAACGGCTGCCTCAGTTTGTGCCAAAAATTGGGGACAATCCCTCAGATTGCGCAGCCAGTATTACATCATGCGCAAATTGATTCAAATTTCAAAATTCAAAGTATTTCGAAATTTTGAATAAAGTTCAACTTTCGAAAACTTTGAAGGGGGTCTTGTACGTCCTAAAAAATCAAGCACACATCAACAAAGTCAGAAAATCAAGAAATACAACTTTCAGATGACTTGTGCAGACCACAGATTATGCACCATTTAGATTGCGCAGGATCGATTGCGCACACTCTCAACTGCGCAAGCTGACGTGGCAAAAGTCATCATTATCTGACACAATCAAATCTTCTGACAACTGACAGCACGAAGATTGAGGCGGCCGTTCATTTAATCGTGCAGCACGGCGCTCGAGGACAGCTGGCAGCGCAATCCATGTCTGCACAAATCAAGTTGGCGCAAACCAAAGTCTGCGCAGTTCAATGTGCACGTTCTACCAGTATAAATGATAAAGTACACGTGGCATTTATGCCATAAATTGCTCATTTCGTGGCAACTGCCTATGCATGATCATGCGTATTTCAATCAAATGATGCCATGTGTCCAAGACAGTTAACCCATGATCCAGCAACTACCTGCACAATCCATTGCTGTGCAAACCAATTGCTGTACAATCCATCATGCGCAGTTCCGAATAACTAAAAGTTAGTTATTTCTCAGAACTCTATAAATAGAGTTTCAAGTCTTCATTCAAGGGGATCACAAATCAGACTTCAGAGATCAGAGAGTTCAGGAGTTCTTGCCCAAGTGCTGCTGCATTCTTCCGAGGCTTTTGCCTTCAACTTCTGAGGCTTTCTGCCTTCAATTTCAGAGTTGTTTTCAACTTCAGAGGCTTCGTCTTTAGAGTTCACATCGTCCAAGGGATAAAGCAATCGTCATCTAGATTGGATTCCTAAAGTTGTACCATTCCCAGAATTCAAATTGTAATCTTTTACAAAGTTTGTATCAATAAAGTTCTTCAACTTTTGTTTTTGCAAACACCTCGTACACCTTTTGGTCTGTGCACCTTACACCTTGTGCACACCTCGTGCACACCTTGCGCACCTCTTGGTCCTCGCACCTTGTAACTCATGCACACCGTTTGGTTTGTGCACCTTAAAAATCGCACATCCCGTGCACCTTTTGATCTGCGTACCTTGCACCTCGCACACCTCGCGCACCTTTTGGTCCGTGCAGCATGCACCTCGTGGACATTTTGGTCCGTGCGCCTTGCACCTCGTGCACCTTTTAGTCTGTACACCTCGCGCACCTCGCTCACCTCGTGCACCTCATGTACCTCGCATACCTCGCGTACCTCGCACACCTTGTTCCTCGCGCGCCTTGCACCTTGCGTCATGCGCCTTTTGCCAATGCGCCATTTGTGCCACTTCATGACATGCGTGCGCTTCATACCCTAATTATGCAGTACCTTCTAGTTTTTCTTCTATCTTGTTGCTTGACCTTCATTTTTGACCTAGCTATCTATGTGTGTGCTGGTCCAATGCATGTACCGAGGTACAATCTATGTGAGCCCCGATGTGATATCTCATGTGTGAAGTATTTCTATACGATATATGTCAGTACATCCAATGCCTCCAGCGTTACATAATGAATGGTCGGTAGTAATGACGTGATTTGTGTAGCGTGTTATATTACACTAAGGAGGGATCCTTATGTATGATTCCTTGAGCCATTATGGATCCCTTCTTGGGGTACTCATACTATGTACGACATTTAGGAGAATGAGCATATGACCACGGCATCTGAATCTCTAGATTAATCTAGGGTTAACTAGGCAACTAATCTGGTAGATGTATTTGGCGAAAAAAATCTTGAGATCGTGCCACAGTAGCCACCCCAGGTTCCGTCCTGACGTGCCGGGTTGGCCTTCACGGACATAGTTTCATCCGCTTATGGTGGATGACCATATCCGACTCCTATGTGCTATGTGTTATATGTTTTAGCGCGGTATCCTTACGGGGGACCGGTGTATGATCAAGGTGCTATGTGTTTATATATATATATATATATTTTGGATTGGCTAGTCCTGCTGGAATGACACGATCTGAGGATTCCTATAACAGCATTGCGGGGATAACCACGCCAAATATAGAAAGCCGCAGGAATGAATGGTCACTTGAAAAATGACTTGACTATGCCTTGTACCTTTTGATAGTAGCCGAAGGACATGGGCTGTTATGGTGCGTCGTCCAACCCATGTCCTTATTTGGTTGTTGGGTTGGGCTATCGTGTTATGACAGACTGTGGATCGAGGTTACGACCGGAAGCTTTTTTATTATTATTACTATTTATTAGTATGCTTGGATTTTCTTACTCTTTTGTGCTCCCTTGTGGTACTTGCTATTCGGGGCTGACCCCGCTAGTTTTGTTTGGCCAGATCACGTAGCAGAGCCAGAGGATCCAACTTTCCTCCCTGACGTCAATGGTGCATACTAGGAGTATGGCGGGCGGAAGACTCGAGTGGGTTTCTTCTCCACTACTCTAGTATCATTACTTAAGTTCTGGCGTTTAGCCACCGGCACCTGTTAAGCCGATTGTTCTGGATATTTTTCCTTCTTGCATAATTGTAATTAAATCAGACTGCAGCTGACTACTATTATGTACCTATGACTCTCTGGGCTAGCTCACTTATAAAGCTAGTTCTCCATGATCATTTTGATGAAGCGTCCGGGATGCCTTACTGCTTTATCTTATATGTTCATTAATTGTTGCTTCTTGCTTTATTGATTGAGACATAGATGCTCTGTGGGACCATAGGAGACTTGATTTTAGCATGCACCCTCTAGTCTCATGACAGCCACGATCGCCTTATGACGTTTATATACCTCATATGGAGTAGCTGGCCTAGTCACTCTCCGTATTTTGGTACTGGGGCGTGACAATTTTGAAAACACCAATTCTATGTATATGTTTTGAAGTCCAACTTTGATAATTTAACAACTAATCGAACTTTGGTCGCAACTTTAAATACAACAAAAGTGAGTATAAAAATTATAATTTTTAATATAATTTAATCACGATTCCAACTTTAGATTCGACCCGTTAAACAACATAAATACTCTAACGAACAAATTGAATAAACCAAATTGACCATTCGGTTCGCTACAACTTCGATTTTGGCTAATTTCTATTCGGTTTCGATTTTGGTTTTTTAGAAGTTTGATTTATTCGGTTTTAATTAATTCGATCCGGTTGAATAAACACTACAACAAAAAGACCTATTAATGATGCTTGATAAGTGGATTTCATGACGGTTGATAAAGAAGCGTCATCAAAGTTCAGCAAGACTATATTCTATGACGATTTTCTATATAAACGTTATTGATTGTCTGTTAGTAATACGAGCGTTATGAAAAAACACCAAAATTTAAGTCGAAATATCGACTCTCTCGCACTTACTCCCCTCAGCCCGCTCCTCTCCTTCTCCTTCTCTCTTTCTCCTTCTCTCTTTCTCCTCCCGCTCTCCTCTCCCGAACTCCCCTCAGCCCGTTCCTCTCCCGCCGTTATAATGCTCTCCTCTCTCGTCACCCTTCCTCTTGGTTCTCTCCCGGGCTTTCTTCTTCCTCCTTCCTCCTTCTTCCTCTATCCAAACCCTAACTCTAGAAAAGCAAACCCTAACCCTAATTTATCTCCCTCGATGTGAAGTCGGACGAGACCGGTCGTACTCTCCATTGCAAGATTCGGCGACGATGGCGCTCCTCCGTCGCTCCCTCGCGATCGGACTCTTTGTCAGCTCCGCATTGGCGTCGATCTCTGGGGTTTTCGCTACGGATCTGCCTCTAGTCGACGGATGAAGGGATCTATCGGAGAAATCTGTTCCAGGTCGCCTCGTGTTTGCCTACTACATCACCGGCCATGGCTTTGGCCACGCCACCCGCGTCGTCGAGGTTGTTTTTCCTTTTTATCACTCACTCAACGTTCCTCTTCCTATCTGCTGCTGCGTTTTCTACAAATTTTATAATCCTTTTTTTAATAAATCAAGAGGAGAGGAGAGAAGAGGAGAGGGGAATATCCTCCCTGCCAATTTTGTCCCATTTGGAGAGGAGAGGAGAGGGGAATATCCATAGTCCAAGACGGTTCTGCTAGAACTTCTGTCAAAGGCGTCTTTGCAGCCGGACATGTTCAAGTAATATATTCCAAATTGTTTTTTTGTTGCACTACTTCTGTAGGAATATACAACAAACCTTTATGTTAGAGAAGAGTTTTAGAAATACACATTACTAATTATCAGCTTTCAAAGTTTTATTACTTAAATGATTGGGATGTTTATACTTGCTTTTATCTATTGTGACTGAAGTAAACATGTATGCTCAAATAGTAACTGGCCCTAATTTTGGCACAAGGCTTTTTGTTGCCATTGTTGTGTTATTTTCTCAAATATCCCTTTAATTCTAATTGTAGCAATGAATCATTCTGTGAAAACTCATAATTATTGGTTCTTAATTTTATTATGACAGTACTTCTGCACTCTTTTATATCTTCCTTAGGATACGCATATAAGAACTGTTAAAGTTACATTCTTCCTTTTTGTCAATCCTTTATAAAAATATAGGTTGTCTCTTTGTTCTAAGACCGAATTATGAAATCTTTTATACTTATTTTTCTTAACTTCATTTTAAGTTTGTAGAATAGGTGGTGGAGATATTAAGCTAATAATCAAAATAAATCAATGTGGAGAGAATTCCAGGACTGTAAAACAGTTTGATTCTTTTTTTTTCTCTGCAATGCTGGTATTAGTTTTGATTTTGCTTTGGTTGGGACAGTTATGTAAGATGAGTTTCAAACTAAGTATATGGGGCGGCCTTCACTAATAGAATTTCGAGTTTCCAACTTTGCATGATAGTAAAATCAAGGTAAGAGTCGTCACTTTGAAGATTATGGGTATCCCATCTTTTATGTATTTGTATATGTTTGGAATGAGGCAATACAGCAACTCAGTCTTCACATGCAGCAAACCTGCAAACCTCAAGTTTTTGAGAAGCCTTCTGGTCTGACTATATTTGATGGCTGGTGGCATGGGTGGATTCAAGTAAAGAAAAAAGATGTGAAGTGAAGGCCTAGGTCATCCTGGCTAGTATGTTTCCCATGTATTCTATAAAATTTTGTTGTTGTGTATCCTGCTGATAGGATCATGAATGGAGGCAAGCTGTGACTGCTGCTGGATCCGGATGTGTAGCTGCTTTGTCTGTCGAGAGATATCTTGTGGCCAATGATCTTCTAGTAGAATTCCACCAGGTATATGCTTCTAGCCATTTTCTCATAGTACATTTATATTTTTTGATTGTTCAGGTAGCTCACATTGATTAAGATTTTTTTAATATTATTGAATTAAGTGTTCTCTTGCTTCATCACTTGTCGAGCTCTAAGTGATTGATCAACAAAATTTACATTCGGGGATGTTTGCAGAAGTTTGGAGCCACCTTGATTCACAGTAGGTGTTGCTAGTGTGGAGTCCTAGTGGGTATTCTAGATGAAATAGATAAGTTTAGCATCTTTTGTAGGATGAATACTAGAATCTCCCATTTGGGATATGTAATCCACACAACGTATGTTTATTCTCAGGCTAAGTAACTTTTAACTTTCATGGTGCTAGAGGTGTAAAGGTCGATTTTAGGAAGACTTCTGACTAGAGAATTTTGGGCATGTACAATTCACATGCAACTCAACTTGCCCTACGAGTGTATGTTTATAGAGGATGCATTGTCCAACTTTATAGGGGTGTATGTGTGAAGATGTTACACAACGTATTCTGTTTCAATCTAATGGAGGGATGATGGGTGGTCGCCTACGAATTACTCTATACATATAGATCCACCAATAGAATTATTGAGTATAAGGTGGTAGGAAGGGACAGTTGAGAAGAGAACCAAGTTTTTTCTTAATATGATCAAGAGAAATTGTAGGGCTATTTGTGGAGGACCAAGAGAAAATACTATATTCCATCCGGACCCATCCCTGCTGCCCCCTTGGTCGTTGGGTTGGCTTGACATATCTTACAGGAACGGTGGAGAAGTAGGAATATTATGGTTTGGTGTTTCTGCTAGATCATGTGAAATAATTGAATGTATGGTCAAAGTGGCTATAGATAATTAAAATGAACCAGTAACCGTACCAGTTGTCTGCATAGTCTGTTATCCAGTCACTGGGTATTGTTTCATTCTTTTGTTTTCTACATTCCCTCTCAAGCGAGAGAGAGAGAGAGAGAGGAGAGAGAGAGAGAGAGAGAGAGATTTACTATTCCAAGTTTGCACAATAGACTTTTGGGATCTTGTAGTCCTGTTTGGCAACGGTGTTAGAGAGAACTGCAGTTTAATGCTAAGTGCATCCTACTCACCAACTTTTTGCATAATAATAGTAGGAATTAATATTTTGTTATCAGAGATTCAGACACAAAGTAAATCCTTATATATTAATTCTATCAACAGCCTGTAGCTGAAGAGATGAAGAAGGAACCCTCAAATAAGGATGTACAAATGAGCTTTGACATTACACTTACTAAGCACAGGGGCCAGGTAATTTTAACAGATATTTTGTTACTTTGTTCTTCTGGAAAGTGAGTCTTATTACATTCAATTGGGAGTTTGTATCTATTTAAGAATTTCTACATCATGTCTATCATCATTCATTTGCATTAACTTTGATCTTCTCTTTGCAGTATGCACTAAGGAAGCTGTACCATGAAAGCCCAAAGTTAATATGTGTATTGTATACTTCACCAACATGTGGCCCATGTAGGACACTGAAACCAATTCTAAGCAAGGTGTGTATACCTTATCCTTTTCCGTATTTTTTTTGCTGTTTATATATCACATGAATTTTTGATGGTATAAGTATGACGTGATCATGTATTTATATTTGAATGGCTAGTTTGCATCTAAATACCATGAACTTTCACATTTTTGTAACTTGCTACCATGAACTTTCAAATTTGCATCTAGTTGCCATGAACTTCAGAGTTTGCAAGCAAATACCACGAAATGTTGCTTACTTTGCAAGTTAATACCATGAAGTATGGTCAATTCATGGTTTTAAGCAAAATAAGAGAGAATTCACGGTATTAACTTGCAAAAAAAAATTCATGGTATTAACTTGCAAACTTGAAAGTTCATGATAGCCAGTTGCAAGTTTGAAAGTTCATGGTAGCACAATCTACAAAATATGAAAGTTTATGTATTAGATTGCAAGAATTACAATTATGTCAATGCATGAGACCTGAAAGCCATGGTTCTTTCTCAACTCTCCTTTAATGAATAATCCCTCTTCTGCTCACTTCCATCGTGAAGTTGAAAATTTGCTATCCTTTGCCAATAAGTGAGCAGAGTACAAGTCATCCCTCTAAAATTATGCAGTATATGTCAGCGTAATAATTATGTTTGGATTTGCTTTCTCTCTAGAAGAGAACTAGGCCAATTCTATTGATAGAATTTGTAACACCCAGTTTTTCAGATGAAGGTAATTTTGAAATTTTGTAATGATAATTATAAATTATTGATATTTATTTCATATTATAATTTTTGGTAATTTTTAATAATTTTTAAACTATTTAAAAACTGCTTTAAGTCATGAATTATGATTTTGACGTGCTGCTAGTGAAATCCTAGAGACTGCATGACCTAGAGCCTAACCATGTCATTAGGATGATTTAATTATTATTTTTAGCCTAGGGGTAATTTGGTCATTTTGACTTATTTGAATTATTTGATAATTTATTGAATTGGTGAATTCTAGTTGACCTTGCCTTGTTGAGACCTAGTGAACTAGCCTAGAAGCTAACCCTAGCCATGGTGATCCTAGTCTAACTTAGGTTAACCTACTTTTAGTCATTAGAGATTAGATTTAGAATGAGAGGATTAGTTTAAGTGGAATTATTTCATGGTTTGTGATTTTAATGAAAGGACTAGTGATTTAAGGACTTAATGACTTGTGACTTGGCCCATGGCCTATTATTTGACACCCTAACCCTAACCAAACCCTAAATTACCAGCCACATAGGGATGCCCACCCTATATAAACACTTATTCATTAGGGCTTGCCTCCTTTATTCATTCCAACACTTGGAGAAAGAGAGGTATTGTTCCCCCTTCCCAAAAATCTCCAAAAATCCATTTTTATTCCTTTTTAATCCTAGTTTCTTGCATTAGAACCTAATACTCCCCTATTTTCTGATTGTGGGGTTTAATCCCAGCTTTGGATCAATTTGGAGCTTTTGCCATCAAGAGGAAGAATCCCCCATTTGAAGCTTTTCCAAGCTTTTTGCACATATAGGTAAAAACCTTTAAATTGATTTAAATTTCGGTTTACTTTGTATTTAGGGCTAGATCTAGGAGTCTCTTAAGTGTCCCCAAAATTTGGGTGGATTTCGTGTCCGTTTGGTGTCCGTATCGGACACGTGTCGTAGTGTATACCTAAGTGTTTGATGAATTTCCACTTAGAAACCAAAACTGTTTTCTTCCAAAACAAATTATATTTTTGGGTAGCCCAAGACTTGTAGGTCACAACCCTAGTTGACTGAGCACGAAACTGTGTCGTGTCCGTGTCCAAATTGGACACGAATACGCTGTGCACACCCACACACACTGTCCTGCTCACTGACACCTCGTGTGCACTGTACAGGACACGTGGACACGTGCCACTTGACACGGACCTAGGGGCAATGTCTGACAAGACACCCCTAAAGTCTCGTGTCGAGTCGTGTCGTGTCGAGTGAGAAAGCTCACTCGCACTGGTCGAGCACAACCTGTGCATGAGTGCACAGACCTCAGTGACATAGCTTTAAAACATGGACACGACATGTCTTGGACTTTGTGCAGGCACCTAGACCTATCCCTAGTCCCCTTCTACCCCTAGACACGATCACGACGTATCTCGTGTCGTGTGTCACGCACACGAGTCTGAGACACGCCTGCACGAGGCACCGCATCGTGCCTGTGTTCTCCCCTGCTACTCGGGTCCCCTATAGGACACGACACGGACTCTTTTGACACAAGTTTTGGTGGACATGAGGGGGCATACACTGACATCATGCCCCCAAAGTTTTGTTCGATTTCGTGGAGTGGTTAGGATGGAATTGACCTGCACTGACTCGACCCTACTGCACACACATGCAGCAGACTCCTTTGGATACGGCTTCGTATTTAAGACACGACACCACGTGGACATATTTCAGGTTATGGGATACGTAGCCCTAGACCTAGGTTATCATCTGACACGACCCCGACACTTGGGGATGGACACACGAGTCCCTAGAGCACTCGACACACACGCACGATGCTGTCTGTACACTTAGCTCTGATACCTTGTTGACACTGGCTTCTGGCACAGTTTTGACACTTGTAGGACACTTGCAGACACGTGGACACAAGTTTGATACTCTGTACACACACTTTACCCCCTTGGTTGCTGAGTTAGTCTTAGTGTGAGTATTGTTTGCATGTATAGTTACTTCAAAGGGAATGTTAAAGACTGATACTTGTTTCAGTTCAGCGTTTTGTAGTTCATTAGTTTCAGTTTTTAAGTATCTATATATTAGTACATTTTACACATATGTTGAGTATTTACATATATGTAGTATACATAGGTATATACATACAGTCGGTTTTGGAATGGATGTAAATATCTGATACATAGGTTGGATAACTGTGGGTTCAGTTCATATTGAAATTGAACTGACAGTTAGAATCTTGAGATGAGAGATTCAGGAAACTTGGAATGGGTTTTTGATTCTGAATGTTTTTTGAGTTAAATTCCTATTTTTACTATTTAGCTAATGGTTTGAATTGCCTATTGAATGTTCCTATGAAATGAGAGATACAAGGTATGAAAACTGAAATAGGAATAAGGATAATGCAAAAACTAAGAATGTATAAGCCTGATTTTGAGTTTAAGTCCTGATTTTGAATGTTAAACACTGAACTGAGATGTACCAAGTTATAAAATTCCTGAGATTACCTATGAATGAAACCTGAGATCATCCCAAACACACACCTAGTGTTAGAACACACCATATATCATTCACCCACACACATGTATGCACACTCATACACATGAACACTGTTGGTAATCCTGAGGACAGTTAATTTATACACACATACACATCTACTACCTTCCTGAATTTCTGAGAACAATTCACTGAATTCCATTCACTTGAACACACACACTTCACATCGAGTTTATATGTGTGTGTGACTCATGTACCATGAGTGCCTTAGTGAGTGATTTAGAGAGAGATGCCAGGTTTGAGGTTCATTCCCATTCCCTTGGTATTCTCCTTTGTACCCATGGAAGGTTCAATTGCAATGCATCCTTGAGTCAGTCCCCTTTTATCTATTATGTCACTTAGAGTTCATTCTTTAAACTAAAACTTTAGACCCTCTTCCCATTTCACTCCATGTTACCCTTGTGTCTGCCCCCTTTGTATAGCTTGAATAGTTATGTATATGTAGGTACATGTATACCTTATAGGATAATGTATTGGTGATTTATATATTATATATGAGAAGTTATGTGTTAGTCTAATATATGGTAGTATTGGTTAAGGATTCATGTTATACCTTATGTATATATGATATGGTATACGGTTAGAGTTATGAGATTGTTTAAAGTAGGATTTTGGCTTATACCAAGTTGACCAATGTTGACTAATTGACTTAGTTGATCAGAGTTGACTAAAGGTTGACTCTTTAACCTAGATTGGACTAGTTGACCTAATTTGACTAGACAGTTGACCAAAGTCAACATTAAGTCTATATATGACCAATTGACCTAAGTTGACTAGAGTATGACATAGTTGACTAAGATTGATCTGGTTGACTAAGTTGACTTTGACCAGAGTTGACCAAGTTTGACTTAGACCTAGTTTGACCTAGACAGTTGACTAGGTTTGACTTAGAGTAGACTTTGACCTAGATTTGACTTAGAATCATGTAGATTGTATCATAAACTTTATTTGTCTTATTTTTAAACATATTATAACCTGTATTACTCTGTTTAGGATATTGTGACTCCGGTGCAGACATCTAATATTTTACTACTCTTTTTAGAGTAGCAGGTGAGTACATTCTCTGATAGTTCTCTCATTTATTTGTCAATTATTGTACTTTAGTTCTAGTTAGTTGTATGCGATTCTCTATTACAACACGTATGAATATTCTGGATTCATGTATACGACACACATTTATTATCTGGCCTCTATTACTGGAATCATTCTGGAATCATTTACTAGTATTATTATATTCTGGCTGGACTCATCTTGAATCATTGTATCGAATTTCTGGATTCACTTGCTGGGAGGGGAAATACTAGAGTAAGACATGTAGACATACCCCATTTCTAGAATCACCCTTTGCTAGAATCAAACTGGAATGATAGCCATCTCACACCCGGCCAGGTGTGTGATGTGCCAGATTACCTATAGCCGTTTACATGTCGATCTCGATATTTTAAAACACACTGCTAGAGTATAGGCTGGACTCACCCTGGAATCATTGATCACTATAACTGGAATCGTTCCTTACTGGATTCATCTTGTATTAGATTCATCTTGTACTGGACTTACATTGGAGTTACACTTGTCTACATTACTGTCTGGACTTTATATCAGATTACCCTGGTTCAGCTAGTTCTATTTTTACAGTCTTCATTGCTATTATTCTTCTCTTGTTTAGTTATTTACTTTTCTTGCACTTTATCTGTCTTTCTTACCATCACCTGAATATAAACTGCCATATTCATCAATACAACTGTCTATAACTGCTTTAGTTCTCTGTCATTTACTTGGGTTTTCTAGATGAGATGTGCTCGTTCTTGTTCTGACTAGACCTGTTGTAAATTTTACAGATGATTGCCCTGAGGACACGTGCCCTACATATTACTGACCAGGAGATGGCTTAGCTACCTATGGCCCCGACACTCGAGAGTGATCGGGATTTAGTTTAGTAGACTTGCATCTATTTTCATGTAGAGCTTATTGTATAGAATTGAGACTTGAGATGTATTTGAGATTGTTTGAGATTGTTGTTATTATTTTAGTAGTTATTGTTGTCTTCAATTTCTTGGTTATATTTTGGTGTTATCTTATCGTGCTTAGACTGTGATTGAGTTACACCATATCTTATACTTGTCCTCCGTTCGGAGTTGATCATGATGAGTACACTATATACTGCATGAGTTGATGGTAGTTAGAGACATAGAACAGCGTTCTACCGCCGACACTGCGGCGTAGGCTGGGCGCTGTTACGTACTCGTACCCTCACAGTGGGTGCGGGTCGTGACAGAATTTCTGTTGGTGAGTAAAGAGGGATGACTTGTAATTGAGCCAATTTTTTATTGTTTGAATTTACTTTCCTCTTGTTTATGATTGAAATTACGTATACTCTGCAACTGCATTTTTTTTGTACACATCCTACATCTTTTAAGTGCGGACGAGTTTTGAACACAGTTGTCAAGTTCATGCACAATCATAAGGACACTTTATCACTGCGCTTCAATGGCCAATGAAACTCCTTCGTGTTGCAAGGGCCATCATTACTATGAAAAGAAAGTCATTGTATTAATTTTTCTTGTTCAACCCCTGCAGGATGTTCTCAGATTTAAGTAGCAACGCGAGACCCAACTCTCCTGCAAACTCATTTGATTGGTTCCTCAGCTTCCATCAAGAGATTGTTCAGGCAGTGGTCGATATGGAAAAGGTCCAAACCTGGGGCCAAACCTGGCACAAAAGCGACCAAATGTAGCACATGTGGAGGCTAAGGACAGGTGATATAATGACCATATACAGTTGTTGATGTACCCTATTTTGAGACAATGAAATGTAGCTAGCTAAAGTACTCTATATCTGTGAGATGTTGATGTACCCTGTTTTGAGACAATAAAATGGAGAATGGTACTTTATATTACATTTCAATGTTTTGTTGTGAATATGGATCAAAGTGGTTGTTTTCGAATTGAATTGAGCAGTGTTTGGAATGTATAACATGCAGTATTGAGCGTTATAAATGTGATACAATGACCATATACAGATCATCTATTCATAACGCTTTCAAAATGTCCTGACTTCTAAACCATATTAATTATTCATAACGGTTTTACATAAATATCCATAACGCTTTAAAAATAAAACGTAGCAGAAATTCAATCTATTAATGGCGTTTTTGGAAGAATTATCTATAACGCTTTCAAAAACATTTATAACACCTGTTTTCATAACGGTTGGATTGGGAAAAAAACGTCATGGTTCTTAATTAATGATGGTTTTTAGCCGTCATTAAAAGATATTTTTGTTGTAGTGAAACCTAATGCTCATCCCTACCCCTATGCCAAAGAGTTTCTTCTGGAACATTTTTTTGCGATGCCCGGCGTAGTGCACGAAACTTTGTGCACGCTGCGTTGCATGCCATTTGGGTCCATTGTCTCCAACTTTCACACACACACCCCTCCTTCGCGGTTTAATCCTCAGACTGCCCCCTAGCGAAGGAGATTATACCTCTCCTTGCTGATCACGAGAACCAGCTGGGTTTGGTTCTTCTGGAACATTGTACTTAGGTTCACAACTTGGTTAGTGTAATGCTTTGTGCCCTTTTCTAACATAAATTTAAAGGTATGGATTAGATTAAACCCCACAATAATACAATAAACTACTCATGTCCTTTTACTAAAACTCTAAAGTATTGAGGAGTGAATAATGAATAATTTGTAGATCTTGAGCAATGTTTTAAAAACTCGAACTGGAGATCAATCCAATCAGGACACTAGGTTGAGTCAAACTGGTCTAACCAATGGATTAATTCGAATTGAACTAGTTATATAGGCTAACAATCTTATATTGAATATATTACATAATACATAACTACATATATATTACTTAGAAGTTCTACATATTAACTTAGATTGCATGTAAGTCCAAAACAAAAGTCAAGTCAAGTCAAATCAGTTCAAAATTTAACTGAGTCTGGTTCAGTGGTCTGATCGACTGAATCGACTAGATCGATCAAATTTTTGGAAAAAAATAAATAATAGATCGATATTAAACATGTCTGAAAAATTACTGTTCACGGACCGGTTCGCCCGTCCAATTTTTAAACACTGATCTAAAGAATAAGTGAAAATGTTCTTGTCGGATCGGAGATCAATCCGATGAGGACACTAGGTTGGGTCAAATTGGTCCAACAAGCGGGTTAATTGGGATTGAAGTAGTTATATAGGCTAACAATCTTACATTGAATATATTATGTAGTACATAACTACATATATATAGTACTTAGAAGTCCCACGTATTAACTTAGATTACATGTAAGTCCAAAACAAAAGTCAAAAGTTATGTCAAATCAATTCAAAATTCTACTGGATCAGACTTCAATGGTCTGATCGACCGGATCGATCGAATTTTTAAAAAATAAAAAAAATAGATGGATATTACACCAGCCCGAAATTACTCATTTACGGATTGACCGGTTCAACGGCCCGTTACAGTCTGATTTTTAAAACACTGAACTAGTGGCCAATAGAAAACACACAGGCATCTGTGCATGAAAATAACGTTGGCACGCAGCACCCAACCAACAAAAATTAAACCAAAGTTATGCTTCCTAACAAAGGGAAAAAACATTGAATTTAACAGAATGCTGCTCAAGTTCAATTGTGGCATTCAAAATCAAGAATTAGACCTCTACTAGAAGTAGTTCGAGAGAGCTGGCAAACCACACTGTTGCATTAAATTTGCACAACCAATATCCACCCATCCCACATTAAATGATATCAATCTATACACTAACAAATTTCTTCTTCTCCTCCTCTACATATAGAGAGAGAGTGAGAAAATCTACAAACTCTCATTTCATACCAAGTAACAAACACAAGCTCTTTTTGCATTCCATCTCTACTCCCACACTCACATCTTCTTGATGATGTGTTCGTAACAAAAAAAAAAACCTACATTTAGTAGTTATTGTTCTTTTTGTTGTTGTCGTTGTTGAGTTCATCTTGAGAAACCAACATGGCCACGTCCGCGAGGAGGAGCGGGGCGGCGGGGCAGGTGATGGTCGAGATCGAGTTGAACAGGCCGGCGGGGACCGGGCTGGTGGTCGCGGGGCTGAGCCCGCTGAGCGAGAGCCTGTGGAAGGAGAAGGCGAACACGGAGTTCCTCGGCGACGTCTCGGCCCGGCTGACGTGGAGGGACCTGACGGTCACGGTGACGCTGGGCGGCGGGGAGACGCAGGCGGTGCTGGAGGGGCTGACGGGCTACGCGGAGCCGGGGTCGCTCACCGCGCTCATGGGGCCCTCCGGTTCCGGCAAGTCGACCATGCTCGACGCGCTCGCGAGCAGGCTAGCCACCAATGCGTTCCTCTCCGGGACCATACTGCTCAACGGGAGGAAGACGAAGCTCTCCTTCGGCGCCGCGGTTAGTTCATATCCCATCTTCTTGTTGTCATTTGTTTGTTTCGATTTTTTTTGTTTTTTTTTTTTTGTTTTGTGAGAGATTTTCTGCAGAGTTCTCTGCAGAATATAAGAAGGTTCTATGTTTTTGGCCTCTGTTATCAACGAAGTGATAACTGTACTTCTCCTTCTTTTTCTTTTTCTTGTTTTTTTTCTGTTTTTTATACTTCCTTGCATAAAATCTGTGGATTAGGAAACAAACTAAAAAAGGAAATGAAATCTAACCTAGAGAACTCTTGGATTATTAAGATACTTTTTCCAAAAAAATTACAACTTTCAGTTCCAATCATTTAAGTTTTTTCAACTTGATATCCTCAATTTTGAAATGATACGTACAAACTTGATGTCCTAAAAAACAAAAATGACTAAACTATCTCATTTCTTACCCAAATCCTACTCCCCGGTCGCACTGCCTCCCTCTTCCCCGTATCATGCCCCTAACTCCCTCCCCCCCCTCCCTCCTTCTCTCTCTGCCGCGCGTTATTTTTGCCGCCGCCGCCACAGAGAGAGGGGGAGGGGGGGGGGGGGGGGGGGGGGGGGGTGCGGCGCAGGAGGGGAGGGGCCCAGAGTTGGGGGGGAGGCAGGGGAGTGACGGAATAGTTTCGTCATTTTTTTAAGAATATCAACTTGATAGGTATCATGTTCATGTTATTAAGTTGAAAATTTTAAATAGTTAAAGGTATCAAGTTATAATTTAGCAAAAAAATATATTACTGTATTAAGTTGAAGATTTTGATTAATTTGGGATATCGTGCTGTAATTTAGTAAAAAAAAGTTGTTACGATAGTTATTGTGATAGTGTGTGTTATAACGAGAGCAGGCATACGTGACTCAAGATGACAACCTGATCGGGACGCTGACGGTGAGGGAGACGATCATGTACTCGGCTCGGCTGCGGCTGCCGGACAGGATGCCGACGGAGGAGAAGAGGGCCCTGGTGGAGGGGACGATCGTGGAGATGGGCCTGCAGGACTGCGCGGACACGGTGATCGGCAACTGGCACCTGCGGGGGATCAGCGGGGGCGAGAAGAGGAGGGTCAGCATCGGCCTGGAGATCCTCATGAGGCCCAGGCTGCTCTTCTTGGATGAGCCTACCAGCGGTCTCGATAGGTAAAATAATTATTAATTAATGTCGATTGCTGACATATATATCTTCTAATGTCTTGCTTTTAATTGCTTGAAGATGATGGGTTATGCTCATCGACAGTCTTCTGGATCCACATGATATGTTCAAAAGTACAACCACTTTTCTTGTTAAGCATTAATAGTGCAACTATTAACAAACAGATGACAAATTTGTCCGTCTTTCACTCTCACTTTCACCATCACTTTCAAGATGAGAATTTTTTAATTTTTTTTTTCTTTTGGCTCAATTTTAATTAAATATTTTGAACTATTTTTATTTTTCAACTTAATATGTACTTTTATATAATACTGAACTACTATTATACAAGTTAAATACGACACTAAGGCCTCGTTTGGTTCATGGAAAGGAAATCAATTCCCATGTATTTTCCATGGGAATGGAAAAGTAGAATTCCTATCAAATTTTCTTTCCTATGTTTGGTTGGTGTAGGAAAGGAAATAAAAAATATATCATTGTTCCAACAATATCCAATGTCAACATAATTATAATGAAGAATTAATTGGTAAAATAGGTAATAAATCAAGGCTACTTTTGTCATAATGTTTGGTAATTAATGTTGGGAAAGGAGGAGGGAAAATGAATCCCATGGGTCATGAGAGGAACCATTTTCCCTCCTATTTTTCTCCATGTCAGCAAAGTGTTTCCCAAATTTGTGGCTACCAAATAAAGGAAAGGAACAAGTTTCCTTTCCGGATTCCTTGAATCCGTGAACCAAACGAGGCCTAAGGGTCTGCTTGGATTGAGGGGGAAAAATAAGCAGAGTTAAGTGAGGTTAAATGAGTGGGAGTTAAGCGAGGGGGAGTAATATTCTCCTCCACAAAAGATTCCGAACCCTATCCTAATAATCTTCTTCCCACCATTCTTCTTCACAAAAAAAATCCAATTCTCTGCCACCGTCGAGAATAGGCCCGCATTCCAAAGGTAGGGCCAACAACCTCAGACTAAAACAAATGAGCGGGGGCTGCTCGACGCTCGAACGGTGGAAGTGGTCAACACATGATTTGGTCCCGAACAAAATGTTATGTGTCCTTATAATTTGCCAGTATGAAAATATAGGATATAAAGTTGAATAACTTGAAAAGTTGAGGATTTAGTTGGAAAAAAAGTCATTTTTTCTCTCTTTCTCACACTATTAGTTCTCATCAGAACTTAGTCATCCAGGTGAATGAATAGCTTCTACATCAACGTGCTAACATTTCTATCTTTATTTATGATAGTTTTTAGTATTCTATACAAATATAGTTATTAGTATGAATTTGGCTACGAACCATTAATTACTTCTGTAGCCTCATTTTATGGATGTATTCCTCTGTTCAAGGCCGGCCCGAGGAGAAGAAAAAAACGAAAAAAGAAAAACAGGTAGTTGAAAATCTCATAATCAACATATGGAGGTAGGTTAAAAATCTCAACCACGCCGATTACATTGATAGCTTTACTATTTATAAAAAATTTAGTAACAATAAAGATAGAACGAAATAATCTAAAATAACAATAATATAATCAAGAAATATTCTTCTTATCCATGATGATTGATACGGATGAGTTGAAGGTTTGAATTGATAAGCTTGAATCTTGAACTTGTAATTTGTTTGTTCCTCTAACACGAGGGTCGGGTTATCCTAGTCGGAGGTACTTTTGGTTGCCTCGACCCTATAAATATAGGTTTAAGTTGGGTTCTGGCTTGACCGTTCCTAAGAAAAACAAATTGTTTGGGGGTTGTCCTATGGAGGGGGGTTGTACAAGCCCAAAGTCGTCTGGTTCACCCTTGGGCAGGCTCTGCCTATGTTGCACGGACACTGCAGATTCGTCGTGACATATTTCAGACATGGTGATATGGATTCGTCAGCCTATTTTAGTGTGCCGTAGTGTAATTTGGAGTGTCTAATTCATGTATCCGACACGACATGTCACCGTTATGGATTTTGGAGTGTCCGTACTACTTTGATGTAATTCTCATTTATAAGTGCTTCGGTTTGCAGCGCTTCGGCTTTTTTCGTGACTCAAACGCTCCGGAGCCTTTCGAGGGATGGCCGCACCGTCATAGCTTCGATCCACCAACCGAGCAGTGAGGTTTTCGAGCTGTTCGATCGTCTGTTCTTGCTTTCAGGAGGCAAAACTGTCTACTTTGGTCAGACCTCGGAGGCCTATGAGGTTAGCTCAACTGATGAAATCCCTCTTTTATGAACATTTTGTTACGTTTCTGATTTTATTCTTCCTACATTTGCTTTTTTTTTTTTTTTTTCATTTGCAGTTCTTTGCGCAAGCTGGCTTCCCCTGCCCTTCTCTGAGAAACCCTTCTGATCATTTCCTGAGGTGCATAAACTCGGATTTTGACAAGGTGAAGGCTACTCTCAAGGGATCGATTAAAATTCGGGTACGACGAGTACTAGGCCTTGGGATTGTGATATGAATTTATTTTGTTTTTTTGTTTCAATAGTTCAGTAGTTTCTATCAATTCATTTTGACAGTTTGAGAGGAGCGACGACCCTCTGGAGAAGATCACCACAGCTGAAGCGACTCGAAGGCTGATCGACTTCTACGGTCGTTCGCAGTACAGCTATGCGGCAAGAGAGAAAGTCGATGAGATATCTCGAGTCGTAAGCGTTTCCACTACTCTGCTCTGGACACTGTGACACTGTGACTGTGATTGATACTCGAACCCCAACTATGTTGCAGAAAGGAACGGTGTTGGACTCGGGAGGCAGCCAGGCTAGCTTCTTCATGCAGGCGTACACCTTGACCAAGCGCTCGTTCGTGAACATGTCGAGAGATTTCGGCTACTACTGGCTTCGGCTCATCATCTACATCGTTGTGACTGGATGCATTGGCACCATCTACTTGAATGTGGGGACTGGATATAGCTCAATTCTGGTATTCTCCCGCAATTTTTTTTCTTGTAACTATATAGCAAGGTTCACAATATCGGTATTGGAATTGGACCCTAGTATCGGGATCTACAGTATCGACAATATTGGTGGTTTGAGAGCCGAGTATCAGATTTTTTTTCCGTATCAGAAAGCAAATAGTTTTTAATAAATTATTAAAAAAAATTAAAAAATATTTTACACATTTAGTCATACTTTTAAGTGTTTCCTATGTCCTTTCTTAGTAGTTTTGAAATTAAAGGAAATAATAGTCATCATTGCCCTGCAACAGGTAGTTTTATGCTTTTACACCCTTGTTAATTGGTCTTTTTCGTTCAAATTTTTTTCGCTGAATTGATTGAAAAAGAGATCCCAATGTCGATAGCGGACAAGTATTGGTATCGGTCGGTATAGGATTGGGACATGCCAAACCGTATCGGTATCGGCAGTATCGTATCGGTATCGGCCGTTACTGCAAACTATTGCTATATAGCTCATGTTATACTTGGTATGAAATTTTATTTCCTGTCCTAATATCTTCTTCTAATGACAGGCTAGAGGTGCATGTGCTTCGTTCGTCTTCGGCTTCGTCACGTTCATGTCGATCGGAGGATTTCCTTCGTTCGTGGAAGACATGAAGGTTGTTGATCTCTTAACCGTGACAGAATTAGCAAACTCTGCAGTTTTTAACTCGCCCACGTTCTGAGTATGGATCCGTTGGGTGTCGATCGATGCAGGTCTTCCAGAGAGAACGGCTCAACGGTCACTACGGGGTGCTGGCGTTCGTCATCAGCAACACGCTCTCCGCCATGCCGTTCCTGATCATGATAACCTTCCTCTCGGGGACCATATGCTACTTCATGGTGCGCCTCCACCCGGGCTTCGTCCACTACATCTTCTTCGTCCTGTGCCTCTACGCGAGCGTCACCGTCGTCGAGAGCTTGATGATGGCCATAGCCAGTGTAGTCCCGAATTTCCTCATGGGAATTATCATCGGAGCTGGAATTCAGGTAATAAAAACGTTTAAATTTTGCACGTACACGAAAAAAAATGATGTATGTATCCGTATCTTTGCTACGTGTTGGCTGCAGCAGTAACGATTTATCTAAGAATAAAAAACACTTTACACTTAGCGTATGGGGAAAAAAATGTCTGTCGATCACAAACCGTGTGATGTTAATGTAGGTTTTGGCGTAAATTATATACGAATTGAAGTATTCATTACACTACTCTAGAATCTCAGCACGCAAGGACCGAACTAAAAATTACGAACTGGGTGTGGATTAGGACGGACTAGGTGGGGACAGACTGATACGAATATATTAATAGTTGAAATACTCAATAAATTATATAATCTTTGCATGTAAAATGCTACAGTGTATAGAGAATGATTTCAATTATTCCTTTCGATTTGGGTTAGGCGCGGAATCGCATGTGAGATTGTCTTGTATAGTTTAGTTTGTTACTACCACTACCTAGAGTGGGCAGACTAATACAAAAAAAAATACTAAAACAAAAAAATATATGGAAAAAAAAGGTATAAAAAAAATTATTGACCAAACTGTTGATGTAAATGGATTGAATTCCTCATTTATGTAACTATTATGAAATAATAATGCTAGTAGGTCCATCTGACTAAGTGAAGTTTGAGTGAATGAGCTATGAATGGTAGGATTGATGTAGAAAGAAAGCAACCCCAATCTCCCCACCCCCCACCACGACATAGTTAATAAGCCATGAATGGTAGAATTGACTGAACTCTGAAATTTTCTAACAACCATTTTTTGTTCATACTTGTTCCTTAATTTTCACAATTTCCTTTCATACATCTATATATTTCAAGAAATTAATTCTCTTGACAAGTTATGGGCTAATGGTGTGAACCATATCACAGGGAATATTCATGTTGGTATCCGGGTACTTTAGGCTCCCGCATGACATACCAAAGCCCTTCTGGCGCTATCCGATGACCTACATTAGCTTTCACTACTGGGCATTACAGGTATAAAAAAAAAAAGAACAAATGAAAATACACTGAAAACACGCAAATTCAACTCTGATAGTATAACTTAAGTTCACACTTCCGACAGGGCCAGTATCAGAACGACCTTCACGGGCTAATGTTCGATAGCCAGAGCCCGGACCTCCCGAAGATCCCAGGAGACTACGTTCTCGAGTACGTGTTCCAGATCAACGTCAACCGCTCCAAGTGGCTGGACCTGACGGTGCTCTTCAGCATGATCGTGGCGTACCGCATCATATTCTTCGTCATGATCAAGATCAGCGAGGACGTGACCCCCTGGATCAGGGGGTACATTGCGAGGAGGAGGCTGAAGAGCAAGAACCCCGCGGTGGCCTCGTCCGTCAATCTTGTAAATAGGACCCCTTCCTTGAGGGCCTATGTAGCAGAGCCAACTCCGTCGACCTGAACTCCAGAATTTCATTTTCATAGATAAAATTTGTGAGACCTAACAGTCATATATGCTAGTACAATTGAGTCATTGGTGCATGCTGGAATTAGTAGGTATCGGAGAGAAGTGGGGGGCTAAGGCTTAAGCATATGCCCACATGAATTGATTGAGAAAATACTATCTATTCTAAAGATATTAAATTTCCGGACACGGTAGAAACCAACAAGATATTAAGATATGTTCATATGTATGTGAGACATTCGTTTATACGAGAATGAATTCTATGTTGTATATTTCCTTCTGTTCTTTCAATTACTGAATCCTCAGAAACCGATCTTGTTTTTGTTACATTTGAATCTATCATCTATGTTGTCCCAGGCACATGAAAAATGATGTCCGTGTCTGTATCGATCATGTCCTGTACCCGTATCTCTTGTCCGTATTTGTACAACATAGGTAAATGCATTGTACGAAGAGTGAGGGTTGCTGTCAAGTGACAGTGAAGGATCAGAAATTATAACATGATATGGTAAAAGCATATCCAAGTCATGGTTGGAAAATATATCACAATAAGATGTTGAACAGCTCTCACTCTCCTACATGCTAGAAAAAGTGCCGAGAATCTAAGATCTCAATATCTCTTTTTCCCCTTTTCTTTGATCTCAATCTCTGCAGAAGACTTGGGAGTATATTTGTAGGCTGATTTATAGTATAACCCTAACAAAAAAAATTCATAAAATATATGGATACTTCTTTGGAATCAATTAACTGTTGGAGTTGGGTGGGGTTTCCGACCTATGTGCAGAATGCCCAGATTACGGCCAGCGTCATTTGTGTGTCGGAGAAGCTCGGAGAGTTGAAGGCGTCAAAGGCGGAATTTATATTGCGGTTATTTTGAAAAACAAAGCAGTCGCGGTATACTGTAATATATCGTCGGTACACCGCTGTTGTAGCTAATTACTCGTTGTTGTTCAGTTCCAGGTTCACATTCGTCGACTCAGTATACTGACGATGTACAGTTGGTATATCTTCGTTGTAGAAAATTCCAGATTCGTAATTCGCCGATTCACATTGCCGGTAAAGTATATCGTCGGTGTTCCACAGTTTACCGACGGTATACCTGATAAAGATATTTGACCATAAATGTTAATATCTATGAATTTATTGCATTGTAATCAACATAATCCTGACTTGAAATATTGCCTAAATTTGTGGAAAATTAATTAGCTACTATGTATTGATAGTTACCTATTCTAGAGACATTATTGTAGGAGATTAATTACCTACTAAATATTGGTAGTTACCTATTTTTGATTGACTGTATTGAATTGTATATATTCAAGTTGATTCAATATAATGAATAAGCAATAATTCTCTAATATTACTTAAACTCTTACATTCATCATGGTGTCAAAGCCATTTTCTTTACCGATTGGATCAAGGATCCAACGATCGTCGGAACGCACACCAACAACTCCAATATGTGGACTGATCGTCCCTCCCCTCGTCCTTATCATGAAAAGTGTCAAGGATGTCGTGCTCAAGGACACACAGTTCAACAATGTCATCTATTTTGCTTAACACCAACAAATATGCAGTCCAGTCCACAACAACGTGTATTTCGTCAATGTCAAAATCAACCTCCAGCTCCATGGCACCAACGTGCCAATGTTACAACAACGGACAACTTCAAAAAGCACCAATTGGCTTCTTGACAGTGGTGCATCGCACCATGTCACTCCCCGTTCCCGGAATGCGTATTTTTATACATGCACAATTCATGTATACTTATATAGTATTTATCATGTATTATTCTGTATTTAAATTTCCATGATTTCATGTTAATTATCTGCACTTTAATTTTCATGTTAATTAATTTTTCTGCAATTTTAATTGTCTGCATTTTATTTCCTGCAATCTATTTCTGTATTTTATTTCCCGCTTTAATCTTCTGTTTACCTTCGGGTTGGCCTTGGCCGAACCCCCACGAACCCGGCCCATTAGCTCCCACCTACCACCCCCTTTGCTATTTAAAGCTCCCCTCTCCATTCTCTCTCCTCATAACTTTATTCTCACCATTACTTCTTCTTCTTCCTCCCATTACTCTCCACCACCTACCAGCAGCAGGAGAAGGCAAGTGCAAACTTGCTTCTCAATTATCCATTTTTATGGTTCATTTGCCTTCTTCTTGTGATTCCAAGAGAGATTAGTTCTTAGCATTTTTGATTTCTATGGCTTGTTTTCTCTAGATCTAAGTTGTAGTATTTCGGCTGCTCATGGGTTTTAAATCCACCAACTTAGCGTGTTTTCGGATCAGAGAGTTTATGTGGTAGAACTGCTCATTAGTCACGCACACGTCTCTACGTGTTTGCGTGTATTTCTCAGTCACGCTCGCGTTTGTTTGCGTGTATTTCTCAGTCACGCTCGCGTTTGCGTGCGTGTATTTCTCAGTCACGCTCGCGTTTGCGTGCGTGTATTTTCAGTCACGCACACGTCTCTGCGTGTCTGCGTGTATTTTCAGTCACGCACACGTCTCTGCGTGTCTGCGTGTATTTTCAGTCACGCTCACGTTCTCATGAGCGTGCGTGTATTTTCAGTCACGCTCACGTTCTCATGAGCGTGCGTGTATTTTCAGTCACGCACACACCCATGAGTGCGTGGATTTTTAGTCACGCACACGTCCACGAGTGTGTGCGTGGATTTCTTATCATTTTCCACACTCACACTGTGCATGCCAACATGAACCATTTTTCACGCTCACTCTGACTAGACTTGTTGGCGTGACTTTTGGCCTTAGCTTAGACTTGCTGGCGTAACTTTTAACCAGGGTATTTTTATTTGTCCTATAATTATTCATTTAATGATGGCATGATAATTCTTATATTATATCCTTACGCCTTTTGGCGTGAACTTGATAAAATCATGACATGTTAATATTGTAAATATGGATTGTTGTGTAGAATGTGTCATGTGTCTTGATTGATCCATGGATACCCAGATTTGCTGGAACTTAACTCTGAGGAGTTACAGACTCGACCCCGTGTAATGCTAATCGACTTTCATGCCTTGATACCATTAATAATAATGGTTATCTTTACTAAAATTGATCATGCGTTCCTAGTTGGAACTAAAAGACTGGCTAGTCGTCTTATTGAATAAAATGAATGAGACACTTTCATGTAATGAACTATTGTACTCGATTAGCCAATCCCGAATATTGGCATACAGGCACATGCAGGTTTCAAATTATTTATTTATCTATTTTACAAAAATAGCATGTGTACTTTATGGTCAAGGCATGATTACTCCGTGGTTAGACTTGATTGTTGCATCACGCTATGTAAAACCTACAACCTAGCCGCACGGGTATCGTTGTAGAGTTGCACATATCGTACCCCGTTGAACGACCATGATCCACGGCATGGAACTTCACTCAACGTAGAGACTATTAAGTTAAATAAAATAATGATGGCATGGAGAGAATGGATTCCCGAGTTCTTACATGGCAGCCCCCTTGGGACTATTAAGTGCCCGACGGGCCGACTGGTTCCCACAGATACTGTAAATCTGTCACACGGGCAGGGAACGGTATCTGCTTATATTATTGTATATGCTATAACGGCGGGCGTCCCGCTGGGACTCGTCTAACTACATGATTGGCGCAATTGATTGATTGGATAGACTAGCCTTGCTCGCACATAGTAAGAACTGAGGAATCCCTAATTGCATAATTCTAGGATAATTTGGGACTCACAATAGCAAGCCGTAGTAGTTGATTGGCCGTTCAAGATGATTTGTTTGTGTACTGTACCTACTCTGTTGCCTAACTGAGATGATCAGAATGTCAGGACATGACGGGCTAACTTCTGTCCTTGTTTGGTTGGGAGGTTGGTTCGAAGTGTCGTGATGTTATGTGAATCCTAGTGGAAGCAGAGATCTATTACTATATTCTCTTACTTACTGGTTTAGTCCTTCATATCGTCCTTCCTTGTGGTACTTGCTATTAGAGGTCTAACCTCTCTGGTTTTGCATGGCCAGATTTAGAGCCGGTCCCCGAGGATCCAGCTTACTTCTACCTCCAAGATGGTCAATACTAGAGGGATGATCGCAGGAGGACTCGAGTGGGTTTCCTTACTTCACCGCTCGTTTTGTCATCTACTTTATACTTAGCCGTTTGGCATCGACATGTTGGTCGGATTGTCTTGCTCTTACTTTTGCATAATTGTAACTAAAGTCAGACTGCAGCTGACAACAATTGTGTATATTTTGCTATACCATCTGGCTATGTTTTGTAAAGCCAGATCTCCAAAACATTTTGACTGAGCGTTTGGGACGCCTTACTGCTTCATCTTACATGTTCTTTATTACTGTTTCTTATTTGAATGATTGAGACAATAGATGTGAAATGACCATAGTAAGACTTTTATGTAGTATGCACCCCCTCGTCTGGTTAGACAGCATTGATCGTATTATACGGTATTCATCTACCCGTAATACGTAGCTGGCTGAGTCATTCCCCCGCTCTCCAGTATTCTGGTTCTGGGGCGTGACAAGGTTTTAGTGGTGGCCCATGCAGGTCTGATTTCAGACTTGTGGGATGTTTTAATTTATAGGATGTCTCAATCACACATGTTCTCCCTTGATCTCATAATTTGTTACTCTCGACTCCAACTTGACATTCCGGTATCCTTTGACTTCATTGATCTCTCCTGTCCGATCGTTTGATTGTTCTTTTGTCCCTTTTCTTAGGGGCACTTCGTCCGCATCGGTCAGAGCTGGACAACAACAACAACAACAGCAGGAGCAACATGGGCAACCTGACCCTGTTGGTCAGCAACAAGGGCCAGTCTCACCTCAGGAGGCTACCTAGGAAGAAGTGATAGTGAAACCAGCAGCTGGATCGCAGTATCCGGATATTCCACCACCACCGACAGTCCCACCTACCCAAGTGGACACACCAGCCCTTCTGGAGATCATGAGAGGAATGATGGCTACTCAGCAACATCAGATGTTGGCCCAGCAGCGCATGCACACTCAGCTACAAGAGCAGAATGTGTTGCTCAACCAAGGATTGTAGACGGCTTTGGAAAGAGGAGCGAGGCCAGATTCAGGAGCATCAGCCAGATTTTGCAAGTACAACCCCCACCGTTTCGAGGGCACGGAGGATGCCATATCAGCAGATGCATGGCTTAAAGACATGGAGGCTATTCTGACAGTAGCTAAAGTACCGGCAGAAGAACGTGTGGATCTAGTGAAGTTATTACTTCAGGATCTCGCACGTGATTTGTGGGAATCAGAGAAAGTGGGCATCAGACGTCCTGTGGCTTGGGACGATTTCACAGCAAGATTCAAGACCAAGTACTATGGAGTTGTGGCACAGTTTGAGCTACAACAGAAGTTTATCAGCCTCAGGCAGGCTGGCAAGACTATAGATGCTTATGCAGCAGAGTTCTGCAGATTGAGTAGGTTCGCCCCAGAGATGGTAGCAACAGAGAGCCAGAGGGCCATGAGGTTTCAGCAAGAGTTTCATCTTGAACTCTTGCAATTGATCGAGGGGCATAATTATCAGACTTTTGATGAGATATTGACGGCGACTCGAAGGCATGAACTCACCATTCAGAGGCTTGCAGCAAGGACTGGGGGTCAGAAGAGATCCCACAGTCAGATTGAAGGAGGAGGGGGAGCAGCGCCCCGAACAACAGCACCATCCACTGGCGTTCGTATCCACAATGTGGCGATACGAGGACCAGTACCACCCAGGCAGCAACAACAGCAACAGAGGAAGAACCAGCAACCCCCGACGGGCTGTACTTATTGTGGGAAGATGGGGCACACTAGAGATGTGTGTCGGACATTGAATGGACTATGTCTGATATATGGGAATCCAGACCATCGTGTTACCACATGTCCCATGAATTCGAGGTCAGGAGGACCAGGGCAGCAGTTTCCTGCTCTGCCAGCCCCAGGGGCAGGCCAGTATCGAGGACCAGCAGTGGCAGTAAGGCCGTTGGCACAGCGTCCGCAGGCTCAGATGTTTCGGCAGCAGGGACCGCCGATGCAGCAACCCCAGCATAGACCACCCCAGCATCATCAAGGCAGAGGCCAGCAGCAGCACCAGGCTAGGCCGCAGCATGGGAACCAGCAAGGAGGTCGAGGGCAGGCATTCACTCTGTCCTTGGAGGAGGCATTGGCATCGGGAGATATTTTGGCTGGTAACATTCTCGTCGTCTCATATCCTGCAGTAGCATTGTTTGATTCGGGAGCATCCTATTCATTTATATCTGCATAATTTACGACACGACTAGGAATGGAGTTCGAGGCATTGCCAGGGAGGTTGAATATACTCACTGGCAATGGGCTCGTAGAAGTTAGTAGAGTTATTCTAGCGTGTAGCATTGTAGTTTGCGGGCATTCTTTACCTGCCCGGTTGATAGAATTTTCTGTCGAAAATTTCGACGTTATCCTAGGCATGGACTGGCTGAAAGACAGTCATGCGACAATAGATTGTCGTAGAGGGAGTGTATCTTTTGATAGTCCAGGCAGGAAGAGATTCACCTTAGTCAGATCAGAGGCAACTCAACCAGAGCAGGGAATAGTAGCGGCAATGGAAGAAGTTCAGATCCCGAAGGTAGTTGAAGAATTTTTAGACATATTTCCTGAAGAACTTTCAGGTCTACCACCAGTTAGAGATATTGAGTTCAGTATAGAATTGGCACCAGGAACTAAACCGATATCAGATCGAGTTTACAGAATGGCGGATTCAGAGCAGGCCAAGGTATATCAGCACATAGAGGAACTGAAGGAGAAGAAGTTCATCCAAGCTAGCGTGTCACCATGGGCAGCACCAGTGGTACTTGTAGGAAAGGAGGATGGGTCATCCAGATTGTGCATTGACTACAGGAAGCTTAACGCGGCAACAGTGAAGAACAAGTACCCATTACCCAGGATCGACGACTTATTTGATCAGTTGAGCAAAGCTAGAGTTTTCTCCAAGATAGATCTTCGTTCAGGGTACCATCAAGTGAGGGTTCGGAAGGAAGATATTCCCAAGACAGCATTCAGGTCAAAGTATGGGCATTATGAGTTCTTAGTAATACCGTTTGGTTTGACCAATGCTCCAGCGATATTCATGGATTTGATGAACCGCATCTTTATGCCATACTTAGACCAGTTTATCGTTGTGTTCCTTGACGATATTTTTATATACTCATCTAGTGAAGAGGAGCATGAAGACCACCTCAGGAAAGTGTTGCAGGTTCTGAGAGAGAACCAGTTGTATGCCAAGCTCAGTAAGTGTGAGTTCTGGACGGATTATATTTCATTTTTGGGTCATATCATCTCAGGAGCTGGAGTAGCAGTAGATCCCAAGAAGGTAGAAGCAGTAGATAGTTGGCCAGTACCCAAGACCGTAGCAGATGTGCAGAGCTTCTTAGGATTGGCAGGATATTACAGAAGGTTTGTGTCAGACTTTGCAAGGCTTTCAGCACCCATGACCCGCTTGACCCAGAAGGATGTACCATTTGTTTGGTCGACAGAATATCAGGCATCATTTGAGACTTTGAAGCAGAAGTTGATATCAGCACCTATTCTTATATTACCAGTTGGACCCGGAGGTTTTACAGTATATTGTGATGCGTCAGGTAAAGGACTTGGATGTGTCCTTATGCAGCATGGGAAGGTGATAGCGTATGCATCTAGGAAGCTTCAGGACCACGAGAAGAATTACCCAACTCATGATTTGGAGTTAGCGGCAGTAGTGTTTGCTCTGAAGCTATGGAGGCATTACTTATATGGTGACCGAGTGGAGATGTACACAGTTCATAAAAGTCTGAAGTACATCTTTACTCAGAAGGAGCTTAACATGAGGCAGGGAAGATGGCTGGAGTTGATCAAAGATTATGACGTGGAGCTTCAGTATCATCCAGGCAAGGCTAATGTAGTGGCAGACGCTCTTAGAAGGAGAGGCGGCACATTTATGTTGACAACGCAGAGGCATATCTTAGAAGACCTTCAGGAGATGGGCATCGAAGTTATACTTCCTAGTGATGTAGGAGTTCTAACAAGTCTGCAAGTTCAATCCGACTTGGTAGACAGGATCAAGGTAGCTCAGGCACAAGACCCAAGGATTCAGAAGCTTAGGGCAGAATGTGAGTCAGGACTCAGGAAGGAGATGAGAATTCATGAAGATGGTACACTTATGTTTGGATCACGTCTATGTGTGCCTAGCAGAGATATCAGACAGGAGGTTATGACAGAAGCTCATAGTTCTCAGTATTCTATTCACCCTGGAGGGACCAAGATGTACCAAGATATCAAGCAGCATTTCTGGTGGAACGGGATGAAGAGAGAGATAGCTAGATTTGTTTCCCGTTGCTTGGTATGTCAGCAAGTGAAGGCAGAACAGTAGAGGCCAGCTGGAATATTGAAACCGCTTCCTATCCCGGAGTAGAAATGGGAGCATATTACAATAGACTTTGTGACCGGTTTACCGAGATCACCAAGTGGTAAGGACGCTATTTGGGTGATAGTGGACCGACTTACGAAGGTGGCACACTTTCTTCCTTTCAGAGTAGGGCAATCTACAGAAAAGTTGGCAGTGTTGTATATGCAATAGATAGTCAGGCAGCATGGAGTTCCTGTCAGTATTGTGTCGGATCGAGATACCCGCTTTACATTATATTTCTGGAAGAGCTTACATCACAGTCTGGGTACCAAGTTAAGGTTTAGCACGGCTTACCATCCGCAGACGGATGGGCAATCAGAAAGGACGATTCAGACTTTAGAAGACATGTTACGAGCTTGCACTCTAGATTTTGGAGGGTCTTGGGAAAGTCACCTGCACTTGGTCGAGTTCTCATACAACAACAGTTATCAAGCCAGAATCCAGATGGCGCCGTTCAAAGCACTATATGGTAAGAGGTGCAGGTCACCGCTTGCATGGGATGATATCGGAGAGAGGAAGATGTTAGGCCCAGAAATGATTGTTCAGACGGTTGAAGTGGTTAAGGGAATTAGAGAGCGACTTCGAGTTGCGCAGGATCGACATCGTCATTGGGCGGACCAGCATCGTAGGCCATTAAAGTTCTCCGTTGGGGACCACGTATTCTTGCGGATCTCACCTACTCGTGGGGTCATTAGATTTGGCGTTCGCGGGAAATTGAGTCCGCGGTACGTGGGCCCATTTGTTATCCTTGATCGGATAGGCGATGTTGCTTATCGTTTATCCCTCCCACCTTCGTTACGAGAGGTGCATGACGTGTTTCATGTATCTCAATTACGTAGGTATGTATCAGACCCAAGTCATGTCCTCGATCATTCGGAGCTGGTTGTTGGTACCAACCTGTCTTACGAGGAACAGCCTGTGTCTATTTTGGACCGAAGAGAGAAGATACTCAAGAACCGAACAATTAGTCTTGTCCGTGTTGCATGGGGTCATCACTCCTTAGGAGAGTCAACGTGGGAACGTGAGGATGATATCCGATCACGGTATCCACACCTATTTGACTCACCAGGTATATCTCTTTCTGTATACCTTGATTGTCCTGATTCTTCATGCTTATCACCTTATGGGTAGAATTGCTTGATATCGTAGATTGATGAATTTACATATATAGTACTTGCTTTTGATATGGTAAAATAATTACTTGCTCACTAAAAATTGTTTGTATTAGTTTAGCTCCGATATTTCTACCAGCTTGGATTTGAAATTCCGAGGACGAAATTTTTCTAAGGTGGGTAGAGATGTCACTCCCCGTTCCCGGAATGCATATTTTTATACATGTACAATTCATGTATACTTATTTAGTATTTATCATGTATTATTCTGTATTTAAATTCCCATGATTTTATGTTAATTATCTGCACTTTAATTTTCATGTTAATTAATTTTCCTGCAATTTTAATTGTCTGTATTTTATTTCCTGCAATCTATTTCTGTATTTTATTTCCCGCTTTAATCTTCTGTTTACCTTCGGGTTGGCCTTGGCCGAACCCCCACGAACCCGGCCCATTAGCTCCCACCTACCACCCCCTTTACTATTTAAAGCTCCCCTCTCCATTCTCTCTCCTCATAACTTCATTCTCACCATTACTTCTTCTTCTTCCTCCCATTACTCTCCACCACCTACCAGCAGCAGGAGAAGGCAAGTGCAAACTTGCTTCTCAATCATCCATTTTTATGGTTCTTTTGCCTTCTTCTTGTGATTCCAAGAGAGATTAGTTCTTAGCATTTTTGATTTCTATGGCTTGTTTTCTCTAGATCTAAGTTGTAGTATTTCAGCTGCTCATGGGTTTTAAATCCACCAACTTAGCGTATTTTCGGATCAGAGAGTTCATGTGGTAGAACTGCTCATTAGTCACGCACACGTCTCTACGTGTTTGCGTGTATTTCTCAGTCACGCTCGCGTTTATTTGCGTGTATTTCTCAGTCACGCTCGTGTTTGCGTGCGTGTATTTCTCAGTCACGCTCGCGTTTGTGTGCGTGTATTTTCAGTCACACACACGTCTCTGCGTGTCTGCGTGTATTTTCAGTCACGCACACGTCTCTGCGTGTCTGCGTGTATTTTCAGTCACGCTCACGTTCTCATGAGCGTACGTGTATTTTCAGTCACGCTCACGTTCTCATAAGCGTGCGTGTATTTTCAGTCATGCACACACCCATGAGTGCGTGGATTTTTAGTCACGCACATGTCCACGAGTGCGTGCGTAGATTTCTTATCATTTCCCACACTCACACTGTGCATGCCAACATGAACCATTTTTCGTGCTCACTCTGACTAGACTTGTTGGCGTGACTTTTGGCCTTAGCTTAGACTTGCTGGCGTGACTTTTAACCAGGGTGTTTTTATTTGTCCTATAATTATTCATTTAATGATGGCATGATAATTCTTATATTATATCCTTACGCCTTTTGGCGTGAACTTGATAAAATCATGACATGTTAATATTGTAAATATTGATTGTTGTGTAGAATGTGTCATATGTCTTGATTGATCCCTGGATACCCAGATTTACTGGAACTTAACTCTGAGGAGTTACAGACTCGACCCCGTGTAATGCTAATCGACTTTCATGCCTTGATACCATTAATAATAATGGTTATCTTTACTAAAATTGATCATGCGTTTCTAGTTGGAACTAAGAGACTGGCTAGTCGTCTTATTGAATGAAATGAATGAGACACTTTCATGTAATAAACTATTGTACTCGATTAGCCAATCCCGAATATTGGCATACAGGCACATGCAGGTTTCAAATTATTTATTTATCTATTTTACAAAAATAGCATATGTACTTTATGGTCAAGGCATGATTACTCCGTGGTTAGACTTGATTGTTGCATCACGCTATGTAAAACCTACAACCTAGCCGCACGGATATCGTTGTAGAGTTGTGCATATCGTACCCCGTACGAAAGTACTCATTTGAACGACCATGATCCACGGCATAGAACTTCACTCAACGTAGAGACTATTAAGTTAAATAAAATAATGATGGCATGGAGAGAATGGATTCCCGAGTTCTTACATGGCAGCCCCCTTGGGACTATTAAGTGCCCAACGGGCCGGCTGGTTCCCACAGATACTGTAAATCTGTCACACGGGCAGGGAACGGTATCTGCTTTTATTATTGTACATGTTATAACGGCGGGCGTCCCGCTGGGACTCGTCTAACTACATGATTGGCGCAATTGATTGATTGGATAGACTAGCCTTGCTCGCACATAGTAAGAACTGAGGAATCCCTAATTGTATAATTCTAGGATAATTTGGGACTCACAATAGCAAGCCGTAGTAGTTGATTGGCCGTTCAAGATGATTTGTTTGTGTACTGTACCTACTCTGTTGCCTAACTGAGATGATCAGAATGTCAGGACATGACGGGCTAACTTCTGTCCTTGTTTGGTTGGGAGGTTGGTTCGAAGTGTCGTGATGTTATGTGAATCCTAGTGGGAAGCAGAGATCTATTACTATATTCTCTTACTTACTGGTTTAGTCCTTCATATCGTCCTTCCTTGTGGTACTTGCTATTAGAGGTCTAACCTCTCTGGTTTTGCATGGCCAGATTTAGAGCCGGTCCCCGAGGATCCAGCTTACTTCTACCTCCAAGATGGTCAATACTAGAGGGATGATCGCAGGAGGACTCGAGTGGGTTTCCTTACTTCACCGCTCGTTTTGTCATCTACTTTATACTTAGCCGTTTGGCATCGACATGTTGGTCGGATTGTCTTGCTCTTACTTTTGCATAATTGTAACTAAAGTCAGACTGCAGCTGACAACAATTGTGTATATTTTGCTATACCATCTGGCTATGTTTTGTAAAGCCAGATCTCCAGAACATTTTGACTGAGCGTTTGGGACGCCTTACTGCTTCATCTTACATGTTCTTTATTATTGTTTATTATTTGAATGATTGAGACAATAGATGTGAAATGACCATAGTAAGACTTTCATGTAGTATGCACCCCCTCGTCTGGTTAGACAGCATTGATCGTATTATACGGTATTCATCTACCCGTAATACGTAGCTGGCTGAGTCATTCCCCCACTCTTCAGTATTCTGGTTCTGGGGCGTGACACACCATGTTACTACCGACCTGAGTAATCTCTCAACTCAAGCTCCTTATTCAGGGAATGACGATGTTGTGATTGGCAATGGCACAAGACTTCCTATTTTGTATATTGGTTCTACATCTCTACACACTTCTTCACATACTTTCTCACTTCAGAATATGCTTTGTGTTCCTACCATGCTAAAAATCTTATTTCTTTTTCTCAATTTTGCAAATCTAATGATACATCCATCGAATTCTTACCCTTTTCATTTCGTATAAAGGATATTCGTACGGGGGCAACACTTTTACAAGGACAAACTAAGAATGGTGTGTATGAATGACCGGTCAGTTCACTCAAGTCTTCTTCACTGGTAGCTTTCTCTATGTCAATACCACTTCGTCCTAGTGGCATCATCGCTTAGGTCATCCATCACCGACAATCCTTAGACATATTATGTTTGACTTTCAATTGCAAGTCGCAAGTCCATCATCTTTGTATTTCAATTGCAATGCATGTCAATGCAATAAAAGTCATAAGTTATCTTTCTATGTTTCCACTATTGTTTCAACTTCCCCACTAGAAATAATATTTTTCGATGTGTTACCTCTCTTATGTTATTTTTGTCGATCATTTTACAAAATAAATATGGCTATATCCACTTAAAAGAAAATCTGATACTTATGACATTTTTATCCGCTTCAAATCACTCGTAGAGAACTAATTCAATAAATTTTTTTATCACGCTCTATTCTGACAATGGGGGAAAATATTGAGCACTTTCATTATATCTCAGTTCTAGTGGGGTATCTCATTTAACCTCACTCACATGCACAACAATGGGCATTCTGAATGACATCATCGTCATATTGTATAAATAGGCTTATCACTCCTCTCGCATGCATCCATGGACTTGTCATATTGGTCATATGCATTCTCCACTGTTGTTTATCTCATTAATCGTCTACCCACTCCTACACTTCAACTTTCTATCACCATATGCAAAACTCTTTGGCACATCTCCCAACTACTCTAAAATACAAAGTTTTGGGTGTCTATACTATCCTTGGTTGCGTGCATGTTCATCTCACACACTATCTCCCCCTTCCACCCTTTATGTCTTTTTTGGTTATTCCTCTACCCAGAGTGCCTATCTCTGTCTTGATTCAGTTATCTCACGTCTCTACACATCTCGTCATGTTAAATTCGTCGAGTCAATTATGCCTTTTAAAACCAAGCAACTCAACCTTCCACGTCCTTCCTCTTCTACGTCCTGTGTTTGGATCTCTTTTGAGTCATCGTCTTCGGCCACCATCACACTATCTGTCAATCTAGTACCCATCTTTCAAACAAAATCCGATCAAGACTCCACAGCCATACCTACCACATTTATTATTCCATCCAAAAGTATCACTTTTACACCCAATTTGAGACTCGGCTCCAACTCCATCTTTACCCACCTCTCTACCCAAATGTCATCCCAAAACCTACCATCTGAATCCAACTCACCCATAACCCAATCTATCACGACCCATACCATGTTTAGGGACACGAGGATGTGGGTACGTCTAGCCTACGCTGGAGTGTCGACAGTAGAATGTTGTATAAGATATCTATATTATCTAACATCTATTAATAATGAATATAAACCTGTCATCTCCGTATGGAGGAATAATATGACATGTAAAGTGTATAACTCAATCACAGATCTAAGAAGATAAGCACGATATTAGAATAGATGCTAAGAAAGATAAAACTGAATATCAACAGAAGTCACAATTACAGGAGTCCAGGAGTTTTAAGGCAATTTGATACATGTCCTGATAAATATAACAGCTCAACTCATAAAAACCTAGAGACAAGGTCCAGTGTCACTCCCCATTCCCGAAATACATAAAATTTTGCTTTTTCCTGTATATGGTATCTGGTATCTGGCATCTGTATTTTGATTGCATGTATCATGTATTTGTAACTGACCATGGCATGAAACAGTATCTCATCGCGGATTAGTATGCCATCCCTTGTCCTTGTCTGGTTGTAGGTGTGGCTCACTACTTCGATGATAAAATTACTGGACCGTGTTGTGGTTAGGATTTTATTTAATTAATTGTATCATGCACCATTTAACATATCATTAGTCATATGGTTAGGTCATATTAGGGTTAGGGTTTAGTTGAACCAACCGATCCTACTATATATATTCTCTTTCTCTCTCCTCTCTCTCTCTCTCTCTCTCTCCTCATTCATTCTCATTTTTTTATTTCTTGTTATTTTTTGATATTATTAGTCTAGATTATTCATCTCTTTATTCTCTACAAGTTTTTTTCTTGAAGTTTTTTTTATTTTAATGGCTAGTTTTGTGTAGATCTAAGTTTCTAAAACTAGAATTTTATATATTTTCGTAGTTTTGATCTCTCAAACTTGGTTGTTTTCGAAAACTAGTTGTTTGTAGAGAATTTAATTTCATTCAATTTTGGCATTTGAACCGCTTGATTTCGACTTATTTTAAGGAAGTATAGCATTCCTTGAGCTCATGAGTTCCCTATGCACTTCAGTGCTAATTTTGGGAAGATGAACAGCCTGTACATGCACATTTGCACGTAGCCTGCATACCTTCCTGCGCAAACTGTACTGCGCACTTTCCTGTACTGTACTGCATACCTTCCTATACTGTACTGCATTGCACACCTTCCTACACTGTACTGCATTACGCAGACTGTACTGTGCACCTTCTGTACTGTACTACATTGTGCAGACTGCACTGTGTACTTTTCTGTACTGCACTGCATTGCGCAGACTGCACTACGCATTTTCTTGTACTGTGCTGCACACCAGCATGCATAGCCTACACAGCCTGGACATTTTCCTGTGCGTCACCTGTACTATTTCTCACTTTGTGCGCGCTTCGTGATCCAAGTGCATTGTGCCTTCTAGTACTCTTCCATCTTGTAACTTGTCCCTTGCTCCTGATTTGATGATTTGATATTTTATCTAGTTTTAATGAGTTTATTGATTTGACTTTGATTTTCTGTCCCGACCTAGTGTCCTATGAGAAGATCCAGACTATGTGTCCTTTGTGACTTCTGTGTCACGAGGGGTCCATGTGACTTTCTGACTTGACCGTTTTTTCAATTTGACCATGTTTCTGACTTGATTACCTGTATACGTACTGGTACCTTTTCTAAGTGTGTATTAAGATACAATATTAGTGTGCACTGCAGTGCTATTAATTAGTGCACTGAGGTGTGACTCTTCGTGCCAATACATGCATCCTCTCCAGCACAGTCATGGTAATTGGTCAGTAATATTGAAATGGTATATTGATTATTTGTTTGATGCATTACACTAAGCATGGATCTAGATGTGGAACCCTTTGAGCCAGATGTGGATTTATACTTAGGGTACACGTAGTATGGTACGACATTTAGGAGGATGATCATGTGACCACGACATGTGATTCTAAGATCAACATAAGGTTAATCTAAGCAACTTAAATTGGTAGAAGCATTGGAAGTGAATAAAATCTCGAGATCGTACGTTACCAACCACCCCAGGTCCTGTCCCGATGTGTCGGGTTGGCCACCACAGATACGGTTTCATCCGCCTATAGTGGATGACTCCTACGTGCTATGTGTTATATGTTCTAGTACGGTAGCCTTATGGAGGACCGGAGCATAATCAATGTGCTAAGTGTATATCTATCTATATATAATGGATTTGCTAGCCCTGCTTGGATACGATATAATATGGATTTCTATATATTTGCATTACTGGGATAACCCAGGAAAATCATAGAAAGTCGTAGGTTTGGTTGGCCGCTTATAAACTGACTTACTTGTGATATGTTTCTTCTGTTAGTAATTGAGAAGCATGGACTATCGTGGTACGTGGTCCAACTCATGTCCTTGTTTGGTTGTTGGATTGGGCTATTGTGCTGCGATAGACTATGGAACGAGGTTACGACCGAAAGCCCATAACTTGACCATGGTTATAGGAGGTATCTTATCACGTCATGATATTGGCACCGTTTGTCTTTGTTTGGTTGTAAGGGTGCTGTATGGTCGCGATGATAAGTTATAATCCTATAACTAATGAGCCAGGTCTTATCTATTATGTTTAGGTTTTGTCTTATTCATTATGTGCTCCCTTGTGGTATTTAATCAAATAGCAGTTCCATTTAATTGATAAAAACTATAAAGCAGTAATAAAGAGAATACTATATGCGATGAAGAAAACATGCCTAAGGCAATAGTGTAATAGAAGAAACAGGCAATATAAACTGGAAATGTAATCTGTGCGAGCAAGTAATAGAAGAGGAACTACCATATTAGAGATAAGCAATGTTACTGATGAACTGAGTATGAAACTATAATAGACAATGTGTTTTGGAATACAAATTAGATATGTGATCGGCTTGGGAGATTCAATAATTCACACTAAGGAAGACTAGCTCAACCATACGTGCAATGTATGATAGCTAGTAGCTAATTATTTACACTACTTGTCGATAGTTCTTGATCACATATCTAACTAGTATTTCTCCCGTCCCGACTGATATGATGGATCCAACCATGACACGTTACTAGCCAATGTATTCCTGTAACACCCAGATTCTGGAATGAGGGTATTTTTGAAATTTTGTATTTATAATTATTATTTATTTGTATTTAAATCACATTATGATTTTGTTGATTTTTAATCAATTTAAAACTGTTTTAAGTCATGGCTTATGATTTTGATGCCTTGCTAGTGTAACCTGAGAGACTGTCTTGTTGACACAAAGTCACAGTCAACCAAATATTGATAACATTGACTAAATAATACTTGTGATAATTTAATAAGACACACGACGACTTTATTTTGCTCAAGCCAGATGACAGCTCAGACGACAGCTCAGTTGTACAAATACCAGTCGTTTTCGCGTCTGTACTTTTATATTTTATTGAGTCTAGAATGATTGTAAGCTGAGTTATGCTGGGCTCTTGAGACTCAACCCACAACCTATCCAAAGCCCATAAAGCTCCACATCCAAACTTAGCCCATTCCACCCTTGGACCAGTTCTGTGCTCTGGAGACAGAGTTCGGGCCGAACTCTGCCTCCACACAGAGTTCTGGCCGAATTCTGTCCCCTAAAAATCAGCACCCTAATTTTTAGGGTTGGCTGGTTGCTAGTTGTCCAACGGCCAAATTTTTGAAAATTCCTACCAGAATTCTGGCCGAATTCTGCCTGTTAAAAACCTATAAATAGGCCAAGAATTCTCTCATTTTCAATCATCCAATCTTCTCTTCTCTTCTCTCTTAAGCTCAATATAAGCCATACCCTTCTCATCTACTAGCCACAAGTTTCCTAAGTCTCGAGTGCTCAGCATCTCTCAGTTAGGAGTCTTGTGCAAGAGTTCAAGAAGTCGCTTGGAAAATTTCAAGCATCACCACTGCGATCCATTGTAAAGAAGTTGACGTGCTTTTCTGAAATAAAGGCACGGGGTGTAACTACTATTTCACAAATAGTGGATTTAATCCTGAGCTAGAGTTCTTAGGCCTGGACTAGTCCTCCACGAGGGAAACCAGGTTAAAATCGGCTGTGTTTGCATATGCTTTCTAGCTCCTTATTTATTTTTCGCATTTACTCTGATTATTTTTAGATCGTGAAAGAGTTGATTTTTTAATTGGTTATTATTGCTATAACTCTATTCACCCCCCTCTAGAGTTGCCATCTGTTCTTCAATTGGTATCAGAGCTCTGTTCTCTTTACAAGGATTTACATCCTAGAGCTGATCCATGGCAACCACACAATCCTTGATTTCCAATCACGGTGAAGGACAGTCCACTCATAGGCCTCCCCTATTTGATGGAACCAACTACACGTATTGGAAAACAAGGATGAGTTTTTATCTCAAGTCGCTAGACTTTGACCTGTGGACTATCGTTACTGACGGTTACAAAAAGCCCGCCAGAATAGTTATCAATGGCGATCTCGTTGAGAAATCACATGACAAATATTCTGACGAGGAGAAGAAACAGGCAAGTCTAGACGCGAGAGCTATTAATGCTTTATTCTGTGCTATAGACAGGAATGAGTTCAACAGGGTATCCACATGCACCACATCCCATGAAGTATGGAAGCTTCTAGAAGTGACGCATGAAGGAACCACCCAAGTCAAGGAATCAAAGATAAGCCGTCTCACTCAAGAATACGAGGCCTTCAAGATGAAGCCAAACGAGACGATCATGCAAATGTTCACAAGATTCCTCGACATCATCAACCCCATGTCTTCGCTTGGGAAGCAATATTCAAATCACGAGAAGATTCGCAAGCTACTTAGAGGGCTACCAAAAGTTTGGAACCCTAAGGTGACAGCCATCGTAGAAGGAAATGATCTCACAACCATGTCTATGGAGACCTTGATGGGAAAGCTAATGACTCATGAGCTTGACCTCAAGGACTTCGAAGAGCCTGCTCCTAAGGCTAAGGAGATCGCACTCAAAGCTCACCGACGGAGGGCTGAACCCGAAGAGACGGATGATGACAACTCAGAAGATGATGATCAAGCCCTCATGGTTCGCAACTTCAAGAAATTCCTTCGCTTCAATCAAAGAAAGAAGGAACCACAAGAAGATGAAGAAGAAGAGCCTACTTGCTACGGTTGCAAGAAGACGGGACATGTCCGAAAAGACTGTCCATTCTTAAAGAAAAGCAACCACTATAAGAAGCCACACAAGAAGACCTCTTCAAAGAAATATGCCAACACAAGCATTTGGCATGAAAGCGAAGCTAGTGACTCCGAGGAAGAAAAGAACTCTCCTCAAGATATGGCTAATATGTGCCTAATGGCGACGTCCGACAAGGTATCAAACGAAACTCTTGACGACTTCACTTTTGATGAACTTGGTGATGCTTTCACCGATTTACTTAGTGACCATAAAAAGGTCATTGGTAAATACAAACAAGCCAAGGACAAAATCAAAAGTCATGAAGTCGAAATACAAAGACTTTCTCTATTACTTGATAATATTAGAGACACTACACCCACGGATGTCACTGATGAGGTATCTAAGCTTAAAATAAGCTTACATGATGCCGAGGCACGTATTGAGCAACAAACACAAGAAATCACAACACTCAACACGGAGCTTGCAGAAGAAAAGAATAGACATAAGATTACTATTACTAAGATGCATGGTTTGAATGCTAAGATTACTGAATTGCAAGCTATCTCTAAGAAACTAGAGACTAAATTGGGAAAACAGGTTGCTCAACCTCAAATCCAATCACATGAGACACACACAAAGCATGACACAACTCATACTAGTCAACCACGTCATCCTCATGTTGCTCACAATCATGCTTACATGTACACACACTTTCACAAACCACATGCACGTAGAAATAATCATCATATGTCACATAAACATCATGCTACACATAGATACAGTCATCACCATGTTGCACAAAGACACAATCAACATCACTCCATATATAGACAATCTCATCATGCCATGCTATATAGATAACATCATTATGCCATGCCATATCAACAATATTACTATGCCACTCCACATAATCATCATCACCATGCTGAATCTACATATCATCACACTTTTCCTCATTACTCTGCGTATAGACATCATCAGCATGCTCCAAATGTAAATAGGAATGTTACATGTACTTATTATGGTTTACATGGACACATCTCACCACAATGTAAAATTAGAAGATTAGTAGATAGAAAGATATATGCATAGTTTCCAAAAACTAACTCTTCAGGACCCTCAAGAACTTGGGTACCAAAGGTCACATATACTCTTGATGTAGGTGGACCTTCCCTCCTCAACTAAGAGTAAGTGGATTCTCGATAGTGGATGCTCGCGACATATGACGGGAGACGCACATCTTTTTGCATCACTATCGATGAAGAGAGAAGGATATGTATCCTTCGGTAATAACCTAAAAGGTTATATTATAGGTAATGGTATTATTGGCTATCCTCCCTCTCCCGTAATAAAGGATGTCTGCCTAGTGACCGAGTTAAAGCATAACTTGCTCAGCATCAGTCATCTTGCTGACCATGGTTATGACATTAACTTTGGACAAAACAAATGCCTTATCTATGATAGGTCAACAGGAGACATTGCTTTTGAAGGGGTAAGAGAGGATAATATTTATATTTTCTATTTGTCTGGAAATACTAACAATGCAGGTAGATGCCTATATGCTCATAAAGATGAACGACTACTATGGCACCAGTGTCTTGGTCATGCCAATATGGATACCATATCCAGGCTTCGACCAAGAAGCTAGTTAGAGGCTTGCCCGACATCACATTCAAAAAGGACACCGTATGTGTCGAATGTGAGTTGAATAAGGCAACCAAGTCATCTTTTCATTCCATAAACTCTGTAAGCACTACTAGACCCCTGCAACTACTCCATATGGATTTATTTGGTCCTAGTAGAGTAGCCAGTCTTGGGGAAAAACTCTATGCATTTGTTATTGTTGATGACTTTTCAAGATTTACTTGGGTTTTCTTTCTTACTTATAAAAGTGATGCTATTTCAATTTTTAAGATTTTTGTCAAGAAAGTTCAAAACGAAAAAGGCTACATGATTACTCGAATCCGAAGTGATCATGGAGGCGAGTTCAAAAATTCTGATTTTGAAAAGTTTTGTGATTCCAATGGTTTTGATCATGAGTTTTCTTGTCCAAGAACTCCCCAACAAAATGGTATTGTGGAGCGGAAGAATAGGACTCTTGGCGATATGGCTAGAGTCATGTTGAGTAAGTTTTCACTTCCGAAATACTTTTGGGCTGAAGCTGTCAGTACAGCATGCCACATTTTAAATAGGGTACTTATTCGTCCTATTACGAAGAAAACACCCTATGATCTTTGGTTCGGAAGAACCCCAAATGTTTCTTATTTTAGAGTTTTTGGCTGTAGATGTTTTATCCTTAACACCAAAGACAACTTAGGCAAATTCGATGCCAAAGCTGACGATGGTATTTTCCTTGGCTATGCTGCCAAGAGTAAGGGATATAGAGTTTTTAACAAACGCTCATTAATTGTGGAAGAGTCTACCAATGTGACTTTTGATGAAGATAACAGTGCAGCAGCTACTCTTGATGATGATGTTGAGCCATCAACGTCTACTCCAATGAACACCACAACCGAAACAAATTCTCTGGAAAGCTTGTCTAAGAAATTCTCTTTCAAGCTATCACATCCAGAAAATTTGGTAATCGGTGAGGTTTCACGAGGAGTAACTACTAGGTCATCATTAAGAGACTCTATTGCTAGTACTGCCTTTATTTCACAAATTGAGCCTAAAAATATTTTAGAAGCTTTCAATGATGAATTTTGGATTTCTGCTATGCAAGAGGAACTCAACCAATTCGAGAGGAGCCAAGTATGGGAACTTGTTCCTAGACCGGCTAATCACTCGATTATTGGTACTAAATGGGTTTTTAGAAACAAAGTGAATGAAGATGATTCAGTCACACGCAACAAAGCTCGTATAGTAGCCCAAGGATACAACCAAGAGGAAGGTATCGACTACGATGAGACGTATGCTCCTGTTGCTAGATTAGAATCCATTCGGATGCTTTGTGTATTTGCAAAATTTCAAAATTTCAAAATATTTCAAATGGATGTTAAAAGTGCTTTCATGAATGGTTTTATTAAGGAGGAAGTTTATATAAAACAACTCCCTGGTTTTGAAAATCACAAATTTCTCGACCACGTGTTCAAGCTAAAGAAAGCGCTATATGGCCTCAAACAAGCCCCTAGAGCTTGGTATGAACGGCTAAGCAACTTTTTGCTTGAGAAAGGTTTTTCAAAAGGGAAAATTGACACTACACTGTTCATAAAATCTTTCAAAGACACTATTATGTTAGTACAAATATATATAGATGATATTATTTTTGGTTCTACTGATGAAACCCTTTGTCAAGATTTTGCCAAGTATATACAGACCGAGTTTGAGATGAGCATGATGGGAGAGCTCAACTAATTTTTTGGGCTGTAAGTCAAACAAATGTCAAATGAAACCTTCATCTGTCAGTCGAAGTATACAAAGGACATGCTGAAAAAATTCGACCTTGATAACGTCAAACCAATCAGCACTCCTATGGCTACTTCAACCAAACTTGAACCAGATGATAGCGACAAACCCGTAGATCAACGTAAGTATCGAGGTATAATTGGCAATTTACTCTATCTTACTGCTAGTCGCCCTGATATAATGTTTAGCGTTTGCCTGTGTGCTAGATATCAAGCTAATCCTAAGGAATCACACATGACCGCGGTTAAGCGTATCTTTCGATACCTTAAGGGTACGGTTACAGTGGGCCTATGGTATCCCAAGTCAACATCATTTGACCTCATTAGTTATTCTGATGCTGACTTCGCCGTAAAAGTACGAGCGGCACGTGTCATTTATTAGGAAAGGCTTTAGTCTCTTGGTTTAGCAAGAAGCAAAATTCTGTCGTACTATCCACAACAGAAGCTGAATACATCGCAGCTGGGCGTTGTTGTGCACAAATTCTGTGGATGAAGCAAACCCTTGGAGACTATAATTTATCTTTCATGTATATTCCTATCTTTTGTGACAACACTAGTGCAATAAATCTTACTAAGAACCCCATTTGTCACTCACGCACGAAGCACATTGAGATACGACACCACTTTTTGCGTGATCATCAGCAAAATGGCACGATTAACTTAGAGTTTATTGACACTGATCATCAGTTAGCAGACTTCTTCACTAAACCATTATCCGAAGAGCGCTTCAATTTTCTTTGTCGTGAACTTGGAATTTTAGATGAAGCTGTTATAAATTAAAAATAAACCTGCGTAAATATCGAATATATTGTGATTCTCTTATGATGAACTTGCTATAGGTACAAGCCGAAAGGGTCCTTCTGACAACAAGGCGTAAAAGCCTAAGCGACACGGTGCACTAGTCCTCAGGACTACCGCTAGCTGGGATCCGGCCCCTGCAGCTAACCCATGGTAGTTTCAAAATATTGAATTATGATATAAGTCCTTGTTTATTATATGGTTCATTTTTATTTATCACTTGCTGAAATACTGAATTTTCAAACTTCATATTACGGCTTTGAACTCACTACTTATCTATTTACTTATTGGATCCTTCTTTGTTCTTAAACTCTTGTAGTATATTGGTTTTTATCTTCACTTAACCAATTTTTGACTCAACTCAGCCTGATTTCAGTTCTGTCCCCAGGAACCGGAATTCGGGCCGAACTCTGCCCCTAACAGAGTTCGGGCCGAATTCGGCCCGCCTGTTCCAGAATCAGGAACAGGCTCAGCCGTTGATCTAATTGTTGTCCAATGGTCAAAAATTGACCCGACCAAGAGAAACCCTCCTCTTTATTTCGGTTTCTCTTCCCTCTTCTTCATTCTTACCATCTTTTCTACTTCTCCTACTCAAAATTCTCAAAACCCTAACCCTAGTTTCTCCTCTATTGGGCTCCATTCTTCCCCAAACTCAAGGAGAAGGCTTGGTTTTCAATTATCTTTCATAATCCTTCAATATATTGAGGTATAACTCCTTTCTTTTCTATATCTCAAATTTTTTTATTATCTATCTATTGTGTTATGGCTCCACGATTGCTTAACCGTAGGAAGAGACTTCGAAATGAGGGTGCGTCCTCGTCGAATGCTCCTCCTCCCGTTGAGCCGCCCGTTGCACCACCCGTTGCACCGACAATTGAACAACCAACCCATCCGTTGTTCAATCCTTCTCGTCCATGTGATCCAAACACTTTCGACGACCAAATTTTTATATCACTAGACGCATCCAATGAATGGTTTAGCAATTTTTGGACACGTCCGGTGTTTGCGGGACACCCCATAAACTTCACAATTTTCTCACAATATGATGCACTCTTTAATGACCTCTATCTTGATAAACTCGTTACTTCTAATTTGGTCATTTATCGTAGTGCCATATAAATGTTTTATTGCAATTTGACTCATGATGATACTCGTATCTATTCACGTGTTGCGGGTATTGATATCTCATTTGATGATTTTGAATTAGCTGAATATCTTGAACTTCAAGAGCCAAATTCTTGGGAAAAGCTTGTTGAAGCTAGATCCTTTATTTTTCCCGAAGGGATTTCTCTAGAGAGCTTCAAGGACGACCTGTGTAGCCCTAACACACGTCCTCGTAAGCTCTTGGCAAAGTATCTTAATCCTTATTTCTATGAGCTTCATCGGATCATTTTTAACACTATTCTACCCAAAGCGGGTTCTACCGATGAAGTCACTTATTTTGAGATTTCAGCTTTGTACCATCTCCACTTCCATGTTCCCTTTAACCTCCCACGCACAATGATGGATTGGATGATCAACTGTAGGAAGAAACCAAGATCTTTGGTTTATGCCTTATATCTTCCGATGATCTTTCGTGCGTTCCATGTACCCCTTGATGAGTGTCCATTCTTGTTTGCCCCTGCCTTTCTCTCCAAGGCAAGGAGGCTTCATGTGGCCGTCGGCTCCCCGGTCGTGTCTGAGCATTCTGAGGATGAGCCGGATGCCCCTCCTCTCGGACAGGATCCTCCTCCTCCTCCTACCACTCTCGAGTCTATTCAGACCATGCTCCGAGATCATTTTTCTTTGGAGGACGATCGTTGGACTCAGCTGGATTATCGGACCACATTGCAGATGAGTGCTATCAGCAACTCGCTGCATGACATCCGATATTCCATGTCTCGCCATCCTACCATGCCCACTCCTATGGAGCGAGATTTCGATCGTGAAGGCTTTCGTATTGATGACCCTTGGGTTCGTCGCTACATGGATCTGGACTCGACTTTTGTGGACCCACATCTCTCCTTTACTGATCCATCGGATGACGCTGGGCCGTCTCGTGCTTGTTGATGGTTTTGGACTACTACTTGAGGCTGCTACTAGAGATCTTAGATTATTTTTTTTGCTTTCTGCTTTAGTTACTTTTATGTACTTGGTTTGTAGTAGACTTATTATGCTTTATGTTTTTGAGACATTGTTCTATTATTAGTTTCTATGACTCTTGGTCATTATCTTATTCTATATGCAGTTTCTTCTCCTTTACGTGTGTTTTGCCTGTTATCATTTATTTGTCTCATATTGCTAAATGCCAAAAGGGGGAGTTATGTGTATATTCTGTTTCTGTTTGGTTTATATGTGCTCTTGGAAGAATGTTATTAACAGGACAATAGAGATTAACAACATTGTTTATGGGGGAGCTACTCTTAAGCTCGGTACTTATTATGGGGGAGCTATGTCGTTACATGTGTCCAGGTATGGATATTGAATATACAACTATTATTTTGTCAATTATCAATATGGGAGAGATTGTTGACACAAAGTCACAGTCAATCAAATATTGATAACATTGACTAAATAATACTTGTGATAATTCAATAAGACACACGACGACTTTATTCTGCTCAAGCCAGACGACAGCTCAGTTGTGCAAATATCAGTCATTTTCACGTCTGTACTTTTATATTTTATTGAGTCTAGAATGATTGTAAGCTGAGTTATGCTAGGCTCTTGAGACTCAACCCACAACCTATCCAAAGCCTATAAAGCTCCACATCCAAACTTAGCCTATTCCACCCTTGGACCAGTTCTGTGCTCTGGAGACAGAGTTCGGGCCGAACTCTGCCTCCACACAGAGTTCGGGCCGAACTCTGTCCCCTAAAAATCAGCACCCTAATTTTTAGGTTGGCTGGTTGCTAGTTGTCCAACGACCAAACTTTTGAAAATTCCTACCAGAATTCTGGCCAAATTCTGCCTGTTAAAAACCTATAAATAGGCCAAGAATTCTCTCATTTTCAATCATCCAATCTTCTCTTCTCTTCTCTCTTAAGCTCAATATAAGCCATACCCTTCTCATCTACTAGCCACAAGTTTTCTAAGTCTCGAGTGCTCAGTATCTCTCAGTTAGGAGTCTTGTGCAAGAGTTCAAGAAGTCGCTTGAAAAATTCCAAGCATCGCCACTGCGATCCATTGTAAAGAAGTTGACGTGCTCTTCTGAAGTAAAGGCACGGGGTGTAACTACTATTTCACAAATAGTAGATTTAATCCTGAGCTAGAGTTCTCAGGCCTAGACTAGTCCTCCACGAGGGAAACCAGGTTAAAATTGGCTGCGTTTGCGTATGCTCTCTTGCTCCTTATTTATTTTCCGCATTTACTCTGATTATTTTTAGATCGTGAAAGAGTTGATTTTTTAATTGGTTATTATTGCTATAACTCTATTCACCCCCCTCTAGAGTTTCCATCTGTTCTTCATGTCTGACCTAGAGCCTGACCATGTCATTAGGATAATTTATTTCTACTTTTTAGCATGAGGGTATTTTGGTCATTTGGCCTCCTTGAATTATTTTATGAATTATAACATTGGTGATTGTTAATTTGACTTTTGACTAGCTGTGACTTAAGAGACTGTCCTAGATTTTGACCTTGACTTTAGTGACTTAGTTAACATGGTATGGACCCTAATCTAACTCAAGTTGGTCTTGGTTGACTTAAGTTGGCTAAGTTTCATGAAGAGAATAGGAGAATTTTTGCATTGGACCAAAGGCTAAGGACTTGAGCTAGTTAGCTAGTGCAACTTGGCCCATAGCCCATTAGTGAAACCCTAACCCTAATTCTTTTCTTTATGACCAGCCACAAGGTCATTTCCTTCCCTATAAATAATCTCCTAATTGGTTCTTACCTCTTTTGTATTAAAAGAGCACATAGAAAAAAGAAAGGTTTGTCTATTCTTCCCCATTCCATAGATTCTCCATTTTAAATCTTTTTCCACTCTAGTTTCTTGCATTAAAGCCTAATACCCTTCTATTTCCTGTTTATGGAGAGTAATCCCAGATTTTGAGCAATTTGGGGATCCGAGCTAGCAAGAAGGAACACTTCATTTTGGGACTTTTCTTACTATTTGCACATATAGGTAAAAGCCCTTTAAATTGCATTATTATTTTGATTTCTTTACATATTAGGCTAGGTCTAGGTGTCCCCTAGCTGTCCCTGAAGTTTGGGTCAATTTCGTGTCCGTTTGGTGTCCGTATCGGATTCGTGTCATAAGTGTTGTGTAGGTGTTTGATTAAATGCCTCTAAGGATTTTATTTTTGATTTTTGTAAAACAAATTATATGAAATTGTTGATCTATATGTGTATACTAACTTTTGTGAAGACTGAGTCGTGTTTGGTGTCGATTTCGTGTCGTAATTTGTGCTGGACACGCAGCACGGGGGCTCGGTCGGGTGCCCTGCTGCCCGTGTCCGATTTCTCATTGGACACGACACTTTGTGACACCAAAATTGGTGTGTACGTGGCCCTAGTGACTGACAGGACTCCTACAAAATTTCGTGGGTCCTCGTTCAGTGTACACGAAGAAATCATTGCTGCACTGGTTTTTTACTGACACGTGCGAACCCGTTTTTGCGCTCTGATATGCGCTGATTGACACGACACGACACACATTAGACACGATACAGACACTTCATCACGAATCCCTACTGTAATACCTAGTTTTTCAGAAGAGGGTAATTTTGAAATTTTGTAATTATAATTATTATTTAGTGATATTTATTTCATATTATAATTTTTAGTGATTTTTAATTATTTTTAAACTATTCAAATTTATGACTTGTGATTTTTTGTGTTTTGCTAGTGAAACAGTAGAGACTGCCTACCCTAGAGCCTAGCCATGTGATTAGGGTATTTTTGACATTTTTAGGATTATTTGAATTTATTAGAATTTATTTAAATTTATGGGAATTTTTAGAAATTATTTTGGAATTGTTTGAATGAGGGTTGACTAGGTTGACTTTGACTAGCTTTGACTTTGTGACCTAACCCTAGTTGAGTTTGGACTTGTTTAGGTTACGCAACCCTAGTTAGACTAGAGTTGACCCATGGTTTGGTTATTTGACTCAAGTTAGATCATTTAAGTCATAAGCCATGACTTGTGATTAAGCATTAAATCAATAACTAGCCAAATAGGCCCAAAGCCCATTAACTAGTGCCTAACCCTAACCCTAACACTATTTGTCCAGCCACTACACCCATTGGGAAACCCCCTCCTATAAATATTCTCCTCCATTTAGGGCTAGCCTCATTAGGAAAGAGCAAGCTTAGAAAGAGGTATTTTCCCTACTTCAAAAATCCCTAGAAAATCCACTTTAACTCCTTTTTAATCCAAACAAATTGCAATAGGTTCTAATTGTTGTTTTCTTGCTGTTGGAATTGGTTATTCTCAGTTTTCTATCAATTTGAAGGAGTTTGGTGGCTTTTAGGAATCCTCATTCAAAGGGGTCTTTGTGTTGGAGAACACCATAGGTAAAATCCTAATCCACCTATTTAAATTTGGTTTTAATTGCATGGATGCCTAGCCCTAAGTACCCTGACCTTGTAGGAATAGGATTTGGTGGAATTTGTGTCCTGTACGTGTCCGTATCGGACACGTATCAGTGACAGCCATAGGTGTTTGACGAAATGTCTCAATGGACATTTCGTTCTAATTTTGCAAAACTTTTTGAATAGCAAAGTGTATTTTTGTGTCGCTTATCCATTTCTTTAGCTCTGAGCTTGATTCGTGTTTGTGTCGTGTCATTTTGGACACGCGTGCACACGTTTTGGACACGCGTGCGCGCTGCAACAGTTCTTCCCTGCTGTTCGGGCCTCCTACAGGAGACGACACTGGATGGTTCGACACGAAATTTTGTGGACACTAGGGGGCATGCACTGACATCATGCCCCCAAAATTTTACTAGGTTTCGTGGTCGAGTTGGAGAGAAATCAGTCGTGCACTAATTTCTCACTGTTCTGCGCACAGTTTTAATTAGCCACTGATACGGCCTTTTATCTTTGGACACGACACGCGAGGACACGAATCAGGGTGACACACACCTAGCTGGACACTAGGCGTACCTACTGACACGTGCATGTGACCCCATTCGTGTCGTGTCGGGTGCACGACACGCGTGCACCTGTGCACGACGCAGTACACAGTGCAGTGTCTGTGTGTGCACTGTTGCGTGATTTCACTACAACAAAAAACCCTTTTAATGACGGCTAAAAAGCGTCATTAATGACGAACCATGACGCTTTTTTTTCCACAGCAACCGTCATGAAAACGGGTGTTATAAATGTTTTTTAAAAGCGTCATAAAATAACCGTCATGAATAGTTTCTATAAAAACGTTATGAATAGTTAATATATAGTGCACAATTCGGGACATTTGTAAAACGTTATGAATAGATAATATGTATAGGCTCAATACAGCACATTTATAACACTTTATACAATTCAAATTAGCATATCCAAATCAGTCCATATAATTGTCAGGCCTAAAAATCAAATTAACATTATATATCACCATCTTTATTACATTTCTCAAAATAGAGTACATATCAACATCTTCATTACATTCTCAAAATAGAATATCCAAATACATATATATATTTACAACTACGAAAATTGTCTACATCAAAACTTGGCCACATAACCAATAATCATAAAAAATCAACGACAGCCGGAACACCAGTGAAATCCTGAGAAAAAGAGAAGACAACCAAATTGTATGCATACTTCTGCGTCCAGGAACGAGCAGTATTTCATTATCCCACTATTTGAAGGAGTAGAAATAGATACTGATCTGGTATGACTTCCATGAAGAAGCTCTCTACTTGCATTCTTCAGAATAGACTCAAATATTCTAAGAAGTGGCTGCAAAAGTGAAACATTTGAAAGTTAATTCAAGGTGGTGGCTTTACTATAAGCCCTATAATGCATAGTTATCTGACCTTACTGATTTGATTCTCAAAAGGGACAAGTCCATCCGGTTCATCAGAAGATCAGAAATGGTACTTTTCACATACTGAACTGTAGCAGAGGGACCAAGTAAATTACTACTATCTTAGTTTGTTCCTGAAGTGAAATGAGCATTAGAGCAAAATCTGCACAAATTACATAAAATTGAAAAATAAATTAAAACCATAACATTATATGTTGAACAAATACAAAATCTCAAGACTAGCATCTTGGTTCCAACACAGTTCAAAAAATAATGTTAACAAAAATAAATAAATAAATAAATAAAATGCATCTATTTCAAGTGCTCAATAAAGATCTAATAAAATCCACTGGTGAATGCGACAACTATTAACTCCAGAACAGGTATTCCGATGGTTGAAGTGAACACAACAAATATTTCTAGACTAGTCTTATTGCTTCCAAAGGTTTCTAGAGACCAAATAGAAAATATAGCAGACCTCTGCAGATCAACATTAGAAACTAGCCAACAAAACCAATTTGTTAAACAAAAACAAAAATATTCAAAATTCAACTCCAAGATCAATACAAAAATAACAGTTAGCTAACCTGTTTTGGAAGTGAATGTTCTGCGATATGTGTTCACGTACTTGCGAACATCATCCTCCTTGGAGAGGTTAAACAACTTCACCATTACGCCTGCCATACCCACGGAAGCAAGGAGTACCTGCAAAAGATTTAACATGTTTCGTACTTCACAGTATATCATCATACTTCACTACCTATTTAATTTGACAACCTTCTTAAAACAAGCTAAAATTTTATCTTATTTGGCTTAGTTCCCATTTGATATCACAAATTTTCTTTTCACCTTAACCACGAGCACTTTGGGGTTTCCTTTTCTTAGCATCAAGCACCAATTGCCTATGTTGTATTTTCAGCTTTTCCGGTATCATCTTACTATATTTCTTTTTTACTTTCTCTCTTGGTTATATTCACTTTGAGTGGAAACCTATTTTACATGACACATCGTCTAAGTCCTGTTTGGTTGTATTGCTTGTGAACTTACAGATTGCAAAAGCTAAGAGTAGCATGAACCATGCTGAAGTGATAATAGCTCGCCAAGCAGTTGAAGAAGGTCGTGGTCTTGTTGTGATTGTGAACAAGATGGATCTTCTTAGAGGAAGAAAGAATTCTTTAATGCGCGATAAGGTCATTGAGGCTGTTCCTAAAGAAATCCAGACTGTTATTCTGCAGGTTGCTTTGTTAATTTTATGAATTTTATGAAAAAGGACATGTTTCGTACTTCACAGTATATCATCATACTTTACTACATATTTAATTTGACAACCTTCTTAAAACAAGCTGACATTAATTGAAAAATAAATTAAAATCATAACATTATAATATACTGTGAAAATGCCTTATGTAGTGAAAAAAATAAACCAAGGAATATGAACAATATAAAGAAAGAGAAGAGACTAATTACCTCTGTGGAGCAGCAGACGGACACGTCCTGGTGTCAACACTCCCTGCTTCATGGGAAAACCCTGCTTGTCACATCCTCCCATGATCTTAAAAACATAACCCTTAAATTCCTGTACAAAGAACAAGAAAATTATGGTTAAACAATCTTAATACACTATGTAAATTAGTTAAATCCTCTAAAATATTGGCAGGGAGATATAAATTATATACCTCACCCAGAGCATCCCCATTGACTTCCTGGGAAATCCTCTTGTCATAAAATGCACGTCTGAAAATCAAGCAGAGTCCAACATGTTAAAGACAGAAAATAGCATATATACAAGTGGAGTAATAATTCAAATCAAACAAGAATTAGCATTAGCTATATCTCAATTTGTTCTCAAAAGTATGTTTGTTAAAAGATAACAGATACAAATTTTCAGATTTTTCTTTACTCTGAAGTATATCTAGCTAAATTTTCATCGTGTCATCATAATTTGTATTCGTAGACAGTGGCAGACTTTCTAATGTGTTTAACTAGAATCCAGTGCAATAACATGATACTTCAAATTGATGGCCAAGCTTGACAAATCCAAACTCAAACACAATCCAGCATATCAACATCTCAATCTCCATCTTCACATCACAACTTCGTTACACTTAGTCGTAGGTAAATTCTACTTCTTGCAACACAATAGATTCTTTTCCCAGGCTTAAATATATAAAGCGCCTATTCATTTTTTTTTTAAAATTGCACAAACCGATCAATCGCCCATCATAATCAGATGAAACTGCAAATAATCATAGGCCAACTACGAAAGATGTAAATTTCAGTATGAATTTAAAGCTACAGACTTCCTTTTTTCGACAACACTACTCTCGAACACATATAATCATCCAATTAACACTACAAATTATGAACTTTCGTTCCAAAATCAATAAACAATCACAAGATTAGGATATCTATAAAAGAAACTGCTAAAACTAAAATCGGTCGAGAGATCTCACAGTTTCTGATCATCGTCGATCTCGAGCTTCTTCTGGCACCCGGTGTTCGGTTCGCGATGTTGAACTGCGAAATTCCAGATCGTAAAGTTAGCACAGTAATCACATCAGAGATCAATCGAAGACGAAGAAGAACGGAGAGAAAATTAGGGTTAGGGTTTCGAGGAGGACCTTCATGTTGGGCGAGAGCGATCAGATACGAACCGTGCCGCCGACGGAAAAAGAAGGAAACGAGCGCCTAGGGTTTTTGCTCCAGAAGGAGTGACACATTCCAGCTCGAGTGGTTTATATAGGATGGTCAGGAGCGATGGATCTGCTCCTCTGCTGATCTGGACCGTCCGTATGTTGCAAAATTCAACTATGAGTCTCGAATTCTAACCCTAGCCATCAAATTAGTACAAAAATTTGGGGAAAACAAAAAGAAATAGGAGGACCTGGTAATGGGGGTTGGACCGCTCCTGCTGGCGCTTGAACTCCTCCGACCTCTCGAAGTACCTCTCCATCATGTCGAGAAACCGGTTGTTGTCCTCCACCGAGCACCTCGGGTCCTTTACCAGCAGCGCGCCCATCTCCCTCAGCGACCCACTCACCGCCGAGCACAGCACGGCGAGATCCTCCTCCGCCGCCGCTGAGGACGAGAGGTACGCAGAGAGGTCCACGATCGGGAGATCCATCGTCGGAGTCCATGGCGGAGGGGATCGGACGCGCTGGACCAAACCCTAATTCTGAACATGGGAGCGGAGGAAGAGGAAGAGGAGGAGGAGGAGAAGGAGAGAGAAAATAGAAGGAGAAGAAGTTATTTCGAATTCTTATAATCTGAATAAGTTTGTAAAATATTATAAGTTTGCCACCGCTCTAAAATATTAATAACGCTTTGTTTTATAAACGTTATAAAAAGCCCAAAATTAGCCCAAACCGTCATAGAAAAAAGGTATTTCGAACTTTGATGACGCTTCTTTATCAGCCGTCATCAATACGTCTTATCGAGCGTCATTAAAAGGGTTTTTTGTTGTAGTGTTTATTCTATTGGACACGTCTGTGTCACGTGGGTGGACACGAATTGGACCCTAAGACACGAGCATATGTTATATATGAATTACCAACCATTAATTTAGCATTTTAGTTTAATTTGTTGGTTAAATTCCATTTTCCCTATTTTCCTGATATGGGTTTTTTCTGATTTTCTCCAGTTTTCAAATACGATTTTTGACATTCCTTTTGATCAAACTAAATGTTGATTACTACATGTTTAAGTTCATATTATGGTTCTCCTATTAGCCATCTACATGTGTGTCAATTTTGGGTTGGAATGGTTATGTTTTGATTTCGAAATGGGGGTGATTTGAATGTTTGAACTATTATGAGAAACTGGAAATAGGATTTCTGAATTTTCATGGTGTTTAGAACCCAAACCTAAGTTCTGGTAGAACCTGAGATTATAGGGGAGGGTTCATGAGTTGTTTTTTCTTCTCTTTTCTCACTGTAGGATATTGAATCTGAGTTGTTTTATAGAAACCAGTTTGTACACTGTCAATTGGGTTCCTAAGTTTTCATTGAAAACTGAGATTTGCAGGTTCATTTTTTACATATTAATTTTCACTGTTGTTAGCCTGAAAACTTATTTCTATACACTATACACTCATATATGTAATCTCATTAACACACTTCACTATGCCACACTCCTCACTACTCACTAGCCTATGCACTGTACACTGTACACTGAACACACACTCCTATTTTGACACCAGTTACACTTGTTTGACACTTAGCTAGGCCCATTCCCTTTCACTCTCTTCCTATCCTTCTCTCACACACTTGACACTTCCTCACTACACTCATGCAAGTGACACAAACACACATGCACACTTTCCCTCTCTCACTCACATTCTCCTCTCACACATACCCTCTCTATATATATATCCTACTTTCCTATGTAAATGTATGTAAATATGTAATGTTATATATAATGCAATGTGTGTATTTACTATATATTTGTAATATACATAAATACATGCGTTATTTATTAGGTTATGTAAACATATCAATAGTGTATTGTTTAGATATAGATTTGGCATGGTGTATGTGTTTGGGTTGGCCTAGGTAGAATAGCCAATGGCCTGTGTATGCATGTTTGACTAATAGGCCTAGATTGGGCTTGTATAGCTTTATTAGACCTAGAATAGACTTGCTAGACTAGTGTAGACTAGTTTGACCATAGTTGACCTAGTTTGACCATAGTTGACCAAGTTTGACCATAGTTGACCTAGTTTGACTTCTAGGGTTGACCAGAGTTGACCAAGAGTTGACTTTGGCCTAGATTGACCTTGTTTCATGTAGAATGCATTGTAGTGTTTCATTTTACCATTCAGGACTTGTTGTGACTTGTGCTGTTCTAAATAGGAGCCAGACACCACTCCTCGGACAGTACTTTTCAGTTGGACTCTCAGATACCAGGCGAGTACATTCTCTGATCATTTCATATCCTGCTTAGAATTATTTTCCTGTATTAAATTACTTTACTTGATACTGTCACGTTGGTCACATGGATTAGTACAATATGGATCCCTCCCTGAGATGTTATCCCTTCAGGGAGCATCGGGATACTCTATGTTCTGTGCGTTTCACTTACATGGCGTATCACTATGCTTCTTTGGTTTTTTGATCACTTGTGACATATACTCATATGATCAAAGAGTCTTCTTTGAATCCTTATCCCATTTATTGGGTTTTTCAGAAACCCTATTTATGGGACTACTATGTACCACCCTTTGGGGGCTTACCACCCTTTGGGGGCTTACTACCCTTTGGGGGCTTATCACCCTTTGGGGGCTTACCACCCTTCGGAGGCTGTTACATAGAATCATAATATAATCTGGTTGGATCCTTGTGTATTAATTGGGGGTACGGAGAGTATAAATAGCCATGTGAACAATTCCAAAGTAGAATAGCCATGTACGCCTCTTTAGTATAGCCATGTACAATCAAGCCGTTCACATGTCGACTTTGTACTCTAAATCACTAGTCACTGGTAGTTCTTTACTTGTAGTAGATATTTCTATTACAGTTCTCTCTCTCTGTTTCCATACTGTATTTCTTCAGTATCTATATCTTACTTTACTGCATGATTATATTTTCTAACCTGATATGAACTGTTGAGATGTATTGTGCTCGCTCCTATCCTGACTGGACCTGTTGAAAATATTACAGAGGACGAGGAGGAGGCCTGAGAGGATACCTTCTACGGGATAGCTCTAGCTGACGGCTTTACCCTACTGCCTAGACTAGTTTAGTTAGGCCTTATCTTATTTTTATGTCGTCATGAGACTGTTTAGCTAGACTTTACTTCTGTTCAGAGATGTTGAGTTGTATATATTCTTTCATTTTCAGTAGCTGAGATATGTACTCTGGATATTTACTGGGATATTATCTTAGACTATTCTGTCTTCTGTTTTTCCTTGAGTTCTATATCATATCGTGCCTTCTTCTTCCTTAGTTGTGATTGAGTTCATTTACTGCTATGTCACCCCCACTCAGGGGGTATAAATTGCTTAGCTTATATTGTTAGATGTTGTGACCTAGGACAGCGTTCTACTGCCGACACTGTGGCGTAGGCTGGGCGTTGTTACGTTCTCGTACCCTCACAGTAGGTGCGGGTCTTGACACATTTTTAGTGGTGGCCCATGCAGGTCGAGTTTATGTAGTGGTATTCGAACTAGAATATCACTACAGCCTGCAGTAGGATTAGGATATATTATTTTGAAGGTACTCAATCACAGTTAGGATTCCTTGAGAGATTCCTGGGACTACCCTTGAGAATCTTATTTAAACTTCAATTTGAAATCCTTCCCCTTGTTTTGTTCGCTCTCACTCCTTGATCATTGAATTTGATTTTATTGGATCGTTGTTGATTTTAATTTTCCTATCGAGATGAATTTTATGGCCTGAGTTGCGATATTTTTCTGATAACATATGATGACGGGAATACAGGGATGGTAAAACGTCAACTTGATTATGGAGCTTGTAGTTTATCGTAGCCATGTTAGCTGGCATGGCAGAAACATAGAGACCTGACTTCGGATGTACGTATCTTGGTTATGAGATTTGGAATTTCTCGCAGCTATACTAGTCGGCATAGCGAGAATTCCAGACAACATGATTATAGAGGTGCATGCCCCAGTTATGGAATCTATCGTTTATCGCAGCCTTGCTTACTGGAATGGCGAGGACTCTGAGTAACATAATTTTGGACAGACGCATATGATTATCAGATTGTATCTTAAGAAGGTTTTTAAACATATCATCTCTATCGTACCATTCGGTTGTATAAATTGTACCCCCATCATCAAATAACTTAGGAGTAGGAGTAGCTTAGCTGTTATTATAAATCTATTGTAACTTCTTGCTATAATTTTTTTTCTAATACAATGAATCAATGATTTTGCTAGACATTGACTTAGATTTGATATTATAACTCTGGTTTCAAATGGTTCCTTCTTTTAAACAGATAAGCAGAACAGATTTTATCATTATTTTCTTCTTGCTATTATTTCTTGTATTACCTTAGAATATATAATATAGTGGACACAGATGCTTGCCTGACACGTATGCACGCTATACTTGATTTTCCATCCATCTAAATGTATATTAATATGTTGATGTTAATTTTTTTCAAAATCCTAATGATTCTAATATAGGACAGTATCAATGACTATTTCTCCGTTTTCCCAGATTAATTTCGTAAATTAAATTTAAATTTCATGTTATTAGTTGTTGTCTACATTACTGCACTTGTATGTTACATACAAGGTTTCGAGTCTTAAAGAAAATTGGTTGAGTTTTGTGTTGAAATTGCCAAACCTGAGACTATGTACATATTAACCCTTTAAGTCTGAATTCTAGGTGATTAGTCAAATTGCAGTTTCCTTTAATATAATGTTTTGAGCCGTATATATTGTTGTGTGTAGGTATATAATGTTAGGCTTCACACTCTTACATGTTAGGTTGTGGTTGTGGTAAACATTGAGTTGGTTTTACTGTTCGAAATTCTCCAAAATTTTTGAAAACTGAGTACATGTTAACATTTTTTTATATTGCTTTCAATATGTGTAGTTCAATTTCAGATTTAATATGTAATGTTGAGCTAAACTGAATGATTGAACCCTTCATTTTAAGTTTTAACCCATGTACACTTGACACTCTACACTAATGTTCATAACTGCCATGAAAACCTAACCCTTCATCTCTATGTTATGTTCATATAGCTAGATAGATATATATATATATTTCTGTAAACATGTTATAATGTATGTAGATGTAATTAAAATCTCTACCTCTCTATACATATAGGTATAATTATATATATGGTTAGCCATGCATGTTATGAGTAAATAACTTGTGCCTTATAGACTGCTTAACCAATATGCCATGAATAGTGTAACTTGATAGCTATAGTTGAGACACAGATCCTCTTATGCACTTTCATGTATAATTCACACAAACCATATAACCCTTACATAATGCTAGCTTTTTCCTCTCTAACACACTCTCTATATATACATATTGTGATTGGATTCCATGCAATTGACCTTCACTCCTTAACTTTTAATTTTAATTTTCTTGAATAGTATCCCTTAATAGATAATTGGTAGTTATCCTTATTATATTTTATTTTTGATAAGTACCAGTTTTCACATAGGAGGGTAGACTGCCTTACAGCCTTGATGATTGTTGTTTTCTTTATCCTTTCCAGTATGGCACCCATGATCGGAGCCCGTCGCCTGAGAGCAGCTGCAGCTACTGAGAGTGTGCCTCCACCTCCTACTGTTTAGGAGGTAGTGATCCCTCTATCTGATCAGGGGGTGGTGGTACCTCCTGCCATTGAGGAGGTGGTGGTAGCCTCGCCAGAGAGTCTTCCTTCATCTCCTGTCGTTCAGGAGAGAGCTGCAGATTTGCCGGAGACCGAGAGCCTTTCCCTACCCCTTGGGATGGTACTCTCTACTGTACCACCCGGAGGTTTGTAACTTGACGCAGCCCAGATGTTTGGATATTTCCAAGAGAGGTTGTTGGAGTCACAGAGAGTTCATAAGGAGGCCATGAGGGAGCAAATCCAGAGGTTGCTACGTCTGCGGGACTCTGTGCTTCTAGGAGGAGAGCCTAGCTCCAAGAGGGCGAGGAGCAGTACCCAGTCCTACCCAGAGTTTGAGGAGTACCCATATATCCAGCCTATATCATCATACCCAGCCCAGTCTCCTGTCCAGCAGAGGCCAGCTGAGCCAGAGCCTATCTGTACCTACTGTAAGAAGTCTGGACACAAGTGGAACAACTGTAGAAAAAGACTAGGTTTGTGCCTATTCTGTGGTTCAGCTGCACACTGGGTGCAGCACTGCCCTGCTATACCTGCCCCAACCAGGGCCCTGCTTCCAGGAGGGAGTTCTAGTTCTAAGACCTAGCTGGAGGTGAGTTTTGACCTAACCTTAGTATTCCTTTTTGAGAATTTTGATGCATCCCTTGCTTGTATGTTTTGATACCTTGTGATTGCCTAGTACTGTAGCATGGTTGGTATAACTAGATGAGACCCCAGACTGATATTGCATACCATGACCCCATAGGTTACACTTTTCAACTGTATGATTTAAATAGGTATCTGAGACTATGATTGCTGGGGCTTAACCTAGAAGGGGTGCGATCACCTTAAATTTCGAGGACAAAATTTTTATAAGGTGGGTAGGATTGTAACACCCAGTTTTCCAGAAGAGGGAAATTTTAAAATTTTGTAATTAATATTATTATTTAGTGACATTTATTTCATATTATGATTTTTAGTGATTTTTAATTATTTTAAACTATTCAAATTCATGACTTGTAATTTTTGGTGTTTTGCTAGTGAAACAGTAGAGACTGCCTACCCTAGAGCCTAGCCATATGATTAGGATATTTTTGACATTTTTAGGATTATTTGAATTTATTAGAATTTATTTGAATTTATGGGAATTTTTAGAAATTGTTTTGGAATTGTTTGAATGAGGGTTGACTATTGACTTTGACTAGCTTTGACTTTGTGACCTAACCCTAGTTGAGTTTGGACTTGTTTAGGTTATACAACCCTAGTTAGACTAGAGTTGACCCATGGTTTGGTTATTTGACTCAAGTTAGATCATTTAAGTCATAAGCCATGACTTGTGATTAAACATTAAATCAATAACTAGTCAAATAGGCCCAAAGCCCATTAACTAGTGCCTAACCCTAACCCTAACCCTAATACTATTTGTCCAGCCACTACACCCATTCGGAAACCCCCTCCTATAAATATTCTCCTCCATTTAGGGCTAGCCTCATTAGGAAAGAGTAAGCTTAGAAAGAGGTATTTTTCCTACTTCAAAAATCCCTAAAAAATCCATTTTAACTCCTTTTTAATCCAAACAAATTGCAATAGGTTCTAATTGTTGTTTTCTTGCTGTTGGAATTAGTTATTCTCAGTTTTCTATCAATTTGAAGGAGTTTGGTGGCTTTTAGGAATCCTCATTCAAAGGGGTTTTTGTGTTGGAGAATACCATAGGTAAAATCCTAATCCACCTATTTAAATTTGGTTTTAATTGTATGGATGCCTAGCCCTAAGTACCCTGACCTTGTAGGAATAGGATTTGGTAGAATTTGTGTCCTGTATATGTCCGTATCGGACACGTATCAGTGACAACCATAAGTGTTTGACGAAATGTCTCAATGGACATTTCGTTCTGATTTTGCAAAACTTTTTGAATAGGAAAGTGTATTTTTGTGTCGCTTATCCATTTCTTTAGCTCTGAGCTTGATTCGTGTTTGTGTCGTGTCGTTTTGGACACGTGTGCACACGTTTTGGACACGTGCGCGCGCTGCTATAGTTCTCCCCTGCTGTTCGGGCTTCCTACAGGACACGACACTGGATGGTTCGACACGAAATTTTGTGGACACTAGGGGGCATGCACTGACATTATGCCCCCAAAATTTCACTAGGTTTCGTGGTCGGGTTGGAGAGAAATCAGTCGTGCACTGATTTTTCACTGTTCTGTGCACAGTTTTAATTAGCCACTGATACGGCCTTTTATCTTTGGACACGACACGCGAGGACATGAATCAGGGTGACACACACCTAGCTGGACACTAGGCGTACCTACTGACACGTGCACGTGACTCCATTCGTGTCGTGTCGGGTGCACGACATGCGTGCACCTATGCACGACGCAGTGCACAGTGCAGTGTCTGTGTGTGCACTGTTGCATGATTTATTCTATTGGACACGTCTGTGTCACATGGGATGGACACGAATTGGACCCTAAGACACGAGCACATGTTATATATGAATTACCAACCATTAATTTAGCATTTTAGTTTAATTTGTTGGTTAAATTCCTTTTTCCCTATTTTTCTGATATAGGTTTTTCTGATTTTCTCCAGTTTTCAAATACGATTTTTGACAGTCCTTTTGATCAAACTAAATGTTGATTATTACATATTTAAGTTCATATTATGGTTCTCCTATTAGCCATCTACATGTGTGTCAATTTTGGGTTGGAATGGTTATGTTTTGATTTCGAAATGGGGGGTGATTTGAATGTTAGAACTGTTATGAGAAATTGGAAATAGGATTTCTGAATTTTCATGGTGTTAATAACCCAAACCTAAGTTCTGGTAGAACCTGAGATTATGGAGGGGGGGTTCATGAGTTGTTTTTCCTTCTCTTTTCTCACTGTAGGATATTAAATCTGAGTTGTTTTAATATAAAAACCAGTTTGTACACTGTCAATTGGGTTCCAAAGTTTTCATTGAAAACTGAGATTTGCAGGTTCATTTTTTACATATAAATTTTTACTGTTGTTAGCCTGAGAACTTATTTCTATACACTATGCACACACATATGTAATCTTATTAACATACTTCACTATGACACACTCCTCACTACTCACTAGCCTATGTATTGTACACTGTACACTGAACACACACTCCTATTTTGACACTAGTTACACTTGTTTGACACCTAGCTAGGCCCACTCCCTTTCACTCTCTTCCTATCCTTCTCTCACACACTTGACACTTCCTCACTACACTCATGCAAGTGACACAAACACACATGCACACTTTCCCTCTCCCACTCACATTCTCCTCTCACACATACCCTCTCTCTCTATATATATATCCTACTTTCCTATGTAAATGTATGTAAATATGATATGTTATATATAATGTAATGTGTGTATTTACTATATATATGTAATATGCATAAATACATGTGTTATGTATTAGGTTATGTAAACATATCAATAGTGTATTGTATAGATATAGATTTGGCATGGTGTATGTGTTTGGGTTAGCCTAGGTAGAATAGCCAATGGCCTGTGTATGCCTGTTTGACTAATAGGCCTAGATTGGGCTTGTATAGCTTTATTAGACCTAGAATAGACTTGCTAGACTAGTGTAGACTAGTTTGACCATAGTTGACCTAGTTTGACTTCTAGGGTTGATCAGAGTTGACTTTGGCCTAGATTGACCTAGTTTCATCTAGAATGCATTGTAGTGTTTCATTTTACCATTCTGAACTTGTTGTGACTTGTGCTGTTCTAAATAGGAGCCATACACCACTCCTCGGACAGTACTTTTTAGTTGGACACTCAGATACCAGGCGAGTACATTCTCTGATCATTTCAAATCCTACTTAGAATTATTTTCCTGCATTAAATTACTTTACTTGATACTGTCACGTTGGTCACGCGGATTAGTACAATATGCATCCTTTCCTGAGATGTTATCCCTTCAGGGAGCATCGGGGTACTCTATGTTCTGTACGTTTCACTTACATGGCGTATCACTATGCTTCTTTGGTTCTTTGATCACTTGTGACATATACTCATATGATCACAGAGCATTCTTTGAATCCTTATCCTATTTATTGGGTTTCCTAGAAACCCCATTTATGGGACTTCTATGTACCACCCTTTGGGGACTTACCACCTTTGGGGGGTTACCACCCTTTGGGGGCTTATCACCCTTTGGGGGCTTACCACCCTTCGGGGGCTGTTACATAGAATCATAACATAATCTGGTTGGATTCTTGTGTATTAATTGGGGGTACGGGGGAGTATAAATAGCCATGTGAACAATTCCAAAGTAGAATAGCCATGTACGCCTCTTTAGTATAGCCATGTACAATCAAGCCATTCACATGTCGACTTTGTACTCTAAATCACTAGTCACTGGTAGCTCTTTACTTATAGTAGATATTTCTATTACAGTTCTCTCTCTCTGTTTCCATACTGTATTTCTTCAGTATCTATATCTTACTTTACTGCATGATTATATTTTCTAACCTACTATGAACTGTTGAGATGTATTGTGCTCGCTCCTGTCCTGACTGGACCTGTTAAAAATATTACAGAGGACGAGGAGGAGGCCTGAGAGGATACCTTCTACGGAATAGCTCTAGCTGACGGCTTTACCCTACTGCCTAGACTAGTTTAGTTAGGCCTTATCTTATTTTTATGTTGTCTTGAGACTGTTTAGCTAGACTTTACTTCTGTTCAGAGATGTTGAGTTGTATATATTCTTTTATTTTCAGTAGCTGAGATATGTACTCTGGATATTTGCTGTAATATTATCTTAGACTATTCTATCTTATGTTTTTCCTTGAGTTCTATATCATATCGTGCCTTCTTCTTCCATAGTTGTGATTGAGTTCATTTACTGCTATGTCACCCCCACTCGGGGAGCATAAACTGCTTAGCTTATATTGTTAGATATTGAGACCTAGGACAACGTTCTACCGCCGACACTGCGGCGTAGGCTGGGCGTTGTTACGTTATCGTGCCCTCACAGTGGGTGCGGGTCCTGACACCTACTCTGGGCGAACCCACGTGCATGAGCACGAGACACGGGTCGCCCTGTGTCGTGTCCTAGGGCGACCCACACGCACGCACGAGGCTGTCCTACGTTAATTTTTGATACACTGTATGATTTACGTTTTGGACACGTCATGTCCACTTTTGTGGACACGAATCAACCTGTACAACACCATGTTATGATTATACACCTCTGTCAACCATTTGTTTGAAGTTTTATTGTAATTCGAATATGATTTTGGGTTCGAACCTATATTCTTTCTGATACTTAGGCTGAATCCTATTCCTGAGATTTTGATGTATAATTTTTAAACTGATTTGATCAATTGATTGGGATGTTTGGTTCACATATATGTATCAGAGATTGGCTTATGTATTTGGGTTTATTTTAGCATAGGTTTTGGCTTTCGAATTGCATTATGAACTGTCAACTGAAGGTTTAAATCTTGATTTTGGTTTCTTTCTAAAACTGATTTTAATGTTAATTTTACATACTAGATATGGTTTTTCCATTTGGGTTTAACTGCTAGGATAATTATATGTCAGTTTGGGTTTCGATTTTGGGCTGGTATGGGGTTAGGACTGTCGAGTGTAACTGATACAATTTGATACAAGTGTTCCTGAGATTGTTTCCATCCTTAATGTTTAGTCACCAGTGTTAATCCCTTTCATTGTATTAACTAACTGCCATTCGAATCAAGTGTTCCTGAGATGAGCCTCACACCCTACTGACCTTGAATTGCCATTCATTTTGAATCCTGGAAATGTGACTTCCTAGAATCATTTCACTGATTTCAGTTCCTGAGGCACATTATTACCTACACACAATCCTAATATGACACGCACATAACTGACATTGACATTGTGGTTGCATACCCACCAAATCCTAAAATCTGTGAACATATATGTTAGATTAAACACACACATGTTAGTTCAGATTGCATACACACATCATTTTTATTCCTGTACACACATTCATACCAATTCTGAAATCAGAGAACAGCCCTACATTGCAATCACTCACCAGGACTGATTTGGCATGTCCTGAGTACATGTGCACTAGCACTGTTAGCTGTGGATAGTTACACCTATCCCATATACAATACCCTAGTAGCTAACTGCCATTCTTGACACACTATCATTCCCACACAAAATTACACATTGCTTTGTTTCTAAAAAATCTGGAAATTTTGCACACTATTTTGTTTACACACACAACTGAGAATAGCCCCACATACACACACATTGCCCCATTCCTATACACACACAGGCCTTTACTTTCCAATATCCTATTTTACATACACATTCATATGAAATCTGTGATGGTGCTCACTGTTTTTCCATTTGATTTCCTATTCCTGAACACTCTACACACACACATGTATCAACATTCCTATTTCCTAGTGACACAATAACACATTGCAGTCCTATTACACACCACTAACTGTCACATACACTCTTGTCACACACTCTACACATCCACCCTCACATATATACACACACACATTATTCCTGTCACATGTCCACTCTTAGACACTACACACATCCTCACATGGATACCCTCACATGTTCCATTAAATACTATCACACACACATGTACACTCTATGTGAATGTTGTCTAATGTATATCCTATGATACTAATGTATGCATGATACAATGTGATACATGTAGATAGAAGATGATGATTTTATGTATGTATGTAAGTATGTACCTCTCTATGTATATATATATATATTTTTTTTATTTATATATATATATATATATATATATATATATATATATATATATATATATATATATATATATATATATATATATATATATATATATATATATCCAACATCAAAAGTTAGAGAACAGCTTCAAAATCATATGGATAGGTACATATGCATTTATATATATATATATATATATATATATATATATATATATATATATATATATATAAATGCATCTATGTATAAACCTATCCATATGACTATGTGGGTATGTGCCTATGTATATATTTATGTACCTATATATCTATATATGAATGGAAGGTAACTGCTTTCATATATGCACATATTGTGATGAATATATACTTCTAGATATGGTATGTGTGTTCTCTGCGACTTGTGAGTGTGCTTGGTTGTTAGCCTAGGCTTGGTTAGGCCTAGTGAGACTTGAATGGACTAGGATTGGCCTAGATGACTAGTGTAATTGACCAAGTTGACCAAAGCTTGAATATATATATATATATATATATATATATATATATATATATATATATATATAAATGCATCTATGTATAAACCTATCCATATGACTATGTGGGTATGTGCCTATGTATATATTTATGTACCTATATATCTACATATGAATGGAAGGTAGCTGCTTTCATATATGCACATATTGTGATGAATATATACTTCTAGATATGGTATGTGTGTTCTCTACGACTTGTGAGTGTGCTTGGTTGTTAGCCTAGGCTTGGTTAGGCCTAGTGAGACTTGAATGGACTAGGATTGACCTAGTTGACTACTGTAATTGACCAAGTTGACCAAAGCTTGACTTTGACCTAGATTGGCCTAGAAATTATGTAGATTGCATCATAAACTTCATTCACCTTATTTTAAACATATTATAACCTGTATTCCTCTGTTTAGGACATTGTGACTCTGTCACAGACATCTGATATTACACTACTCTTCTCAGAGTATCAGGCGAGTACATTCTCTGATAGTTCTCTCATTTACTTGTCAATTATTGTACTTCAGTTCTAGTTAGTTGTATGCGATTCTCTGTTACAACACGTATGGATATTCTGGATTCATGTATACGACACACATTTATTGTCTGGCCTCTATTACTGGAATCATTCTGGAATCGTTTACTGGTATCATCATATTCTGGCTGGACTCATCTTGAATCATTGTGTCAGATTTCTGGATTCACTTGCTGGGAGGGGAAATACTAGAGTAAGACATGTAGCAATACCCCAATTCTGGATTCACCCCATGCTGGAATCAAACTGGAATGATAGCCATCTCACACCCGGCCAGGTGTGTGATGTGCCGGATTACCTATAGCCGTTTACATGTCGATCTCGGTATTTTAAAACACACTGCTAGAGTATAGGCTGGACTTACCCTGAAATCATTGATCACTATGACTGGGATCGTCCCTTACTGGATTCATCTTGTATTAGATTCGTCTTGTACTGGACTTATATTGGAGTTACACTCGTATACATTTACTGTCTGGACTTATATCATATTACCCTGGTTCAGCTAGTTCTATTTTTACAGTCTTTATTGCCATGATTCTTCTCTTGTTTAGTTACTTACTTTCCTTGCACTTTATCTGTCTTTCTTACCATCACCTGAATATAAACTGCCATGTTCATCAATACAACTGTCTATAACTGCTTTATAGTTCTCTGTCATTTACTTGGGTTTTCTAGATGAGATTGTGCTCGTTCCTGTCCTGACTGGACCTGTTGAAAATTTTACAGATGATTGCCCTGAGGACACATGCCCTATATATTATAGACCAGGAGATGGTTTAGCTACCTATGGCCCCGACACTCAGGAGTGATCGGAAGATTAGCTAGTTGTCTTGTTTTAGTTTTCATGCTTTAGAACTTGAGTTGTAAATAAGTGGAGTTATGTAGTTTGAGATTGTCTAAGATTATATTATTTAGTAGTTAGTTTATTGCTGCTATTTAGTCTTAGTTATAATCTTCTATGTTATCATATCGTGCTTAGACTGTGATTGAGATTACATTATATCTTTACTTATCCTCCGTTCGAAATTGATATTTTGACAAGTATATTATGTAATTGCGTAATTTGTTGGTTAGATAGAGACCTAGAACAGCGTTCTACCATCGACACTGCGGCATAGGCTAGACGTTGTTACGTGCTCGTACCCTCACAGTGGATGCGGGTCGTAACACGTTTTTAGTGGTGGCCCATGCAGGTCGAGAGTCGCATTAGTGCAATATCGTGGTGGTACGACGACATAGTTGTACTACTGCGAGCCTGCGATAGGATTGAGAGATAGGCTATAACGGGGAGGTACTCAATCACAGTTAGGACTACTTGAGATGATTCCTGGGATGACCCTTGAGAATCTCATTATAAACTATCTCGAAATTAGATTCTGACAGTATCTGTCTATCTTCCTTGATTTATCGTTGAATTTGATTCTTGGTATTCCTTATTGACTTGATTTTCTACCAAGATAACATTATGGACTAGGTTGCCTCAGTCATGGAATCTAGAGTATTTTATAGCCATATCAGCTGGTTGGGCGATGAGATAGAGTCTGATTTTGGATATATTTTTCAGGTGTGGAAATTTAAAGATTTCGCAGCCAAGCTAGCGGCAATGCAAAAATTTTAAATACCATGATTCTAGAGGTATGTACATTAGTTGTGGACTCTGTGGATTATCGTAGCCATACTTACTGGTGTGAGGAGGATTCTGGTAACATGGTTCTAGATAGACGGATATGATTATCAGATTGTAGAATAGATACCATATAGATGGTGCCTTAGTATAATTGAGTGGAATATCAGGATGGATATTACTTGAGTGTCATGGATTAGATAGAGGGAGCTAAGCCACCTGTACCGCATCACCGTGCCCCACACCATCAGAGGGATACTCCCCAGAGGGGCAGGGCTTTTGCACTGACAGTCGAATATACCGATGCTACGGGTGACGGGTTAGCAGGTATGTCTTTCCTGTTCTTCCTTCTATCATGTTGTGTGATTTCCCTTAGTACCTGCTAGGATATTGCTTGTGATTGCTAGATAGTGTAGCTACCCTGTTCGAGATTGTGGAATCACGACCAGTAGGTTTGTGTTGCTTCGACTTTGATTGATTGGGGGTTTAACCTAGGAAGGGTGCGATCATCTTAATTTCGAGGACAAAATTTTTCTAGGGGGTAGATTTGTAACACCCAGTTTCTGGAATGAGGGTATTTTTTGAAATTTTGTATTTAAAATTATTATTTACTTGTATTTAACTCACATTATGATTTTGGTGATTTTTAATCAATTTAAAACTGTTTTAAGTCATGGCTTGTGATTTTGATGCCTTGCTAGTGTAACCTGAGAGACTGTCTGACCTAGAGCCTGACGATGTCATTAGGATAATTTATTTCTACTTTTGAGCATGAGGGTATTTTGGTCATTTGGCCTCCTTGAATTATTTTATAAATTATTACATTGGTGATTGTTAATTTGACTTTTGACTAGCTGTGACTTAAGAGGCTGTCCTAGATTTTGACCTTGACTTTCGTGACTTAGTTAACATGGTATGGACCCTAATCTAACTCAAGTTGGTCTTGGTTGACTTAAGTTGGCTAAGTTTCATGAAGAGAATAGGAGGATTTTTGCATTGGACCAAAGGCTAAGGACTTGAGCTAGTTAGCTAGTGCAAATTGGCCCATAGCCCATTAGTGAAACCCTAACCCTAATTCTTTCCTTTATGACCAGCCACTAGGTCATTCCTGTCACGACCCACACCCTAGAGTATGGGCACGAGACGTGGGTACGTCCAGCCTACGCCGCAGTGTCGGCGGTAGAACGCTGTCCTAGGTCAACAATCATCTAGCAATATATCTCTAAACAGTTTATACCCCCCCGAATGGGGTGACATAGCAGTAAAACTCAATCACAACTAAGGAAGAGATAGCACGATATGAAATAGAACTCAAGAAAATAAATAGATGAAAAGTAGTCTAAAATAAGCCCAGCAATATCCAGCAGTACAAGGTCTCAGATACAGAATGAAAGAATATATACAACTCTGAACTCCAAATAAAGTCTAGCTAAAACATGTCTCATGACTACATAAAAGATGATAAGCCTAACTAATCTAGTCTAGGCAATCGGGGTGATATCCTCAGCTAG